>MU224038.1:3102026-3230594 GCA_018584345.1 Thuja plicata
ACATACCTTTCCAATTTTTAGCACTTTATCCTTTGCAACAACAATTTCCTCATAATGTTCCTCTTTTATCTGCAAGCTAGATTTATCCTTTTTGAATTGATCATTAGTACCAAACATAGATTCTAAGATCATAAGACCTTTGGGCATCTTGTTTGTCTTCAATTTAATGATCTTATCTTCGTATTGCTCCTGCAATCTTTGCTGGTTTGGCTGTGCAAACTCAACTTCCTCTCTTAAAAAGTTAACAATATGCTGGTCAGATTCAAAAACTTGCCAACAATCAACATTGTTAGGGATAGTAGGTCTAACAATTACTTTAACATAATTTAGCCCTTTACTAATGCTGATTTCTGTTGGGATATCATACTGGGCTCCAATAGCAGCAAGCCTATCAACATGTTTGTTTTGATTTCTAGGAATGGTTTACAGATTAAAAGCTTCAAAACCTTCAATCAAATCCCATACGACATGCTTGTAATTTTTTAATAAATCATTCTTGGTTGCATGTACATTCCTAACTTGATTCACACTTAATTCTGAATCACCATAAGTTTGCAAATAGCTAACAACTCTTTTAATGGTCCACATTAATCCATTTATGAGGGATTCATATTCAACAACATTGTTTATCCAACTAAAAGTGAATCTGAAAGAAGCATAATACCTTTCATTTGCTAGTGAAATCAGCATACAACCTCCTACACCTATTTTGTTGCGTGAACCATCAAAAACAACTTCCAAATAGCATTAGATTGTTGATCTTGATCTATATCTTCCTTTTTTACCACAACTAGAAGAAAATTAGAAACCTCATGGATAACATAGTTACCCAAACTTGGCTCCTTAATCTGTTCATCTAAAATTCTTAAATTGTTAGTTTCCCAATCATCTAACAACACATCAGGAAGCTTACTTATTTGTGTTTCAGCTTTAAAAACATTAGGTATTTCCTCTTGATCAAATGATACAATTGTTGATTCATTCCCATCACTAGCAACATACTATTCAACACATAATTTTGCAATTGGTTCTAAGGGTATAGTAACCTTAGTACCGTACCTTGTGCATAAAGGCATGTGAGTCCAATCTGCTGATAGATAACCTCCTATCTTGGCAGTAAATTCTCTTGACAAGCATATAGAGAAGTTAGGAGGCAAATCTATAATGTACACATCCATAGGAACTAAAAAACTAGGACAAGCAGGCAATGTTAAATCAAGATCCCTTTTAACTCCGACATTTGCAACTGATGTCCCATCTAATTGGACTACTCCTCTTTCAAGTGGCTCATACTTGAGGCCTAGCTAGTCTAAAATTTTCTTTGGAATAACCGAGCTAGTAGCACCATAATCAATCATGCAATTGTGGACTAGGTGTTGTCCTATAATGACAATGACAAAATGGAGGAGGTTTGATCAACTTAGCTGATTGCTGGGGTGTACTTGTACTTGAAGAAACTAAAACCTTAGGGTTCTGTTGAGACAAAGCTTCATCAGATAGTGTGAGTGCTTGTAGTGCCTCTTGTAACATGTCCTTTTGGCTTGGAAGAGCCAGAATGTCCCACATGGACAAGGGAGCATTTTTCTTCTTTAAATGATCAACAAAATTGAAGCTTTGAATACTAACCTTTTGGTGCTATTTTAAAACAACAGGCTCACTTGCTATCTGAATTGACTGTTCTGCTCCTTTTTAAGCTTGTAATTGTTGCTTTGTCTGCTATTGTACTTTATCTTTTGGTTGTTGATCATTTCCAACCTTTATTTTTGACCTTGTTCCTGCTGCTATAGGTCTCCACACTTGATTGGGGGCAAAATTTGATGCTAAAATAGCTTCATCATTATTGAAATTCACCAAAGAAACATCAGGATTACCTTGTGTTTTGATTGATCATACTGTACCTTAGATTGACTATTAACCGACTGCCCTTTCAGAACATCCTGTCTTCTAGCTTCAAGTGCACGAGGGCAATCCAGCCAATAGTTCCCATCATTACATGTATTGCACCATTCCGCTTCTTGCACACAATTAACTTGAGGAATTACTGTTAACTCCTTGGAGGTACTTGGGGTTGCATAATTATATGCTTGACCAACACTTTGATTGTAACTTCTTTGCTGCCCTTGAGCTTGTCTTGGCTGATTTGAATCGGAAGCTTGATTCAATGATCTATTCTGATGGTAAGCATCTTGTGGAGGCCTATTGTATTGGCCTTTCTGCCTCTTCAGGTTCATTATCTCATTGCCATAATTCTACATAATTCTTAGAATACTATCATTTGTGTCTTTTAGCTCCATAGTCCACTCCTTTATTTCCTTATATAAGCTGAAGCATCATGTTCCTCTACTACAACCTGCATATTAAGTGTTGTAAATGGAGGAACAAAAACAATAGGTGCTATGAAAACTGGTAAAACTGGTTGTATCTCTACACAATAAGGCCTTGGAGGCCTTGGAGGTAATTTTCTAGCTTGTATCAAGCTATTCTCTGCTCTAACAATAATATCATAAGCATTTGGTAAGGTATTACCTCCCATAGACTGTATCATAAGCGCAATATCACTGTTAAATCCTTTTAAATAGAACAGAAATGCATAGTCATTAGATGGCTTAACAGATCTTGGAATTTTGTCCCAAGTTCATTGAAAATGAAAGTTGAAATTAGAAATATGCTCATTGATATTTCTCTTAATAGTAGTTATCTGCTCAACCAAAGATAAATTATCTGATCTATCTTCAAACTGACTAATCAAAACAATACCTAACTCATCCCATGTACCAATAGATTTAACTAGAAAACTTCTAAAATAGACTAATGCTTTACCTTTAAGCGATGCCGCTAATAGTTTTAATGCTACATCATCATGAGTAACCTGGTGTAATCCACATAAAGTAGCAATATATTTAATATGCTCAATTGCTGAAATATGATTCTCACCATTGAAATAAGTCAAACCTTTTAGTAATGTTGGTGGAATGTCATGATGAATGACAATTTGCAATGGGCTGCCAGCATCAAAGGCCACAAATGAAAAATTTCAAGCCATATGTACTGGTGGTACTTGCTGATAAACTACAGATTGCACTTGCTACTGGACTACAGATTGCAAAATAGATTTGTTAACTTGCTTTACCTTTCTTTGATATGTTTTCAATCCTTGGGTAGTGATGCCACTTGTGGATGCTACAAAAACAAACTGATCCTTTGATGATTCCTCAAAAATGGGTAATTCTGATCTAGAATTGTCAATAACACTTAAATATTTAGGAAAACCAAAATCTTCAATAATTACCTCGTGGCTTTTAGAAATGGTAGCTTGATCCTCAAAGATAGGATTTTTGAACAGTGAAAAATGAGACCCCAACAAAGAGGCTCTTTATCCTACAACTTGAGATGCTCTACTTCTTCTTGCTGATCTGTTGCCTTTCCTACTGGGTTGTAATTCTTGATAAATGAATCCTTCACTATTTTCCCTTGTCGGAGTTCTTCTCATCAAGATAAATCTGCAACTAAATCTGCAATTTTAACCAGAGTTGCAAGGTGCTCAGTAAAATACCTTCAAAAAGGCAGAAATATTGTTGTGCAGACCAAAACAACAATAAGAAATAATTACTTTGAAAGAACTATGTAGCAGTTTGTTCCCACTGGGTGTGCCAAAAATTGTTTTCAATTAGGGTTGCTCCTATAGCTGGATGTAGAATCTAGCCATCCTGTTGAAACATGGAACATTCTACTTGGTGGATGAGAGAACGAATCTCTGGATTCTATGCCGGTTCCTATCGGATTTGGGATATCACCTAATACTAAATTTTATGGTTTTGGGAAAAGGGAGAAGGATAACTGGGAAGAAAAATGAATAACTAACTAAAAAGGGTGATACACCAAATGGATTCAGATTTATCAGAATTGAAATTCTATACCTACAAGACACACATTACAACATTCTGCAATAATTTTCACTTCTCAACACCTAGGATGGTTTAAAATTCACTATTAGGGGTTGGTGCCACTAATGGTAGGAGTTCAACTAGAAAATAGGTAATTTTTGTAAAAGGTTAATTCTTTATAACTTAGAATAGGAATTTAGAGAAATTCACTAATCTATGCTTGAAAGGGATAAACACTTAAATGCAGGAAAACTTGAAAGGATTGATGACAGAACTCAGAAAAAATATGTGAATGATAAGGCCAACTTTATTATCTTTAGAATCTGCAAAATTGGTTACAAAATACAAGAAAAAGTGCAAAGGAATGATATGTTCACTAATACAACTTCTCTCTCAAACTCTAAACCCTTACAAATGAATAAGAAGTTCAGTTATATAGCCCTCAAGGCTAATCTCAAAAATGAAATATCCCCCCTAAAAGGTGCTCCTAAATAGATAGATATCCTAAATTTTAGGCCTAAATGATGCCTGCAATGTGGCTTTGAAAAGCCCTTCATAATCTCAAAATCCCTAAACTCAAGGCATAAGTCATGCCTAAAATCTAGCTCTAACTTTAGCCCCTAAAGTTGGTGCATAAAAGATTTACATCCTTTTTACATAGTTTACCAACTTATTAAAATATATTACAAAAACCCATCCAAATTTGACCCAAATTTGTAAACCCCAATTACATGATATAAAAACCCTAAATCCACAACCAACACCATAGTCTAAAAAACCTAACCTCATATGAAGCCGACACCATGGTCTAAAAATCCCTAACTTGACAACATGAATTTAAACTCATCCAAACTCAAGATTTCACCCCATGGTCAACATGACCCATAAAATATCACTGACATATCATGTGAGAATACTCTCATGGCACTTACAGTGATGTTTTCATGCACTGTGATTGACAGGGTCTTAACTCCTTTCGCATTGTGGACTCCAAAGTTTTATCAAATCTGAACATAGGCATCTTCGCACTTCATTTTCCTTTTCAGTTTTGAGGAAAACTTAGGGTTTGTTTGGCGCCACCATGTCTGAATTTAGACTTCACCATTCTTTTGGGATTTCACTATCAAACTCAGGCTCATCTACATGTTCACCACTGGTTCTTTGTGTTAATATGGAGTTCTTGTTTCATGATTTTTCGGTATACATATATGGAAATCAAGCATGAAGCTCAACTACAACTAAAGGTTTAAAAGAACTCGATCTCTTCATTGTTTGTATTTTAGTTCTCTATTTTATCTACTCTCCTTTGGTGATTTGTTGGTATACATGTTGTTTTCTATGTAAGAATCTCAGGCTTGAACTTTATACCGTGGCTTTAATGTGAATCTGAAATTTCTTCTTTAAGAGCTCAGGCTCTCCTCTACATGCCATAATAAGTTGCACCACCATGCATCTCTCTATTTGAACTTGGGCTTCAACCACAACTATTCATGCATGTAAATTTGCATGCCATAAAAGCATGAGAACTCAGGATTCTTCTAGTTATTTTCACCCCGACCTGCACTTTGGGTTTTCATGCCACCAAAGATGGCGCTATCTACATGCTTTTGTTTTTAGAACTTGGGTTCCAACTTTCTTCACTGCTGTTGCAACTTTTGGTTTGAACTCGACCTCTATTTGTTTGAAGTTAACTAACCACCATAAGCTTGGACTCAATCTGAGTTGTGGTTGAAAGATGTGGATTTCAATTTTTACGGACTTGGTCACGAAGCTTGTCATATTTCAGCCACATCTTTAGATTTATTCCAAGGTCATAGTGTACAAAAGAACTCGGCCTTCCTGCACTTTAATACCCAGATAAGTAATACTTACTCTTTCTATTATCTTTTCCTTTCATATGCAAAATAGAAGTTATTTTTAGGTCGCCATGCTGTAACCTTTCAAGGTTTTCAGGTTTTAATGGTTTACATCTTTGTTGGGCTCCTAAAAGATTTATATCTTTCCAACAAAAAAATAGGGTTTTTGTTTACTCCTTCTGTCGAATCCTTCATTGCAGCATAAAACATCACTTCACTTCGAGCTTTGCTGTTTGTTTCTTTATTTGTGTCATTATCTTCATTATTGCTCACTGTGTTCAACAAACATAGGATACCCATATGGATATTCATGCAAATCTGGAAATAAACTTGAGCATATGCAAGATTTTTCGGTATTTTTGGTTGAAAGATGAACTCGGGCTCTTATCTTATCATTCTTTTGTTTCATAACTGCAGTCTATTTAAGGCTCTCTTTAGAAGTACGACAACATTGTTAAATTAAAACAAAACCTCTTTTTAAAAAAAAAAAAAATTTGTGGACATTCCTTTGAGCTGTGAAAACCTTCATGTGTTTAATCTACATAAAATGTAACTCTAGTTACTTCATTCAATGCTCTCTTTGAAAAGCACGACCATACTATCGTAAGCATTAAAACATCTTCTTTCTATTTGAGGAAAAATTTAAACATTTCTTGTTTGAACCAAACACATTACATGTTCAATTTACATCATTATGTCTTTGTGTTTCATTTCCACTTATTACTGTCTGAACATTTATTATAAAATATGCAGCTTATGTGCAAGAAGTAATGTATAAATACACTGTTTAGATAATTTTTTAAGAATCATCACCCATAGGTTTTGAGAATGGGCTCCTGACTCCCATGGGAAATGTTCATAACTTGAAACTCATTATGCACATCTTCCTCTTGAATGTATTTACTACATGCATTGAACTCCTCAAATTGATTCAAATATGAACATTGTCATGATAACATTACTTAGCTGATGAACACCCATCACACTACATTTCAATGCACTAGAATAAAATTATTTGCTTGAACTTGCTATTATGTATCTCAGGTTTGACCATCGAAACACATAGATACTATATTTAACCTCATTCTCTAAAAGCATGAATTATCACATCACCATTTGATTCTTCAGCTGATTCAAAGTCATAACATGAATAAATGGATATCAATGTTAATATGCATATTCATTTTCTTTTAAGAGCATTAAGTAATAATACTATTATGTTGCCTCTTTCAAATGAATAAATGCTGTACTCTGAACATACATGGCAGCACTATTTGATTTCAATCCTGGACACTAATAGTGACAAACTTTTCCTTTTAAGAATCATTGCATGTGTGAATACTTATGCTTATGCATTTATCACTTAGATGCCAACTGCTATGACCTATCCCATTTTTATAACAACATTGCTATTATTCATATTTGCTTGAACATATGATGTCAATTGATCATTATGGCATGTATACTAAGCTAAATATATCATTGTTGAATCCACCTTTTGCACATGCTTATTCTCTTCTACACACACATCACTTATAACAACAATACTGATATTTCATTTTGTATATGCCTATTGTTATAAAAAGGATATCACTATTTTCTATAGCTTTTTATTCAGAGATGATAATGTTCAGAACAGTACTGAGACAAAGTACTTATGTGATGTAAGTAATGTATAAACCATGTGTATACAATTTCCATTTTTGATAACAACACAGTTAGATCTTTTACATATGCATTCTAATCTGTAACAACATTAGTGTTCTCTATTTTTCTTAATTATCTTTGTGCATTGTTTCATTTGATTTTCTGTATGTATGCACTATTATCTGATTTTCTACATCTGCATATTCATTCTATTTCAACCCACATTATAAATGATCTTCTCTTTCAGAACTGAGTAATAGGGTTACCTCATTAGTTAATTGCAATTCATCTCTACTTTTGGTATCTTCTCTTTTAATAGTATTATATTATCCCATTTTAATTTGGAGCATCCATCTTCTGATTTCCAGTAGATCATTAGTGTGCTCTGCATATTTACATCAATAGTGTTGAATTGTAACATGCACTTTGTAACAATTGTTGTATACTGCATTTCTCTTGCTTCTGCATTTTATACTTTAGAATTTATGAACATCTCTCGCTTGCACACACCACCAAGCCCACACGTTAGGTTAATGGATACAATCAGCTAATCAATGTTTGTATGTAAATGTCATGTGGGATGACATTTATGTATGAATGTTGGTTTGCTGGTTGGGTTTACTGACCTAATATGTGGATGCTATGCTTTCCTAAAGAGCAACATCTTCTCAATGTAGGATAACAACTATATGCGGTAAAAGGTTTCATAGAATATGTCCCTTTAATACTTTATTTAGTTATTGCAGATGTATACCTTGTTATTGCATTGATGTTTATATGGATGTACATCTCTAAAGGCTTGATTGTAGCATGTTGTTTTAGGTATCTATGTATTTCTTAGATCCAATTTGGATCTTACTATCTTCTCTCTTCATGATGCACGAAAAAACTGAAAGAAGACTTAAAATGGGACAAGAATGCATAGCTAACAGAAAGATAAAGACAGGGACACAAAGACACGCAGATTCAGATGACCGGTTACTAGAATGTAGAAGACCTCTCCAAGGCAATGCTTAGATCCCTAAATCTTCTAATGCTCCTTTATTACTTTCAGCATTGTACATCTTCTCAATGTTTGCAATTGAAAGATGTAACCTATGAAGGAATACGTGTTTATTACATTCACTTTGAATGTTCAATGTAATGATGAACTATGAAATTTGAAAGTTTAAATCTTATCAATACTTAGAGAACATCATTAGTGTTAACATGAATGTAAAAACAATGTATTTTGTCTTCAATATCTGAATAGTAGTGTTGAATGGATGTACCTTTATGCAACCTTTTGATGTTTATAGTTTCTATGCTGCATGTGTACTTTCTCTTCTCAATTTAAGTAATTCTGCACTTAGGACAATAACTATCAAATCCATAATTTAATGTAAGATAATAATCAATTTACCAATTTAGTGTGCAACTAAAATGATAACAGAAAGGTTTTGAGATTCTAGTAAGGAATGCAATTTGTGATCCTCCGGTGTTCAAGATTCATTGGAAGTTGTAGAGGAGATAGACCCGATGGGAGCTCATTCCCTAATTCCTCCAAAAGTGTTACTAGTTAACAACATTCACAACTTCTATCACTGCAACATATAGGAGCTTGCAACCAGTGAGATGAATCAATCATTTTGATAAATTATGTACCAATGGGAGTCTAAAGCATGAGCATAAGTACCTCAAAACCAAGGGTTTGACACACATCATGCACATGTCAAGGGATTTCCAAAAAAAATGGATGAGATATGTTCTTATTCATGTCCATGACATGCAACTATGGTTGGAACATCCTGTGAAGATCACTAAGTAGATAATTCACCATGTCACCGGGTTCCCTATGATAGATAAGCCAAAAGCTACCAAAACCCTAACTAGGGATGAACTAGGTGAGTTAACTCTTGCCGAGTGGGACGACAGAGGCATGAGACTTAACAGAGTAACTGATATGGAGTTTAAATTTGGCATTCATGTCATATCCCACAAGATATACAGCTCAAGAAGACCCAACAGTATTGCGTGTGAAGCTATTGACCTAGAATACAAAGTAGTAAAGAAGAATCTGGTATTCAACCTAGCAGCATTGCAACTCACTCAATTGAGAAAGAATATGGAAAGCATCTGAGTATCCAAAAATAATTCATGTAAGTTTGGTTCTCTTCTAATCTACATACTATTTTATGTTGAGAAGTTCTTTCCATCCAAAGGAACAATAGCATGGAAGAAGGATAGACCAATTATCCATCAAATTAATGAATTCATAGCTCAGTTAGGAGATAACTTTGATAGCATTATGGATAGATACTTTGAGATTTTCAAACAAAATATGCAGAGTAAATATAGAATTCCCAAAAAACTAGTTGAAAAGTACAAAGATGAAATATGTTTTCTAGTTGATTGTGATAAGGTTTATATACAAGCAGTAAAGCCTAGGGTTGCATGGGTAAAACCCCTGCCATATAAAGTTAACAAAGATGAAACAAAAGATATCATAGAGGCTCTTGCAAATGAACCTGTCAATCCAAAGGAACCTTACTTTGGAACATATGAGGAAGCAAAGAGTAGGATATATTTGGAGATTGAGATTCCTAAGATATTGAAAAGAGTAAGGAAGAGACTTGATACATTCAAGAAGAAGTATGGAAAGATCTTCGACTCTCCTACCATCTCTGAGAGTAAATAGGACACAGGTAAAATAGAGGATACAGTTAAGATAGAGGATGTTGAATCTAAAAAGGAATAAATTGATATTAAACCTCTACAGAAGAAGAGGAAGACAACACCTAAATAGAAAAAGGCAAAAGGCACTACTCCTGTTGTCACCTTGAGGAGATCAAGGAGAAAAATTATACTAAGTGATGATGAGGATGATGATGAAGAAGATAATAATGTGTTCTTCACTAAACCAACACCCACACTTGATCACAAGATTAAAGACCTTAAAGAAGGAAGAGCCATGAGTTCTTTGAAGTTACTAAATTATGCTTCTAGGTCAGAAGAAGAAAAGAAGAAGATTGAGAAAGCAGTGGTGGAGAAGATGGCAAAGTGGAAATATGACCCTTCCAAGTTGAAGAGTTATATGAATGAAGACCTATTTGAGGAAATATCTATTCCCTAGATGAATGCAGTACAAATTGAAAAAGATATAAGGGAATAGACATTGAAGGGAATAGACATTGAAGCAGGTCATGCCTGCAATGAAAGGCAAAGAAGTAAAAGAGGCCTTGAGAAAATATTAGAATAATCACACCCCCAGATTTATGACATTCCAAATATTAAAAAAGAACATAGAAGATGTAGCTAAACATGCCACATTAGTGTGGAAATCAATATTTGAGATAACATAAGGCAATGTGAAGGAAGAAGTACCAAGTACAGACCCTCTAGAATAGGGAAATGATGATACACTACCCAAGGTACAAAATATTGAAGATTCCAACGCAAAGCAAATTGCAGTTGAGGTAATGACATCATTACCCCAATCTCCTATACAAAATATAGTACCTTCGAGAAAAGACAAGGTTGCAAAATCCACATCTGAATAGACAAAGATCGAGCAACATGCTCCTCTTACTATTGAGACACGCACACCTGAGTTGCAAAAAGACAAGGTAGATATTTCTACTGCTAATATTGATTCATCAGTAAATATTGATCCAACAATTGGTACTGTAAAGGTCAATGACCTAATTGGATTGAATACTGAAACAAAGGATGAGGTAGGTAAAGGTAAGGAAATTGTTCCTTCACCAAGTCCTAAGACAAAGGCAGTAATTACTGATGAGATAGATCTAGATAAATAAATTTTGATTCCTAATTGGGTTCTATCCAACCTATCTGTAGAGCAAATGGATATTTTGGGAGAAATGTGGAAGAAAAGAGCTACATAGCAAAAGATTCGAAAGGAAAGACAAAGGAATAAAATACTTGAAAATGTCAAAGATATATTTGTAGATGCATTGAAGATTGAAGTCAATGAGAGTGACTCAATAATGGACCAACTTGTTGACATTATCCACAAGTTCAACATAGATATAAATGGTCAGGAGAAGTTACTTGAGAAGACAAAGAAGAAGTTTGAGAACAAGGTTCTAGAAAACATTGTAAAGAAGATTACAATTGACTAGGTGCAGCTTACAAAGATCATCAACACTCTAGAAACCACTGTGAAAAATGTGGTAGCACTATTTGTAAAGTTGAGTCACTCCTCTAACTTTAATATGGAAATCAAGAAAAAGTGAGTAAAGATCAATGTAGACATGAAGGAAAGTGAAAGGCAGTTAGCACTTCACCCGAGCACCAATTTTTCTCACTTCATGAAAATAAAGTATCTTAGTGATCTACTGGCTGAATTGTTGAGAGAAGAAGCAAGGACCAGAGAATCTCTTACAACAATCCAGAGCCAACTTCTACCACACATGGATGGAATGCATAATCACATAACACATGCTAAGACACTCATTCATGATAAAAAATTCTCATTTTCCAAGCTAATGATAGAGTTGTCTGCAGAGCTACAAGTTGAATTGCACATCATGAAGGCGCTACAAGAAAACTGGGACAACACTCTATCTCAAATTTTGAAGGTACATAGTGATTTCCTATCCTACTTCGGGATAACATTGTAAATATCACTTTTTGGCATTCTTGTCAAAAACAAGGGGGAAATATCATTATATTGTAATAAAGAGAACATATGTATAGTGAATATTTTTTTTGAAAAACACAAAAATAGAGTAAGTTGGATCCGAGCAGTAGAAGCAGTGTCAAAACCTGAGCAGACAGAAAGGGGGAGTTTTGACATATCAGATACATAATTCAATGATAAGTGTTTTTGTCACTAATGCCAAAGGGGGATATTGTAGACCTTATGACAAGACATATTGTCAATTAGTGTCAAAACACTTAGTCATTCAGTGTTGCTCGAGTATTCAGTGTTGTCTGAGCATTCAGTGTCACCTGAGTGTTCAGCATCGCCCGAGTGTTCAACATCACCTGAGTGATAGTTTATCACCCGAGTTTTCTTTTGGACCCAAGAGACAGTTTGAAGCCAACTTTTCATATATTGTTAAATATAATTTTGTTGCAAGCTGACTTACTGATAAACATATATATGTAAGATAGTTTGTTTTATCCAATATGATCATGTGCAGAGTATATGAGTAAGAAAAGAATAAGTATGAATGTATGCATAAGAAATATGAATATTAGTTTGATTTAAGTGTAGAAGTATTCAGGACAGTAGAGTCTCATCTATCACATTCAGGTGACCAGTTATATTCAAAAGGATCTTATTCAACAATGACAGTTGCACAGAGCAGATCATCAACTAGTTTATTCTCGCAGGTGGATCAAAAAAATCCTTTAACAAGGTGGACCTAATAGTCCTTTCTTTAAATCTCTTAAAAGAGTTGCATTACTTATTGTATTGTACAAAATCCTTTAGCAAAGTGGACCTAACAGTCCTTTCCATGCTCCTGACAGGGCATACCATTAGAAGGGGTCATTGTAAGCTCTAACAGGCTAAATTTATACTACAGTACTAAATCTTGTGGGTATCATCCCCACCCCAGTTTTACTTTCTTTTGGAAGGTTTCTGGGAAACCAAATATTGTGTTATGTATTCTGTATGATTCTTTACTTTCAAGTTATATGCATGCAACCAAATAAGTTAATCTAATTATGGATTAAAAGGATTAAGTTTTATTGGTTCCTAATTCACCCCCCTCTCAGTCACTAGGAACATCATATAATTCCAACAGTAATGGTCCACCCTTAAGACCTAATAAGACCTAATAGGACCTATTACCTAACCTAACATTATTAATAAGACATAATAAGACCTAATACCTACTAACAAGACATAATAAGATCTCTCTCTCTCTCTCTCTCTCTCTCTCTCTCACACACACACACACACACACACACAAGACCTAATAATACCTAATAGGACCCTTCAGACCTAATATGACCTATTAAGACCAATTAGGACCAATAGGAGATATTAAGACCTAATAAGATGTAATAGCCCACCCTTAAGACCTAATAAGACGTAATAGGACCCATAGGACCTATTACCTGACCTAACATTATTAATAAGACATAAAAAGACATAATACCTACTAATAAGACATAATAAGACGTAATGCATACTAATATGACCTAAGAGGACCCTTCAGACCTAATATGACCTACTAAGACCAATCAAGACCAATAGCACCTATTAAGACCTACTTTAGGACCAATAAGGCCTAATTTAGGACCAAATAGGATCTCTCTCTCTCTCTCTCTCTATTTTTTTTTTAATTTATGTTTCTAAATTAAATGTTGAATTTAATTATAAGTCTAAAGTAGATCTTTGTAAGGTAAAATGTAAATTATATAGTAATTGTCAATTTTCATGTTTGTATACTTTTGTAGATTATATACCCATGAATGAGTTTGATATTGAGGAGCTTTTAGTTCATCAGGTACCGCCACCTCGACCCCTCCATTGCCCCCTCCACTTCCACCTCCACCTCCACCCACTCCCACAGAGTTGAGGGAGAACATTAATAATATTAGACGTGAGCCTCACCCACCTCCACAACTACTACACCTTGCAGATATCATGCAAGGCATTTTAGATTTAGTGCAGTCATTAGAATCTGAGTTGGATAATTATCACTCATGGAGGGACTCCATGCATGCATTTTATGCTGAAAGCCTCTCTTATAAAGAGGTCAATGATTTTAAAATTAACAAAAATAATTTGAAACCTTATTTTGTGAACCCTAAAATGGGTGAGGAGATAGTTGGCAAGAAGCCACACATTTCTTTTAGATGGTGTCAACACCCGCAAATAGCTGCACTTTTTTGGGAGTGGTGGTGGATGATATTTGACCATCCACCACATGCTAATCATGAGGTCCCCCTATATTTAAAAAAAACATGGGCTGAATTTGAATTGGGTAGGAAACCTAATTATTTTGATATGAGATATTTCTAGGTGGTTGGTCAGGGTATGCCACAAAACAGGACAGGGGCCAAATTGAGTGATAGAAATAGAAATCACATGCTTAATGAGCCCCTTGTTCCTCTTCCTACTCTAGTAGTGATGCAGTCAAGCTTGGAGGATCCAATAAAGGACTATACAAACTTGCAGCCAACAACAAGAACAACACAACATAAACAACACAACACAGGATATGGTGACTCATATCAATTTATTCATTTTTAGATTTAGTTACACTCAACATGTCAGGTTGTATGACCTTCTTGGTTAGGGCCAAATACAATGAAATCACACTAAGATCTAACACCAAGATCTTCTGCAAGAATTAGACCATTTACCTTCTACCAATACACAACTCACCACAAGCTTCAACTCCACATTCCAAACTAGTTCAGATCTATGATGCACCACACAACAACCTGGTAGGAACTTCAAGACAAAATATAAAATTATGCTTGCAAGCCACCAAGCAATATTATTGCCTTCTAAGCCAACATGCCACTAGCTCTTCTAGTTTCCTTCCACTATCTTAGATCCATAGATCTTACATCAAATCACCCCTCTGATCTACCTCCAACACTCTACCCAACCCTCTTTGTTTATACAACTTTTCCATAAGTCGGCACCATCAACACAACACCCAATGTGTTATCCACCATATTTGGGTCCACACAATCTCCAAAGAGAGATCCAACATTAATGTCTCAACCCAAATTAAATGCATAAGTCAGCCAACAAGTCAACCAATAGATCCAAGAAATCAAACCCATTCGATGAAACAGACCACCGAGCAACAGATACCCACTTGGTGAAACAATTGTGCAATAGAAACAAACACTGAAACTTGTCGATGACACCAAACCACTACCAGCAATCGAGTCCCATTAGTGAAGTAGAACCAACCCAAGTAACTAAGCTTGTCAGTGAGCCAACACCTCCAACCAAGCACCCACCATAGTTACTGAGAAACCTAACACCGAGAGCGAGAAACCAGCCACCGAACCAACAACAGTGACTGAGAAACCTCCAACTGAGTACTCTAATTGAGAACTCCATCCTTCAACTAAGCTCCAAAGCAACCAAAAATTTAACCAGGGCATATTTTCCAAGAACCTCAGATGACCCCGCATCAGACACCCAAGGTAAAAAAAAGAAGTGTGTTACATAAGAAAATCAAGAATCCACCACCTCATCTTAACCATCGGTCTCCACATCCTCAAAGTTAAGTACAAAAACTTCCACACCATCACATCCAACCAAACCAAGTTAATCTGCAACTCTCCAACATCACCATCAACAAAAAAATCAACATCTTCCTCCTTATCAACAATCTCATCATCAACAACAAGATGCTCTGTAATCTCCATATCATATCCATCCATCCAAGTATGAAAACCAACCACCTCTACAACAAAAACATCAACTTGATCCATCCTCCTCTGAACAAGTCTTTGCACTGACCAAAAAAGCCTCAGTCTGATTGGAAAATGCCAACAAACATTTAACACACTCGGTTCTTCTAATCGATCACTTAACTCCTCAAGCCTTCTGCCAAGTTTGCATATGATCTTCTCCTCTAACATGTGAAACTTCTCCATCAACAAATCTATTAGATCCTTTGCCCAAAGTTCAACAACACCAATAGATCTAGGGTTATCAAGCTCAATAAAAGTAGCCCTAATCTCTTCCAAGACCTTAGTCTTTAGCTTCTTCATCTCACGACGAACCTCAACTAGTAGATCCCCAACAATCCAATCAACCATCCCAAGGTCCAATCTTCTTGGAGGCATCTTCCAAGATCTTTGAAAACCCTAAGCTCTACAAGAAATGAAGCAACTCTAATACCACCTAATATAGTCAAGCTCGGAGGATCCAATAAAGGAATGTCCAAACTTGCAGCCAACAACAAGAAAAACACAATGAAAAGAAAACAACATGGGATATGGAAACTCATATCAATTTATTCTTTTTTAGATTAGATTATACTCAACATGTCGGGCTGTAAGGCCTTCTCGGTTAGGGCCAAATACAATGAAATTACACTAAGATCTAACACTGAGATCTTCTGTAAGCATAAAGCCATTTACCTTCTACCAATACACAACAACTCACCACAAGCTTTGGCTCCACCTTCCAAACTAGTCCAGATCTGTGACACACCACACAACAACCTGGTAGGAACTTCAAGAAAAAATCTAAACTTATGCTCGTAAGAAACCAAGCAATATTCTTTCCTCCTAAGACAACATGCCACTAGCTCTTCTAGTTTCCATCCACTATCTCAGATCCATATATATTACATCAAATCAACCCTCTGATCTACCTCCAACACTCTACCCAACCCTCTTTATATATATAACTTTGCCACAAGTCAGCACCAAGAACACAACACCCAATGTGTTATCCACCAGATTTAGGTCCATACAATCTCCAAAGAAACATCCAACATAAATGCATAAGTCGGCCAGAAAGTTAGCCAATAGATCCAAGCAGTTAAACCCATTCAGTGAAACAAACCACTGAGCAATAGATACCCACTTGGTGAAACAACTGAGCAACAAAAACAAACACCGAAACCTGTCGGTGACACCAAACCATTGCCAGTGACTGAGTCCCGTCGGTGAAGCAGAACCAACCCAAGTAATCGAGCTCATCGGTGAGCCAACACCTCAAACTGATCACCCACCATAGTTACCAAGTATCCTAACACTGAGACCAAGCAACCAACCACTGAAACAACAACACTGACCTAGAAACCTTCAACCGAGTACTCTAACCGAGAACTCCATCCTTCAATCGAGCTCCAAAGGAACCAAAAATATGACCACAATTGATTTTCCAAGAACCTCAGATGCCCCTGCATAAAGTAGTGCTTGCACCTATCCACCATCAAGTAGTGCACTCAACTCTTGGTTCATTGAGTTCCCTTTTAGGCAATTTGCTAGAGTAGACAACCCAGATGAGGGTTTCCTCTAGCACAACACATGTTTGCACAAGCTGCGGGGATATATGCTGGGGGCCCCAGAGTGATCTTGACGGTGATGGTGTTTCCCATGGTGGATATGATGATGTTGACAGTGACACACATGGTGATGTTGACAGTGGTGCACATGGTGATCTTGGAGATGACATCACATCATATGTTGATTTTCTATGTACAGACGACGATAATCTTGCAGAGGTAAATTTAATTATTTAATTTACCGTACAATATTAAATTACATATTTATACATATATCAACCATAACATTTGGATTTTTGGTGAACTGAGGAGGGTTGACAATGGGTCATTTAGTGACCTTCATCAGATCACTTCCACACCTTGAGATCTCGGCCACCCATTCATGGTATGCACTTTCATCTAGATACATAGATAAGTACATTTGAAGTTTAAACAATTAAAACTTGAATTGATGATATTTTTGATATATTTTTTGCAATTTTGTAGGGTGCTTCATGTAATACTGAGGTTGACAATTCTTCGTGCTCCACCCCACCTTTCACTGAGACTCAACCTCATATACATGTAGTATGTTTTACATTCATTAATTCAAAGTGTTGATATGCTTACTAATTTATGTACAAATTTTATTTGTGCTTATCCTTTTTGTAATTGTAGGATTTTGGATTGTCTCATGTTGCATCACATTTATGTCCTGACTCATCAGTGACACTGGCTATGCATCAGACATCTAATGTAAATTCTTATGTTTGATAAATTTATAGTCATCTTAAACATAGATCAAAATAATTTATATATATACAAGTTTTCAATTCATGGTTTAAATATGTTGTTCAGGTGGATGCCACTATGAATCTTGGCATGGCTACGAGATTGAGCCAAATGCAGCCATCGACATTGTCCTTTGAGGTCATGATTAAAATTAATTTTGCATTGTCTATTGTGTACCTTTCTTTTATAGGTCTCGATTATCAAAATTTTGTAATGTTTGTTTTTACAGGACTTGACTGCATCAACTTTTAATGTTGCTGAGAGCGGACCTCCTTGTCCCACTGAGGACATTAGAATGCATGGTAAAATTTTAAATATATTCATTAATATTAATTTTTAAAATATTTAAGTGAATTATGTAAGTCATTTGAATTATACATTATTTCACTTTTTTTTTAAATAGGACTTGGCTGCATCTACTGCTGATGTTGCTAAGAGAGGACCTCCTTGTCTCACTGAGGGAATTACACCACATGGACACAAGGTAAAATTTGAAATGTTCATTAATATTATTTTTACTTTTTAAGTGAATTATGCAAGTCATTTGAATTAAACACACATGGTATTCTGATGTGATCTTTTAAAAATGTACAGGAGGACGAGGTGCATCCCAGTCACCTTCATGTGGAGTGAAGAGGATTGCAGATCATCTAGATGAGTAAAGTTAGACCTTGTTATTATATGATGGACATTTTATACTTTTTTTCACATTTTAGACCTTTTTATACATGTTATCGGGACTTTTTATCATGTTATTTGGACTTGTGTTATCAGTACTTTTTATCATGTTATTTGGACTTGTGTAATCAGGACTTGTTATTATATATTATCAGTAATTATTTAATTACATATCAATTGTAATTGGCAAAAGTAATTGATTTTAAAAATATCATTAATCAAATAAATTATTAAATATAATTGACATGCAACAATATATAGATGTAAATAATATTGACTTCAAGATTAATTTGAACTATGAAATATGGATGTACAAATAACTATATATCATTATCCATTAGTGAATTTATAGGACAATATAAAAATATGCATTCAACTTATATTTAAAATAAAATTGGACATGAATAAAAGTGAGCTCATGTATTTTATACAACCAAAATTGGACGAATACAAGTGTGCATTGAACTGCATAAATAGTTCATGTCTATGTTCTTCTAGAGGTCCTACATCATAAAAATGAATGTTGAAATTATATATATTTAAATATAAAATTCATTTATAGTATCCAAAAGTTAAATAAATGAATTGCAATCACCAAGTATTACAACTTTGACTAGCCAAAAGTTGTAAAATGCACAAGTTGTATGACATCTATGTGGTTCAGTTATACTTGACACCTGAAAACCTAAGTAATCAACTCTACATATGAGACTTGAAAGAAGACATGTCTACATATAAAAATAAAATAATTAACAAAATCTTACATGTATAAATTTGATTCAACCTAATGTCCCATCAGTATCCTCTCTTTTGTGCAATGTGTCTATGATTGCCTCATGCTCTTCCATTGAAAGTTTCCATAATATTTTATTAGCAAGTATCCCTTTGTATCTTTCCAATTTGATATTTTTTTCCACTACCAAATGAGAATAATGTCAAATATTCTTTCTAATTTGTAGTCTTCAAAAGATGGAAAAACATTCCTTCTTGTTAGGTATTTGTGTAGCCATGTACCAACAACCACAATAAACCCAATTGGATACTGAAAGCCATCATCATCTACTTCATGACATATCAAATTTTTCTTAGGTTCTACACATTGAGCTAGCCACTAATCAGTTCGCTCTTCATTATCCTCGGGTGCAACAACAACATACACATGTCCTAGAAAACAAAATTAAGTACATGTACAAATAAAAATTCTTAGATGTTTATTTCAAATAAAAGCATAAATCATATGCCATACATTAATAATATAGTTTAAAGTTTTACAAGAAATTGAATTAAATTACCAAGTTGTATGAGGTCTGAAACATGATCATAATATTCTGATGTAAATGCATTATTTAGGTCTTCATTTCTTATATCATCTTGATCTTGTGGCTCACTAGGTGTTAAGGATTTTTTTTTCCATTCTTCAACCCATTCCATATTCTCGCATTCTTCCCATTCACCTACAACACAAAATTGACAAAAAAATACAAGCTCCTTAGTCCATATAGTCCAAGTGTTAGAATTAGAACTCATACATGAATATCATTTAGCACACCTGCTGACTATATCAAAATCATATCTTGAAAGGATATTATTCTTTTTAACTAGCGAGAAGAAATGTCTAATTGTAGAGTTATGACTTGATCCTGTAGATAAACTTGTTTTACACCACTCAACAATTGCATGTGCATCTTTAAATATTTCATTTTCCTCAAATTTGAGTTTCTCTCTACATAGGGCTCTCTTAACACATGCTTTGGCACCATCGTGTTCTCCTTTACCATGTCCAACCTAAAAAAAACTCCAAATATGTTGGACATTAATTTTATCATGTGTCCTACTCAACCAATAAAACATTCTAGCATTCTTGAATTGCCATGTGCAATTATCTGACTATATTAGATGTTGTGTTATATGAATTCATCTCTCCCTTAAATTCTCATAAAAGGTCTTAAAGAAATACTGGACAAACTCTTATGAGTATAATTTATTATCAATCATATAGAAATGATACTCTCTCAAAATTTTTTGTTCTTGTTCTTTCCTATCAGGTGCATGCCTATAGACAATATGAACAAACATTTTTACTTGCACTTAATTATAATATTGTGATTATATCTCATCTTGTGGTGCAAGTGTGTATTTCTCTGCAAATTCAATGACTGAAAGTAAACTACCAATTGGAAATGTATTCTTGCATATGCGAAACTCTCCATCAAGCCATCTAGCATTTTGAGAGTGTTTCACATATTTAGGTACAACCTTATTGTTGAATTAATTCATAAATGCATGAACACTAACTTTTTCAGTAATTAGATCACACCATTTCCAACCTTTCCATCCTTCAATGGATACTCAATAGTTTTAAATCTTTTTACATCAACTAATTGATGACCAAAATTAATTGAAATATTTTTCATGCAAACATTCATCTAAAAATTCAAGATTGCCACATACATCACATGCACCAGAAACACATAAATTCAAAAGAAAAAATTGTTCATTAGGTGGGTTACATAAAAAAATTGATATAAAATCTTTTACATTTTGAGGTGGTATATTTATACCACATTCTTGCAACATTTCATTAGTATGCATGGTAGAACACATAGACTGAAATAAATCATAATGATAATGAAATTGAACAAGAGTCTTGCAACAATACGTTACTCTTTCCTTGTTAATCCTTACATACCATGGTTTACATTTTTCAAAATATCTTTGACAAATACTAAAATTTAACACCTTAACATCCAAATTTTTTTTATACAATTCAGTTTGAGTCATATCCAAAAGATGTTTTGGATGTGGATCATGAATTTTTGAGTCGACTCTTAATTTAAGAACATCTCTAGCATTAGGTGATGCTCTTGTATTATCGTGCCAAAAAATTTCAATTAAAGTTTTGACTTCACTAGTAAGTTTCATGTCATACCTTGGGAGTCTGCCACTAAAGCTTCACAAATGGTTTGTTGGATCACTTTCAAAGTTAACTATTCTCTTTACAGCTATTGCTAAAGTTTTACAAAGAATATTAAGATATCCACTTATGTTTGTCATCATTCTTTTATTAGAAGTAGTTTTTTTAACTAAACCCATTGTTATTGCTCGTCGTGCTGCATTCCTATCTTTAGAATGACTTTTCTTTTCAATTGTGTCAAAGACACTAGCAATAGTTGATACAACTTGTTTTAGAGACTCATCCTTCTTCTTAGATTTCATATAAATGCCTAACCTCTTCATCACTTTTCACATTTTAGTCATGTTAATTAGTTGTAACATTAATTAACATTGAAACCCAAATTTCTTATTATAAGAAAATTGTCTAAACAATTTAGTCACGTGTGTCCTAATCTGTCTCCATGAAACCAAACCACACAGATTGTCTAGCACATCACTTTTAATTTTAAATTTTTCATTCATTTTATTATCATTCAAAGGGGTTTCTTTCTCAATTGGTGTTTGTATGTCTACATCCACATTGTTCATCTTAATTATCGTTTGATTTTCAATTTCAATTGGGGTTTGAATTTCACTTTCAATTGGGGTTTGAAATTCAGTTCCTTTATCATTATGATTAAAATTACTAATTTGTGGTGTTTGATGTGCAATATAATATGTTACTCTATTTTCAAGAATACAATCTAAATGATTTAAAGAGTAACCCGCTAATACAAAAAGATCAAGTTCTTTATTAGAATAAGTTTCATTCGGTTGTGAAGATATACCTATATCCAACATTTGATTAGAAAATGCACTTGAAATTTTTTCATATTGTATTTTCTTCTTCAACCTCTGCATCCATCATGGTGTTCTCATTCTTCTCCTCTTTTGAAATGATTGTTGAACACAATGCTCCAAAATTATTCAATTTTTGAATTCTTGCTCTTCTTTGTCGTTGTCTTGTCTCCTCTCTATTTTCTGCAACCTCATTAGCTATCAGAACCTTTATTTTCCTCTTTCTACGTTGCTTTGATCCTATGTTTGCACCAAAATTTGAATTTAAATTAATCCCTTCTTGTCAGATCCAAAATAAGACAAAAAAAGAGAATGTAAATTAAAAATATTCTTTCTGTTGCATGGATATGTCATAAAAATGATTGAATAATCATCAATCATTGAGATCAGGCCCACAATCTATTTTTTGTCTCCAACGGATCTTTCAGAAATGGGCACCCGTTATTTAAATAGAAATGGGTACCCGTTTATAAAATGGGCCTCCGTTTATGGAACAGGTTCCCGTTTCTATTTCAACAGTCCAAATAGAAATGGGCACCCATTTTATGAATTTTAAAAAATGGGTGCTCATTCTTAAAATTAGGAGTGGGAACTGTACCTCCCCCCTGGTTTTTGGTGTTAGAGTTATAAAGTGATTCCACTTATTTATTAAATCATTTTGATTTAATTATTAAGTCACTTATTATCTCTATTTTACTTAAGCTAAACTCTAGGCATATAATAATTAATTATTTTATCAACAATTATTATGCATCCTAGATTTTTCCCCTTTAGGGTTTCCCTTTTAGGGTTTCAATCACCTTCATAAGGTTTGATCTCTTTATATTTTGCATTCCCTCTCTGAATGAATATTTTGTCTTTCAGAACTTTTTGTCTCCAAGCTTTGCTTTTGTAACAGGTTATTTTGCATACAGATGATCTTGGTTTATGAATTCTTTGAATTCTAACATGGTATCAAAGCCTTGGTGTTGCTGCTTGTTCCTAAGGTTTTGAAGTTTTTGGAGCTCCGAGGGTTTCAAGGTTTTTCTGTGAAAAGTTGTGTGGATTTGGGATGGAGATATTTTTTAGATCACAGTGGGCATAAACTGACCTCATGATTGCATCTTGAATGCCCCAAAACCCCCCATTTTCATATAAGGTACATCCAATTTGGACAAAGTTGAAATTTGGGCCCTATTTTTGCATGCGCAGCCTTTGACACACTTTATGAGGCAAAAAGTCACCTTGGTTTTGATGCCACCTCAATTTTTGTGATGCATTAATATTGACACCACCTTGAAATCTGTACTTGATTGCATGGAGGAGAGAGAAAATGACATTTTTTAATGATTTTTGCATAAAAAAGGGAAAAAGCATATTTTGTGTTTTTTGTGGGGCCTACCCCTACTGCCAAGACCAGATCTCACGATCGATCTCAAAGCTTGCTGCCGAGCCCGGAGCTCACAGTCGAGCTTGGAGCTCTGCGTAGAGCTCGAAGCTCACGACAGAGCCTAGAGCCCATGGCCGAGCCCAGAGATATCTGCAGAGCCCAGAGCTCACGACAAAGCTCAGAGCTCTTTGCAGAGCCCAGAGCTCGCAGCCGAGCCTGGAGCTTTCCACCGAGCCCAAAGCTCATGCGCCGTGGGGCCCTAACATTTTTTTAAAATAAAAAAATATAAATATTTTTTTTTGTGTTTTTTTCTTTATAAAAAAAAAGCATATGTTTTTTATTATTTTTTTCAAAAAAAAAAAAAAAATTTTCTACCAAATTTTGCCAAATTTTTGGAGACAGTCCAAATTTGGGGAAATTTCCAGTTTAGCATGGCTCTACCATTTTTGGCTGAGGTTTCTTGAGGTTCTTTTTGTTTTGACCTTTTGGCGGTTTGTTGCTCATAACTTGAGAAAACGGAAGCATTTTTTGCCAAACAAAATATTGACGAAAAGCTGGTTCCGAGGCCAATCTGATTTTTCTTGTTTGGTTATCTAATTTTTCTGTCTTGAAGAGTTTTTTTCTTGTCAAATTCAGGGTTCCATTTTGCACTCTAGTCACTATAATTTGCTCCTCTGGACTCCATTTTTTGACTTCCACTTGACGTCAAAAAGATGGTTATGTTCTCCTTTCTTCTTCTATGGGTCTCACACCCAGAATTTGCTCCATGTATCTGTTATTCAATTTTTTTCTTTATGGTATTCTGGTGGATATCTTGGATGTTTTAGGTTCTGGGATCATTTCCTTTTTGAATATTGTACACATCATTTTCTGTAGCATTTTTTGCACATACACTAAGATAAAGTGTCATCTGATGCATGTTTGGGATCCACACATTTTGTGCTTGGCTATACTCGCACTTTATTATAAATTTTCATGGGGGGTTTGATTTTCTCTTTTTTGTCATCTACCTTTGTCAAGTGAGTGTTCCTTCCATGAAATTAGCCCCATTATGTGTGTCCAGTGAGTGTACCTTCCACAACACCATCCTTTATATATGTTTGTACGTTCTTCATCATGCAATGTTTCTTGGCAGTCTGATTCAGTGTACCTGTCATGCCTCTCCCTGCTCAACATTATGGGGGTATCTCCTGTTGGTTCTAATGCTTCCTTGGTTCAATGGAGTGATCTATGTATTCATTATTTGTTCCTATGTACTAGGCGGATGCGGTGGTTGGTACCTATACATTTCAGTGAGATGGACCATTTACCATATGTACACTCTTCTTTCATTCCTATTTTGGAGGCATTCTTCCATTTTTGATTGATTGGCTCTTCAAGATTTGTTTACAGTCTTGTCTACCTGATCATTGTCTATTACAGTGGAGGTTCTAGCAGTTATTTTTTGATAGTGTTTGCAGCTTCATGCTTCAGAGGTGGTCTACATGTTCCTTCTCTGTTCCTATTTTATAGGACATTCCCTAGCTTGGAGGCTTCTTCAGTCCTTCACTAGGCTTCATCTCTTTTTAGAGAGGGGTTTTTCCCACTGGGCTTTCTCCTTTTCTCCTCTTTACTGAGATTTTTTTTTGTACTTGGGTACCTGATTAGGCCTTGTTGTTGGGACCCATTTCCTGCTTTCAATAGTTATTTCTAATTTTTTAGCCTCTCCCTAAGTTTATCTTAAGGGGGGGTGTTAGAGTAATAAAGTGATTCCACTTATTAATTAAATCATTTTTATTTAATTATTAAGTCACTTATTATCTCTATTTTACTTCAGCTAAACTTTAGGCATATAACAATTAATTCTTTTATTAATTATTATTATAATTCTTTTATTAATTATTATTATGCAACCTAATTTTTCCCCTTTAGGGTTTTAATCACCTTCATAAGGTTTGATCTCTTTGTATTTTGCATTCCCTCTTTGAATGAATATTTTATCTTTCAAAACTTTTTTGTCTCCAAGCTTTGCTTTTATAACAGGTTATTTTGCATGTAGATGATCTTGGCTTATGAATTCTTTGAATTTGAACATTTGGTTTAGGACAGGCTTGGTCCCACCAAGCCTATGCTTGGCTTTGAAAAACTATGGCTAAGGCATTGGTACATAAAATTTGTGCTTTGTTGTAATTTTTTGGATGTCTTCCCGAATGAATTTTTTGATGAAATGAAAACCCATTTCAATTCATATTGTACAAATTATAAAAATGAAAATTTCATAGTGATATGACTAATTTAGTATTTTTACAATATTTATTATGCCAAAGTGGTACCTAAAGTTGAAATAGTAAGGTTAACTAAAATTTTAATAACTTTTTTGATTTTACATTTTTGGAAAAATAAATAAAATGATATCATTCTACATAGAATTTCATTCAAAGTAAAAAAAAATTCAAAAAAGTGAAATTTTCATCAAATTATGGTGGCCATACACCATAGGTTTTGAAAATGTATTTTATAGTCAATTAAAAATTAATAAAAAAATCAATTAAAAAAGAAAAAATATTCTCATCAATCTTTGATGTTTTAGGTACCTTTCCCCAGAAGGATTTACAAAAATTTATTTATTTACTTCAAAATAGGGTGGTCGTACACATGTGCAGTATGGTCCTGAAACATGCATTATGAAAAAGGTATTTTAAAATGTGCCTACTAAAATGTATTTTCTACCATGTGGGTATTTAAATAAATTACATATTTGAAAACTAGACTCCGAGCACTACATTTTCTATTAGTGGATTTTTTTGAGATTCAATCTCTAAGTGCCTCAAATGTTGACATCAATTGACAACAAATTTGAAAAATAGGGAAAAAACTTTCACTTTTTTCTCAAAAGTGGGACTCAATTTCTTGCAGCCACCCTATGTGGTAACTATGGTTACCTTGTAGTAAATTACAGAATGAGAACTTAGAGAGGAAATGTTGGACCTTGGAGGTCAACTTTTATGGCTTTCTTCCAATGCCATGGGGTTGGTCACCTTGCCAAAGATTACAGATTTAGGAACCGATCTCTTGACCAGTCAGAGGATAGGAAAGGAAAGAAGATTGTAAATGTTGATGAAGTCAGATGTGAGATGGAGAAGAATTGGGTGAAGAAAGAAGAGAAATAGGAAGAGGTCAAGTCAGCTAAAGGGAATCCACCATCCTTTGGTACAAATAATTCTTCTTCAAACTAAGCATATTTTTCACTAAAACATCTGTAACTCATCGAATATACACTATTAAGCCGTGCAACCTTAGCAATAAGATCACCACACATCCTTGTACACATCACTATCTTGGCTCATTCTAAATCAACCATATAGTACATGTAAACCTCTGTCAATCATAAAGCAATGGTGATAACCAGTCTGTTCTGCCTCCATGGAACCATATGTTGACATCAGTGACAAAACATGAATGCCAACAACATCATTAGGAACCAATTATGACAATCTCCCCCTTTTTCATTGATGGAAACATATGGGAAATTTTTTCAACCCAAAATTACTCTCTCAATACAACTCTCCCTAAACAGTAGGGATTTTCTCATATAATCTCTCCCCCTTTGACAATAATGGCAAAGGGTGACATAACTTCTTCTTTCTTGTGCAAGGTGTAGCTTTTTCAAATCTTTATGCCTATTATAACCATGTGCTAAATCACCCAAATATGTTATGTAATGTTCCTATGATCACTCCCCCTGAGGAGTAGATCCATACATCAAGTACAAAAAATGATATAGCTCTGAAAGCCACATGACTGATGCATTCCTACATCAATTTAGTTCTCGCGAGGGGCTCGCACCCCAAGCATACCTCTGAGATACTCAAAGGCATCCATTGGCAAAGGTTTATTAAATATATCTACTATTTGTTCCTTTGTGCTGACATACACCAATTTGATCTCCTTCTCTACTACCTTGTCCCTCAAGAAATGATACTTAATCGAAATATGTATAGTCTTTGAATGAATTAATGGATTCTTCAACATGTTCACTGTGCTAGTGTTATCACAATATATAATCACTGGATTTTAAAAAATTATTCCAATGTCCTTCAACATTTGTTTCATCCAAACAATCTATGTACAATTTATAGCAGCAACAACATACTCAGATTCAGTAGTAGACTGAGCTATACAATCTTGCTTCTTACTTAACCATGAAACAAACCTTTTTTCAAGGAAAAAGGATCTTCCACTTGTACTATTTCTGTCATCCACACTACCTACCCAATTAACATCAATATATGCATGTAAGATAAAATTATCTAATTTTTCATACCATAAACCATACTCTATGGTTCCCTTCAAGTATCTGAAAATTCTTTTCACAACAACAAGGTGTGTCTCTTTAGGATCTGCTTGATATCTTGCCACAATTCCAACCGCATTAGCACGATCTGGTCTAGTGTGAGTTAGATATTGTAGACCTCCAATAATTGATCTATACTTTGTCTAAAAAACACTCTAAGTTTCATCATTACTAGTAAGTTTGTAACTAGTCACCAAGGGTGTCCCAACAGGTTTACAATCTTCCATTCCAAATTTCTTCAACATTTCCTTAAGATACTTGGTCTAAGAAATGAAAATACCATTCTTGTTTTGATTTATTTACAATCCAAGGAAAAATTTCATCTCACCTATCATTGAAATTTCAAATTCACTTTCCATCTCTTTAGAGAATCTTTTACTCATAACACCATTTCCTCCAAAAATGATATCATCAACAAAAACTTCTATGATTAGAATTCCATCTTCACTAGTTCTTAAGTACAAATTGTTGTTTGCATTACCTTTTCTAAAACCAAGATGAAGTAGATACCTATCCAGTCTTGCATACCATGTTCTTGGTGCTTGTTTAAGTCCATACAAAGTTTTCCTAAACTTACAAACCATGTCTTCATCTGATGTCAAAGGAAATCCATCAAGTTGCTCAATGTATACCTCTTCCTCTAGATCTCCATTCAGAAATGCAAATTTCACATCCATCTGATATGCCTTAAAATCTTTATGTGCAAAATGAGAAAGAAATAATATTACTTCTTCCAACCTAGCAACATGAGAAAATGTTTCTTCAAAGTCTATGCCTTCTTTTTGTGAGTAGCCTTTACAGACCAGTCTTGCTTTAGTTCTTACCACTATTCCTTCCTCATCCATTTTGTTTCTGAAAACCCACTTAGTTCCTATAACATTCTTGTTTTTAGGTCTTGGAACCAATTCTCAAGTGTTGTTCTTCTTTATCTATTCTAATTCTTCCTACATAGCTTTAGTCCAAGATTCATCTCTACATGCCTTATCAGTATATTTTGGTTCAACTTGAGAAATCAAACAAATTTCATCTCTTAATTTAGATCTTGTCATCATTCCTCTATTAGCATCTCTAATAATTTGATCTTTAGGATGGTTTTTCTTAACATACCTCCGAGTCTTAGGAATTTTAGTAGGATCATTTGAGTCATCTTGACATAACTCTATCTCACAGTCAATCTCAAAAGGTTCTTCTTTATCTGCAGTTACCTCCTTGATCTCTGTATTCTGATTACAGTCATACATTCTATCTTGAATTTGAAAATTTTGATCAATCCTCACATTAGAACTTTCAATCATCTTGCTTAATCTCATATTGAAACATTTATAGGCTTTTCTTTTGGTGGAATACCAAGGAAGATCCCTTCATTACTTCTAGCATCAAACTTTCCTATCTCATCATCTCTTTTGATATAGCATTTACTACTAGATATTCTAAAATATTTCACAGTAGGAGTATGATTAAACCATAATTCATAAAGATTCTTACTTGTACCTTCTCTGATATGAATTATGTTCAAAGTATACACAACAGTACCAACAACTTCTCTCTAATGAACATGTGATACATTTCCTTCTAGCAACATAGTTCTAGCAGCATCTAATATTGTTATGTTTCTTCGCTCTGCTATCTCATTCTATTGTGGTGTCCTAGGAGAAGATGTATGTTTGTATATTCCATGTTCTTCACAGTAGCTATTGAAGAAATCTAAAGTAAACTCACCACCTCTATCTAATCTTAAACATTTTATCTTTAAGCCTGATTCATTCTCAACTTTTGCTTTGAATATTTTGAATTTTTCAAATGCCTCTGATTTCTCTCTTAAATATGTAATCCACATCATTCTAGAAAATTCATAAAAAAAAAGTACAAAGTACCTGTCATCATAGTAAGATCTTGTTCTTGTAGGACCACACAGATCTATCTGCACTAGATCCAACTTTTCTTTCGCTGAGTAAGATTTTCTTTGAAAACTAATTCTAGTCTGCTTCCCCATTACACATTCTCTACACATGGTGTTAGATGGGTTCACAATCTTTGGTAGATCTCTAACTACATTATTTGTACTTGCCTTCACAATATTATCAAAGTTAACATGACAAAATCTTGTATTCCATAACCAACTATCATCAAATTTTGCCAAAAAACAAGAAGCCTCAGATGTATTTAATTCAAATACATTACCTCTGGATTTAGTAACAAATGTGATCAATTATCTTGACTTACTTCTGATAGATCATTTCCCATCAATTAATTTCAATTGATAACCCTTGTCCACTAACTTCCCAACACTCAACAAATTATGCTTAAGTCCATCAACAAGTAATACATTGTGAGTATTGGTCTTTCCATCCAAAGATATAGATCCAAATCCAATGATAAGCTTAGGAGTATTGTCACCAAATCTCACAACATGACCATCATACTTATTCAGCTTAACAAACTTATTTTTCTCTCCATTCATATGGTGTGAACAACCAGTGTCTACCCATTCAGATTTCTTTTCAACATGGGATACTAAAGCTCTTTCTTCAGTTTATCATAATTGATAGCAATAAATCTTATCTCATAATCAATAGCATCATCATAAGAAACACCTTCACTATCATAATAATTTTTTTTATCCTTTGAATACTTAGGTTTATAAAACTTAGATTTATGCTTTGGAACTCTTGTAGGAAATCTAGATGCAAAATGACCCATCTTATTGCATGAAAAACATTTCAGAGGTAGCTTTCCTTCAAAATTACCCTTACCTCTCTTTTCTCTTCTTGTGATTAGGGCCACAATTTCATCTAACTTTCTTTCTTCTTCCTGTATCTGTTCCCATTCATCAACATATTCACAGAGCTCTTCTCTCAATTCACTACTACTGGTGCTCGCAATACCTGATAAAGTATTTTTATGTTTATGCACTGTCGCCTTGAATGTTGACTCAACTTTAGGTAATGAATCTCCCAGCTTTGTGGCCTCAAAGGTAGTAAGTTTTCCAATCAACATCTCTCTGTTAAAGTTCGATGTCAAAGGTATGATTTATTATATAGTTTGCACTTTTGTTTTGTATATAGGTGTCAAGGATCTAAGAATTTTTGCAATCACTTCTTCCTCATTGTAAGTGCCCCCAGAGTTCCTGATGCCAATAAAAACTTTAGTAATTCTCTATGCATATGCTCTAATATTATCATCATCTCTCATTTTCAAAGTTTCCATCTTTCTCTTCCAATTCTACAACTTTTCCTTCTTTGTAAACTTGTCTCCTTCATATAGTGCTTCCAATCTTGTCCAAATGTCATGTGCAAAATCCAAATCTTTGACCTCTATGAATTGACCTTCAAGAAGCGCACTAATCAGTGATTCTCTTGCAACCATATTGTATGAGAATAACTTATTTTCATCATCAATAGCCTTATCTAGTTCATCATCAACCTTCATCTGTACATTGTTATTTTTTATCATCTAGTAGCCGATTTCCAAAGATAGAAAATGTGTTCTCATCTTGTTCTTCTAACTGTCAGAGTTTTCAGGATCAAACTTTAGAGTATCCTTCCTATAGTAGGCCATCTTCAGGATCACCTTAAGCTGTTAAGGTTTTTCTCTAAGGACTAGTAGCTCTGATACCAATTGTTAGGAATAAAAGTCCACAACACAACTAAGAGGGGGGTGAATCAATTGTGAGACAAATTAGTAAACATTAAACTCTACAACAAAACTTTCATCCAAATGACAACACAATAAATGCCAACACAATAACAAAATCCTTTGTTGTCAAGGAAACTGTTGAGCGTTGTTTTGACACAAGCCAACTTGCTAGGATCTCGAGATTCGATTTCCTCTCTTGAAAGAATAACGAGGTTATTACCAAGGTTCTCCAGGGTCGGGTCACAACCTGCTTGGTTACTTAGTTGAAGATAAATGTGATTGTTCATGAGGAGGCCTTTGCTGGTTCGTTCAAGACATCAAAATACAAAACACTTTAGTTCTTTTTTGGTATTTTCCATTTTAACATATGGGTGTTGTAAACAGAATACAATTTTGGTATTTTTAAGATGTTTAATTTTTTAGATTTTAAGAGATAGAAGAGAGTAGGGAGTAGTGTAACGAGAAATAATCAAATGACTAAAAATGAAATACTACAGACACAAACCATTGTAAACCCTTCCTTGCAAATTGAATGATGGGAGAGATTTGGAGTAAACCCATGAAGCATAAATCAAACCAAGTCACAATTCACTACCCCATGGATGCAAGCATTTAGAGAGAAGACATATTCACTCATGCAAGATATTCAAAATCAATCAAATCGTGAAGCCACCAAGACGTGCGCACCCACGAGATAGATTTATCATTAAGCCCAAAGATGATCTCTTCCACGCATTCATCACAGCAAGGTAAAGTAATCAACAACAAAATCCAACTAAAAGAAATGCAAATTTGAAGCACAATAAACAAGAGGCTCTCTAAAAATAATGAACAATGCAAGCATACATTCAATAATTTCACATAGGTAGCAGAAATTCACACACCATGAATGAAGCACCAAATTTATATCTTTATTGCATTAAGAATCCAACTCTTACATTGATTTTGTGATTACAATATATAGAATTTGATCCACAACTCTGAATTCTAAATTTAGGGCATCAGAGAGAAAAAAATAAATTAAACTAAAACTTTAATGGAAGGGAAACTATTTTTAACTGACACTAGATAACTTGCATGGATCTATGAACCCATTTACAATTAGTTTTCCCTTGAAAGGAGGGTCAAACTTGCCAAGAAGAAAAAGAAAAGAAGAAGGGGTTTCTTCAGAAAATTTTGAGTCTTCTTCTTGTTTCTAGAATTATTTCCTGGAATCTTCATCTAGAAGCTCTTCTGATGATGGAGACTAATAGGGAAACCTTAGTTCTTTCAAAATGAACTCAAGCTGACCATCAATTAGATCTGGAGTTCAACTGGTGTGAAAAAATGTGATCTCACTGGAAACACCCAGTTTTCAGACCTCGACCTCAACTCCAAAACTTTTCTAGTTTCAAATCTTCTAAGTGTTTATCATCAAAACGTTGGTTCAAAGTTTGGATCTGTCGGAGGCCAAAAAGGCCGAAATACCTAGAAGGCCAAAAACTCGGAAGGCCAAAAGGCCAAAAAAATTTGAGTGTCGAAAGGCCAAAAATTCTGTAGGGCCAAAGGCCAAAAATCCTGGAAGGCCGAAAGGCCGAAGGGTTGGATCATTTGCGAGGGCTGAAAGGCCAAAAAATGCCTTAGGGGAATCTTTAAGTGTGGGGGACTTCTTTTCAAAAACTTCTTCGTGGTCCAAAGGGTCAATTTGAGAATACCTCTAGGTGTGCAGCCCTGAGCCTTTGTATGATCTCCTAGACTTCCTCATAGTTTATTTCTTTCCTCTTTGCCGTGTGAACCTTCCATTCTCACTTTTCTTTAAAGTCAGTTAGCTCAGAAGTGAAGAATTGGATTTCCTCTACGTGATTGGTCACCTTCATCATTTCTTCCTTTGAATAGAACAACTCTTGCAGGACTTCCTTGGTCCTTGTACCTACCATAATGTCCTTGAATTGTTGGACCACTTATTTGGATGGATATAAGACATGCTTATCTTCATCTCGATATAAGTCAATGCCGATCCCTATGAAAAAGATATCTATTTCCTTGACCCATTCCAAGACCTCCTTCTTCTTATCAAATATGGAAGCTTGTGATTTCTCATAAATACCAACTATCTTGGTTATGCACTTGATCCATGTCTCAAATTTGTGTAGATCCTCACCTTCATATATTTTTACCAAGATCTGGAAGCGCTATTTTTTGATGATCTGTAGATCTTGGGGGGTGGCTCTCCATTTGATGGTCTCCGATTCCAGGCCACTATCATTTGTCATCAAATCTATCAAATTCATAGCCTCTATTAGAATAACCCTATAAGGTTTGAATTTTTTCCTGATAGCACCTTCCCCATATTGCTCAAAATCCTCCTTCCAATCTGCACTTGCTTTGATGGAGGGATTTAGACCTGCTGGTAAGTTTTGGGAATTTCTTTTATCTAACACTGCTAGTAGTGAAGCCTCTGGGAAGTTAGGATAGATGGGACCAACCATTTTGTGGATGAACCTCTTCAAGGCTTCATTTTGTTCAGTCAAGTACCTTATGGTCTCTTCATCTTTACTCATAAAACCTAGAGCATGTTTGAGCCCTAAGGCTGCTAGTGTCTTTCTCCCCTCCTTGGTAGGTTCCCCCAAATCTACCTCCTGAAATGTATAGTCTTCTGAGGTGGCTGGGGCTTGAGAAGTGCTGACAGATGGGACAGGAACCTGTGCCTTCCAGCATCCCCTAGTATCCTAGGTGACATAGGACATTTTCTAGGATGGTAATATGATTTTTGTTTGATGAAAGGTTTGTCCTAAGGATGCTACGTCCATGTTCTCCCCTTCATCTTCTTCTGAATAGGTTCTTCTCGTGGACTTAATTTATTTGGTAAACCAGGTGGGTCTACTAGATGTAGTGTTTGGCTCGTATGGGGTACATTGAAGAATTGAATCTAAACTTTGAGATCCTGGAGTCACTTCTTTGTCTTGCTCCTCTCCTTGTTCTTGCCTCTGTTCCCCTTCATTACCTTTTCCTTCACATTCTCCTTCTTCCCCCCTTTCTTCTTCTACCTTTTCTCCCACTTGCATTTCCTAACTTTTGTCTCCCTCCACTGAGGAATTAACTGAGGCTTTGGTATTGAGACCAGTCATAACCCCCACTGTGGTTTTGAGGGCTGATGCAGCCTCTCTGGTTACCATTCCTCCCAGTGTTAGGATGTGGCAAGTCAAAGGGCTTGGCAGTGGTGGAGTAGGTGTTGGGAAATTTGGGATTGGAAATGGAAGAGTAGATGGTGGAGTGAGGAGGTGAAGGGGTGTTACAACAGTATTGGTCTGTGGGGTAGGCTCATTGGTAGTCACCCCTTGAGTTATTGGAGACTCTTGATTCCTAGACCCTTGATATGCCTTAGAATTATCTCCCACCTTGGGTGTATCTAGCTTTAGATTAGTGGATTGAATAGGAGGTGGAGTTAAGATCACCTGTGGTTGAAAAAGAGAAGGACCACCTACTTCATATCAGTTTGTATAACCTGGTGTATCCTGGCCCTGGTCCGAAAAACCTTCTAGACCCTCGAAGTCTGACATATGGAACTCATCTGATCCTAGATCATCTAAGGGGTTATCTTGCTCTTTAGGATCCTCCTAGTGCTTTCTACTAGTCTCCTTCTCTCTTATTTTTTGAGACCTCATTCTTTTAACTAGAGGGACTTCTTCCTCCTCCTCCTCTTGCGGGTCCTCTTGTACTGTTTCTAATTATGGAGGTGTAGAAGTTTTCTTTCTCTTGTATGTCCTCTTCCCCTTTATGGTGAAAGGGGGAGATTGTCCAAAAGTAGAAGATCTCTCATCTGGTGCAACCTGTGCTTTCCCCGTGGGAGGATCTTTTTGTTCGGTCATTCTTGTTTTAGGAGCCTTGGGCCTTGGGTTTGACCCATATTCTACTACCCATTCATGACCATACACCGTGCTTGGCTTCTATGGTGGTGCCTTCTTGTATTGGGGCACTATGTTTATCTCTCCGCACTGTCTATCTGCCTTCCTGGGTGGATCCATCAATGTTTTCATAGGTATTAGGATCATTTTGTAGGGCCTCTTGATCCATTCTTCCATTTTTCTCATTACGTGTCTTGCCTGGAAATTTATGTCATCATTCTCATTTTTGTTGACCTCTGCATTCATGATGGGCCGGTCATATATTTTTTCATCTGTATAGATAGCCTCTAGTACCTTTTCTGAGTCATATTCCTAAACTTTTGGGGGAATAAGGGTCTTTATGACTTCCTTAGCCAAGGTAAGAATCATTATATAATAATCTTGGATTCTGACCTCATGATCATCTATGCAGTTCATCCAGTGATCCTCCAGGTGTGGTTCATGAATGTAGAACTTGCCAATAATGTGGTTGTATGTGTCTATAGTATCAAATTGAGGCCGCACTGTGCCGTAGAGTTGTAGGGGATAGTCATCCCATTCGAAGGCCAAAGATTTACAAACCTTCATGTCATGTAGGGTATATGTTTCCAGTGAGATGGGGAAATCCCAACATTGCTTCTTCTTGTGTTTTATTTGTTCATAGGCATTTGCGAGCTACCGAGCCATTACCAAAATGATATCCAATCAGATGGATATCTAGTCAACTTCTTTGGATTCACCATTGATCCTACTATCTGAATGTAGGTGAAGGTTCTAAATTGTATGTAATAGGTTCCTATGGCCCTCAGCTTGGCTGCTACTTCCTCTAAAATCCTTTTCACAAAATCACCCTTAATAGATCGGATGATTGCAAAAATGAAGGCATCATTGACTATCCGGTAGTTTGGGATATCCTCAAACATTTTTTCCCTTTTTTACAATTGGGGGTATACAATGTGAGTCCATGCATTGGGATCATTTAGGCTCCTTGTTTTTATGAGCCTTGGGTAATCTACCCTTGCTACTAGTAGGTACACCACGTAAGTACTCATATAGAACTTAGGGTTGTGTTTCACCGCCACTAGCTATTCATCCAACTTGTTGCTAATGATGGTTCCCCAGTTAAACCTGGACCTGCGACCCCTAAGTCTTTCTATAAGGAGAATCATCCAATTCTCTAGTTGGAATTATTGTAGTAACCCATATACCTTCTTATCATTGTTATCGCTGCCTTGATGTCATCTTTCATGTATCCTCTCCTCAAGTCTACTTTGTCCAGCTTGTTTTTGGGGAGAGGTTGCTCTAGGTAGTGAGTATTAGCTATTTCATAAGCCTCCTCCCCTTAGTTTCTAAACCATAAGTTTCCTTTTTCAATGAAGAAGTCATAGAACTTGTCCACACCTTTGTGGAGATGGAAAACATCTTCTATGACATCAGGCCGGATATCCAAAACTGTTTGGCCCTCTATATTCTAGACCACCCTCTCGTCAGAGTTGTAATGATTGGCCATGGTCATGATTAGTTCAAGCAAAGATATGGCTACTGGGTGGGCTACTGCACTAACCAGTCCTACTAATACTAGGGAGCTATAATCCTTTGATCTCCCAATGGGTTGGCCACATCTTGTAAGGAAGTCATACCAATCCATGTTCCTGATATCAGTGTCAGTGGTCTCACTATGCTTGTTGCTAATCTTTGAAGGGGGAGTGTTCCCCTTGTATTGGTACTTCATGGGTGAAGTAAAATTTTTCTTAGGCATTCCTATAATAAAATATACAATTATTAATATCTCATTTAAGAAACAAACTGAAAGAAAGCTGGCTAAACTAAGAAAAACATAGTAAAACTCTCGAAGTCACCGAGAATGCAATTTTTTCGCACTTTCGGGGTTTCGGACAGTGAAGAATGTCTTGGAGGCCAAAAAGGCTGAGAGTGAAAAAATTCATTATTCATAGTGAGTTTGTTTCAGACCTTTCGGTATCCAAAATTCTGAAGGTTTTTTGAATGCCAACAATCCTGAAGCTTGAAGACTAGGATTCAGAGACTTGGATTTGTCAAGATTTTGTGGGTCTAAAATGCCGAAAAGTTTGTCTTTGAAATAGCGATGAGGGACAAAAATTTTAGGGATTCGGTCCTATTAGGGTTTTGAATGTTTTAGAGGTCTGAAACACTATAAGGGCCAAATCTCTGACAATAAGACAGACAACCATGACCTAGTTTTCAGCCTTTCAGAGGTTGAAAACCTGTGACAAAGGTCATGATCAGACAAAACCCTAACACAAAAAAAACCTAGAGGGAAAAACCTGACTCGACACAGATAGACCCCTTCTAAAATGAAAAGAACCCAGAAGCCCCCTTAGAGACTAGGGGAGAAAGAAATCTAAAATGCCCTAAGCCAGACAAGCACTAGGGCAAAGAAAACCCTAAAACTTTAAAAGAAAACCAGGAGGAGAAAGAGAATGAGAGGCATGCGAACGAGACCTACCTCAAAGGGGCTAGGAGCGGGGAGGACAACACAACAAAGCTGGAGGTGCATGTGTGTGGTCAAGCTTAGGGCTAAAGGAAAAAAATGCTGAAGTTGTGAGCTCTTGAGAAAATCAGAATCAAGGATGCAAAGTGTTTTTTAAATTGCGGCCTTCACAACTTATAACCTACAGGTCTTGATGTCAACGCTTTCAGTGGTTTTGGTGTCCAAAACACTGAAAGTTAGGAGGTAGACACCTTTAGACTTTTGGTGTTTTTGGATGCCAAAAACATTGAAAGGACCGACTTTCAGCCCTTCTTCCATTTTGGTGTTTTGAAGTACCAGGGTCCTCAAAATGCCGAAAGGGCCAAAAGGCCGAAAAAAGTATTTTTTCTTAAGATCATGCTAACGCCTGGTCTTCTGAAGATGACCGAGTGAGGAATCAAAGAGGAAAACAAGACCAAAAAACCACAAAGCAAAAAAAAATGCATGGTCAGAGGACCAAAAATAATGGGGTGTGTGTTGTGGACCCACAACAAATAGCCCGACAAAAGGAGGAATGACCAAGGCATTTCTCTATCATCATTATTCTTCCAAGCTATAACTTTGTAGCAGAACAAGGCCAAGAGGTGTTGCTATCAACCAATCTTTCAATGAATTTCAATCTAAGGTTTTCCGCTAGCTCCCAGTGTGTGTTCATGTGTATTCATTCCTTGACCCTTGATTGTAGTAACCAGAATGTCTGTGAGTTGCTCCCAACCTTCGCCAAGTAGACCAGGGCTTCCCAGAAAGAGCTTTGTTTCCAGTCAGGCATTCATAGCCTTAAAAAAGTTTTCCCCAAGTCCCAAGTATAACCTTTCTCTATTGCTAGTCGGGCGTTCATAGCCCCAATAGAGGTTGTCATAGTTGCCCAAGTCTATTTTGTCTGCTAGGTTGTAGCTTTCTTGCTTTTTTTTGAGAGTTCTATCTTTTAGACAATCATTTTATTTCTTTTGTGTGCTCTTGAAATATGTTGAGCCTTGAATTTTTGTGTACTCCATGTGTTCAGGTTTATAGCAATAAAATTCTCTTTTTAATTTGATCTGGGCAATGATTAGGCTGTGTCACCCAGATTTCACACTTGTGGCCTCTTTGGGACACTTTTCTTCTTGTGTGATTGCTTTTCTTCTCTCTTCAATTATTCTCTTTTCTTTTGCCACTGCCTTTGCATTCATTTAGACCTAGGTTTTGGGATCGGTGGTTACCCAAATCTAAGCACTAGTGTCAGTCACAACTGTCAAATGTTCAAGAAACCATTGCTCTTTGAGTGTTTCCTTTTAGTGTATTTCATGATCAGGATGACCAAGCCTTGAACTTCTTCTTGTTGATCATTGATAGCTGTCATTGCTTCACCTTTTGGAAAATTTTCTTTATGTTGCACATTTATTTTGGAGAATTGACTGAGAAATACCTTGCTCTGATTTATGGACTACTTTGGAATTGATCCAAGAACACACTGACCCAAAACAACAAATGAGCCCCGACAAACGAAAGGAAGAAAGGATTGACAATAAGGGTGATGAAGAAACAAAGAGAAAAGAAAGGAAAGGACTAAAAAAGGGGACTATGGTACAAAGGACGGAAGGTAGTCCTGCTAGGATTAAAAGTAATGTTTGAGGAATTTCCCATTGGCTGGAAATGGGGTCAACCCTCCATCCAACATGCTGATCCTAAAAGTGTTTTCCCCCAGGATCTCTGATATTTGATAAGGGCTTGTCCACAATCTTTGGAACTTGGTGTGGCTGCCCAAATTTTCTTTCTCCTTATCCCACATGAGGACAAGGTCAAAGATCCTGAAGGATTTAATGGTGGCTCTCTTGTCAAACCACCTCTTGACTATGGCTTGATGTTTTGATATGTGTTCTAGAGCTGATGTTCAATTCTCCTCTAAGTTAAGGAGATTCATGAGCCGGACTTGGACTTGATCTTCTCCTCCCACATATTGGTCCATGAATCTAAGGACTGGGATTTTTAAGTTCATAGGGAAGACCGGTTGCAATCCATAGACTAGCTAATATAGAGATGTCCCCAGGGCATTTTTGATCCTTACACGATCAGTCCACAAAGTGTACTTCAATTGTAAGTTCCAGTCCCTAGGGTTGTCATCCAGGAGGTGCTTGATCACTATTGTTAAGTTATTATTGGTAGAATCTGCTACACCATTGCCTTGCAGATAGTAATTTGAAGAAAACTTGAGGATTACCTAGTTCTCGAAGGCCCATTGCATCAACAAGGCCAAAGAAAAAGAGGGAGCATTTTCACATACCAGATAAAATGGCATCCCAAACCTGGTTATGATGAGCTCCTCCAAGAATCTAGTCACCACCTCTATGGTACAATTCTTCAGTGCTTGAGCTTCTGTCCAGTGTGTGTAGTAGTCAGTAGCTATGAGGATGAACTTGTGTCCGACAAACGAAGGGGGCTTAATCATTCCAAAAAAATCTAAGCCCCATTGGGAAAACAGGCGTACCTCGTATACCCATCGTAGGGGCATTACAGGGTTCCTCTCTCAAGTTGTGCTAGTTTGGAAAGTGTGGCAAGATCTCACATGTTTGCTTGTGTCTCTGAATATTGTAGGCAAGAAATATCCTGCCCTTAAGATTTGGTGAGCCGTTGCATCAGTTGACCCATGTCCCGTTCTGTATTTGTCATGGAAATTTTCTAGGATTTGCTTTGCCTCGAGTCTGTCTAAGCACCTTAGGTATATGCCTTCATAATTGCATTTGTATAGTTGTCCCTTTTTCAACATGTAGGAAATACTCTTGATTCTCAAGGCTATTCTCTGAGAACCACTCATTTCCTCTGGGCAATGGTTTTGCAATAGATAATACACTATGTCTTGGTACCATACATCACTGATCACACCTTGATTAGTGTAGGTTTGGAAAACTAGTCCTTCTTCAAAATCTGAGATTAGCTTTGTCAGGCCTTGGTCCCTCACTAGTTTCATTGGTTGGATTTCAAGGTCAAAATCTTGGAGGATGGCCATCCATTTTCCTCTCCGCTCTCCCAGCTCATTCTGCATCAAAAGGGACTTTACGACTGCGTCTAGAACTACCCAATGACTTTACTTCTCAAGATGTAATGTCTAAATTTTTTCACCGCTTTGATGAGAGCGAATGATTATTTATCCAGGTTTGGGTACCTGAGCTTGGCGTATTTGAAAGGGAAAATCATAAAAGCTATGGGTCTTTCATCTTCGCTGTTCTTCTTCTGTGTGAGGATGCCCATGCATGAGTGCTCAGATGCAAAAGAGTAAACCTTAAAAGGGATAGTATAGTCTGGGCTGACCAGGATCGGTGCCATAGCGATGGAATTCTTAATCTCCTCAAAATATTTCTTGTCTAGGAGAGTCCATTCAATCTTTGCCTCCTTCTTGAGCATGTCATTCAACGGTTCTACTATCTCTGCGAAACCACTAATGAACTTCCTTATTAAGTTGATCTTCCCAAAGAAAGATTTAAGCTCTTTGCGGCTATGTGGCGGTGTTAATTTTAGAATGGCTTCTACCCTTTCAGGATCTATGGATATCCCCTTCTCTAAGATGATATGTCCCAAGAGTTTCCCTTTAGTTACCCCAAATACACATTTCTTGGGATTGAGGGAAATCCTGAATTCCTTGCATCTTTGAAGGCATTTTCTGAGGTCACTTAAATGGTTAGCTCTTTGTTTTGAGAAAACTGTGAGGTCATCCATATAAATGATAATGCACATCCCAAATAGTCCTTTGAAATCTATGTCCATTTCCCTCTGAAAAGTGACCCCTGTGTTAATCAGTCTGAAAGGCATCTGGCGGTAGGCGAAGGTTCCCCATTTGGTTGTGAACATCATTTTTAGCCTATCTTCCTCCTGCACGATCACCTGGTTGTAGCTTGAATAACCATCTAGAAAGGACATCATTTGGGACCTATTGAGCTTTTGCAGTACTTTGTAGAGAGATGGGAGCGGGTAATTTTCCTTCTGAGAAGATTTGTTGAGGTTCCAGAAATCCACGCACAATCTAATCTCTCTAGTTTTCTTTCTCATGGGTACAAGGTTCACAACCCATGTGGAATGCCAGATTGGAATGATGATCCTGGCATCGAGCAACTTCTGAACCTCCTTTTGAATCAAGGGTTCCATGGTAGGGTTCACAGGCCTTTGCTGCTGTCGGAAAGGCTTAGAATCCAGTTTCAGAGGGATGTTGTGTACTATGACTGAGGTGTCATATGTCTTTAATTATTCATATCTCCATGCTATGACATCTCGATATTCAGTGAGGAGCTAGACCATTTTCTCCTTTTCTTCTTTGGTTCCCACCTTTCCGATGTGGACCTCCCTAGGTTCGTCTTCTATGCCAAGGTTGTATGTATCACATTCTTTACCATCTGGTGTTACATATGGGCATCTCCCTACTACATTCTTGTCACTGTCAAAAATCCTCTTTAGTTCTACCATCCATTTTGGTATGGAATTAGTTCTTATATTTATAACACCTTGATCATCAGGAGCTTCAGGTTCAACTATTTCTTCACCTTCCTTTTCCTCATCGATGATTTGTTTTTCGAACACACCGGCGCACATGATAAACTCCAAAATGTGCTGATCATCCTGGAAGACTTGAAAGTTAGTGAGATTGTTTGGAATGGCCAGAGCTATGACAATTACAACTAAGAATTTCTTCATCTTGGATTTTTTCATTAGATGTAATGAACTGGCCGACATGGCCAAGGTGTCAGTGATGACATTTCTTCTTCTTGGGATAGTTTTGATGTCGAAAGCGTCAAAGTCGTTGATCAGGTCCCATGCTCTATTCTGGTAGGCTGAGAGCCTTTTGTCATTGCAAGTATATTGACTACAAATCTGCTTGACAACCAACCGAGAGTCCCCTTCTACTATCAGGATTCTTATTCCTTTCTCGTGTGCCAGGAGTAGTCCACGGATCAATGCTTCATACTCTGCAACATTGTTAGTGCACAAAAATTGTAACCTATAAGAAAAATAGAAAGACTTACCTCTTGGGTTTATCAATTCAATCCTCGCACCTACTCCCTATTTACATTTGGAACCGTCAAAGCACAATTTCCATATCTGGGGTTGTTTGGCTAGATTGGTTTTGGCCGATTTTCTCTTTAGAGGGTCCTTGGTTTTAAGTCTCTGCCCTTTCTCCCCATCACTGTTAGAAGAGGTTGATTCTCCCATACCTTGGGTATGCCTAGGTCTAGTGATCTTGACACTTTCACCACCCTTGTCTTCAAGCATTCCTTTATAAGGGGGGATGCTACGTCATCAGAGGTACTCCACTCACTAAGTATGTTTGAGGTTGGGCCTCTGTCATCAGAATCTAACCCACTATCCTAATCTTGGCTTGGGGTGATTGAAGGAACTAGGACATCTACCTCTGGTGGGATGTTATTCTTTTCCTTGGTCTCGAGGATGTCCTTTTTCTTTGTAGGGGTCTCTGATAGCTTACTTGATGAGGTGATTTGGTTCAATACCCTTGATAATGCTTCCTGGGAATTGGGGCATTTAAACTCAGAATGGCTAGCTTGGTGTAATCAATAGTACCCTAGTAGTAACAAAATGTTAGGATCTGCGTCTTGTCCCAAGTGTCGTAGGCTGACCGTAGTGCTGTTCATGAAGTGTTGGAAGATGTCATCATCGATATCTGACTCCAAGAGACCCAAAATGGGGCTGTGGTATGATTCTAGGTCCTCTTAGATTTGGAACATCAGGATGTCATCCGTCCAATAAGTTCCCAGGTGCGTCTGGGTGAACATGACTTCATTTGGGGCATTGTACTCAGTGATCATCTATCTTAATTTAGGCTCTGCTTCAATCTTGATCTGGTTGTTCAGGCCTCTCCATGGTAGCCACAGCTGGGTAAAATCTATGGAAAGCCAACCTCTCAGGCACTTGGTCCATTCTTGACTTAACAACATCCCATAATATTTAGGTATGTCTACTATATGTACATCAATGTGTTCTTGTATTCTTGGATCTGCAACTAAATGGATGTATACATCTTTAAGTACACTGATTACCTTGTCCTCAATTTTATCCAATTGCATGACCACTTAGTTTGTTACTTGGGGCACCATCCCCAACTTCTGACAAATTGATAGAGGCATGATGTTGCATGAAGCTCTTGAATCAATCAGGCAATCATGTAAGTTCTTTCAAAACATCCATAGACTAAGTAAGAATGGTGGGAACTCCATCCTCTCTTTGAACATAGCGGGGAAAGCCTCAAATTTTTTGATGCTAGATGTAGGTGCCCTTGCATTGTTGGTCGATGAGCTAGGTTTTGAGTGGTCCAGAGATCTTAGAAGGGCCTCCTTCTGAGATGGGAAACCTTGCATTAATTCGAACATAGATATGTTCTCTTTGGTTTTCTTCAGTTCATCAAGTGCACTGTATTTGTCACTAGACCATGCTGCACACCTATAGCCAACATATGTACTTGTTATAGGAGGTGTAGGACCATTCAGGCCTTTAGGAGGCATGGGATTGTTACTAGCCTGAGGATCTAGTGGGGTTGGTTGTTTGCTTGGGGGAATACCATCGATGAGAGGTTCCTTTCTGCTCTAAAGGTTGTAAGAATTTTGTTGATATTTTTGGAAGGCATGTACTTCTGAATATTCAAGTTCATTTTCCCTCTAGAAGGGAAACACAAACTTGTCTTCCCCTACAAAGGCACCTGAGACCTCCTCCTTTCTAGAATCATAGGAATCGAACACCATAGCATTGAATTGCACTAGACGCTCCTCTAGATTCTGGATGTAATGATCATGGGAGTTGTTCCCATATCCATAATTGCCTTGGTGTGAATTTGGAGCCCCATTTAAATTAGCCTATGATGCTTTGTAAGCATTGGCATTGTCTGATGGGATGATGCCGTTATTGGGTCTAGTGGTCCATGGCATGTTTGGTCTTTGCTGCCCAAATGTCTTATCCTGTGTATTGCCAATGTTGTTATTGTATGTGTTGAAATTACGATTTGGATTTTGAGGATATGTATTTGGACCGGCAGGTGCCTGTTGATACCCACCTTGATTCTGAGATGGATTCAACTTCATCCGGGTGAGTTCGTTGGTGAGTTGGGATAATGTCTTCTTCATGGAATCCAGTTTAGAGCCCATGAGAGTATCAGGCTTTGCTTGGGGCATAACTCTCTACTCCACAAATTCTGTCTTGTGAGCTTCATAACCTGGATAATTAATAGATGGGGGTGCAATTGCGAATGGTTGTGCTAGCATGGGGTTCAACATAGGCATGTGAATGGCCAGAGCTCAATTGTTTGCTACAAATGGATGTGGGATAGAAGGTCATTCATGATAGGTACTACTACATAACTCCCTTCTTGTGGGTCCATCTGTTGGGTGAACGTGATAGATTCATTGTACACCTTTTCCATCGTGTCTCTATCAGTCGGGGGAAGCCTCCTCAAAAATATTGAGGTATAAGGATCCAATGCTTTTAAGTACACTTGTATGACAACCTCTTCTAGTATGGTTTAAGGAGATTCCAACTTCTAATGCATCTTGTGAAAATGATGGTTGAACATAGTGATAGGCTCTTTAGGATCTTTCCTCGTGGTAATGAATTGGTGATGTGTTGTGTCTAGATCCACATACAGTTTGAATCAATTGAGGAATTTGGTTTCAAACTCATTCCACGCAGAGATTGATCCTCATGGTAAGTTTAAGTACCAATTGTAAGTGATGTCTCCCAAGGTGTATGGGAATAGACGACAAACAATGTCTTGGTGAGCGATCTCTTTACAATTGCAAATTTCCTTGAAGGTGCAGATGTGTTCTTCCCCTGTCCTTGATTCGCCATATGTAAACCGGGTGCCAAAATTCTCCAATTTTTTGGGTAACTCATGGAGCTGCACAACAAAATTTAGGGGTGAGCTGGTTGTGTTGGCAAAAAAGGCCATCAGACAAGGTTGTTGCAAATTCTAATTTTGCAAGTTTTGATTTTGCTTTATGGATGCAATCACAGTCGACGCAGCGATATGTAATTTCTGTCCAAAAGAATTCTCAGACTTGGTAAGATGGAAAGAGGATTTTTCTTTGTTCTTTCCTTTGTTGCTACGAGATTTATGATGATGGGTGAGTTCAAGGAACTCACCTCTCTTCGAAGATGATCTAAGCACTTGCTCAAATCTCTCTGGAGAGAAAGATCCAATGTTATCCAGCTTTTGAGTCTTGAGACCCTCCTTCTAGTGCCACTTCTACTGAGCGTTGTTTTGACACAAGCCAACTTGCTAGGATCTCGAGATTCAATTTCCTCTCTTGAAAGAATAATGAGGTTATTCCCAAGGTTCTCCGGGGTCGGGTCACAACCTGCTTGCTTACTCAGTTGAAGATAAATGTGATTGTTCATGAGGAGGCCTTTGCTGGTTCATTCAAGACATCAAACTGCAAAACACTTTAGTTCTTTTTTGGTATTTTCCATTTTAACATATGGGTGTCATAAATATAATGCAATTTTGGTATTTTTAAGATTTTTAAATTTTTAGATTTTAAGAGACGGAAGAAGTAGGGAGTAGAGTAACGAGAAACAAGCAAATGACTAAAAATGAAATCCTATGGACATAAACCATTGTAAACCCTTCCTTGCGAATTGAATGATGTGAGAGATTTGGAGTAAACCCAAGAAGCGTAAATCAGACCAAGTCACAATTCACTACCCCACAAATGCAAGTGTTTGGAGAGAAGATGTTTTCACTCGTGCAAGATATTCAAAATTGATCAAATTGGGAAGCCATAAAGATGTGTGCACCCATGAGAGAGATTTATTGTTAATCCCAAAGATGATCTCTTCGACGCATTCATCACAACAAGGTAAAGTAATCAACAACAAACTCCAACTAAAAGAAATGCGAATTCAAAGCACAATAAACAAGAGGCTCTCTGAAAATAATGAACAATGCAAGCATACATTCAATAATTTTGCATAGGTAGTAGAAATTCACACACCATGAATGAAGCACCAAATGTATATCTTTATTGCATTAAGAATCTGACCCTTAGAATTTATTCCACAACTCTAAATTCTGAATTTAGGGCATCAGAGAGAAAAAATAAATTAAACTAAAACTTTACTAGAAGGGAAACTATTTTTAACTGACACTAGATAACTTGCATGGATCCATGAACCCATTTACAATCAGTTTGCCCCTATAAGGAGGGTCAAACTTGCCAAGAAGAAAAAGAAAAGAAGAAGGGGTTTCTTCATAAAATTTGGAGTCTTCTATTTTTTGGAAGTCTTTCTTGGAATCTTCATCTAGAAGCTCTTCTAATGGTGGAGACTGATAGGGAACCCTTAGTTCTTTCAAAACAAACTCAAGCTGACCATTAATTAGATTTGGAGTTCAACTGGTGTGAAAAATGTGATCTTGTTGGAAACACCCAATTTTTTAGACCGCGACCTCAACTCTAAAACTTTTCTAGTGTCAAATCTTCTAATTGTTTATAATCAAAACCTTGGTCTAAAGTTCAGATTTGTTGGAGGCCCAAAAGGCCGAAATACCCAGAATTTTGAAAAGGCTGAAAACTCGAAAGGCTGAAAGGATGAAATAATTTAATGACGAAAAGGCCAAAAATTATGTAGGGCCGAAGGCTGAAAATCCTTGAAGGCTGAAAGGCCAAAGGGTTGGATAATTTGCGGGGGGCAATAGGTTGAAAACTGCCTTAGGGAAATCTGTAAGTGTGGGGGACATCTTTTCCAAAACTTCTTTGTGGTCCAAAGGGTCAATTTGAGAACACCTCTGGGTGTGCAGCCCTGAGCCTTTGTATGATCTCCTAGACTTCCTTGTAGTTTATTTCTTTCCTCTTTTCCCTGTTAACCTTCCATTCTCACTTTTCTTTAAAGGCAGTTAGCTCAGAAGCGAAGAATTGGATTTCCTCTATGTGATTGGTCACCTTCATCATTTCTTCCTTTGAATAGAAAAACTGTTGCAGGGCTTCCTTGGTCCTTATACCTACCATAATGTCCTTGAATTGTTGGACCACTTCTTTGGATGGCTGTAATACATGCTTATCTTTAGCTCAGTATAAGTCAATGCTGATCCCTATGAAAAAGATATCTATTTCCTTGACCCATTCCAAGACCTCCTCTGCTTATCCAATATGGAAGCTTGAGATTTCTCATAAATACCAACTATCTTGGTTATGCTCTTGATCCATTTCTCAAATTTGTCTTGCTCCTCACCTTCATATATTTTTACCAAGATCATGAAGCACTATTTTCTGATGATCTATAGGTCTTGGAGGGAGGCTCTCCATTTACCGGTCTTTGATTCTAGGCCACCATCATTTGTCATCAAATCTATCAAATTCATAGCCTCTATTAGAATAACCCTATAAGGTTTGAATATTTTCCTGATAGCACGTTCCTCGTATTGCTTAAAATCCTCCTTCTAATCTGCACTTGCTTTGATGAAGGAGGGGGTTAGACCTACTGGTAAGTTTGGGGCATTTCTTTTATCCAACACTGCCTGTAGTGAGGCCTCCGGGCAGTTAGGTTTGATGGGACCAACCATTTTATGGATGAACCTCTTCAAGGCTTCATTTTGTTTAGTGAAGGTCCTTATGGTATCTTTGTCTTTACTCATAAAACATATAGCATGTTTGAGCCCTAAGGCTGCTACTGTCTTTCTCCCCTCCTTGGTAGGTTCCCCCAAATCTACCTCCTCCAATGTATAGTCTTCTAAGGTGGGTGGGGCTTGAGAAGTGCTGACAAATGGGACTGCAACCTATGCCTTCCAATGTCCCCTAGTATCCTAGGTGACATAGGACATTGTCTGGGCTGGTAATATGATTTTTTTTTGATGAAAGGCTTGTCCTAAAGATGGTACAGCCATTTTCCCCCTTCATCTTCATCTAAATAGGTTCTTCTCCTGGACTAATTTTTTTTTTAAAACCAGGTTGGTCTGCTAGATAGAGTGACCGAATTGTATGGGGTAATTTGAAGAATTGAATCTAAACTTTGAGATCCTAGAGTCACTTCTTTGTCTTGATTCTCTCCTTGTTCTTGCCTATGTTCTCCTTCACTCCCTTTTCCTTGGCATTCTCCTTCTTCCCCCTTTCTTATTCTTCCTTGCTTCCCTCTTGCATTTCTTGACTTTTGTTTCCCTCTCCTAAGGAATTAACCAAGACTTTGGTATTGATACCAGTCATAACCGCCACTGTGGTTTTGAGGGATGATGTAGCCTCTCTAGTTACTGATCCTCCCAGTGTCGGGATGTGGTAAGTCAAAGGGCTTGGCGGTGGTGGAGTAGGTGCTGGAAAATTTGGGATTGGAAATGGAAGAGTAGTTGGTGGAGTTATGAGAAATGGGGGTGGAGTAGGAATAAGAGGTGGGAGAGTAGTTGGTGGAGTGAGGAGGTGAAGGGGTGTTACAACAGTATTGGTCCCTAGGGTAGGCTCATTGGTAGTCACCCCTTGAGTTACTAGAGACTCTTGATTCCCAAACCCTTGATCTCCCTTAGAATTATCTCCCACCTTGGGTGTATCTAGCTTCAGATTAGTGAATTGAATAGGAGGTGGAGTTAAGATCACCTGTGGTTGAAAAAGGGAAGGATCACCTGCTTCATATCTAGTTGTATAACCTGGTGTATCCTGGCCATGGTCCGAAAAACCTTCTAGACCCTCGAAGTCTGAAATCTGGAACTCATATGATCTTAGAGCATCTAAGGGGTTATCTTTCTCTTTAGGATCCTCCTGATGCTTTCTACTAGTCTCCTTCTCTCTTCTTTTTTGAGACCTCATTCTTTAAAATTGAGGGACATCTTCCTCCTCCTCTTGCGGGTCCTCCAGTATGGTTTCTAATTGCGAAGGTGTAGAAGTTTTCTTTCTCTTGTATGTCTTCTTCCCCTTTCCGGTGATAGGAGGAGATTTTCCAAAAGTAGGAGGTCTCTCATCCTGTGCAACCTGTGCTTGCCCTACAGGAGGATCTATCTGTCTGATCGTTCTTGTTTTAGGAGCCTTGGGCCTTGGGTTTGACCCATACTCTAGAGCCTATTCATGACCATACATCGTGCTTGGCTTCTATTGCGGTGCCTTCTTGTATTGGGGCACTATGTTTATCTCTCCGCACTGTCTATCTACCTTCCTGGGTGGATCCATCAATGTTTTCATAGTTATTAGGCTCATTTTATAGGGCCTCTTGATCCATTCTTCTGTTCTCATTACATGTCTTGCCCAGAAATTTATTTCATCATTCTCATCTTTGTCAACCTCTGCATTCATGATGGGTCAGTCATATATTTTTTTCATCTATATAGATGGCCTCCAGGACCTCTTCTTAGTCATATTCCTAAACTTTTGGCTGAATAAGGGTCTTTATGACTTCCTTAGCCAAGGTAAGAGTCATTCTACAATAATCCTAGATTCTGACCTCATGATCATCTACACAATTCATCCAATGATCCTCCAGGTGTGGTTCATGAATGTAGAACTTGCCAATAATATGGCTTTATGTGCCTATAGGATCAAATTGGGGCCGCACTATGCCGTAGAGTTGTAGGGGACAGTCATCCCATTAAAAGGCCAAAGATTTATAGACCTTCATGTCCTGTAGGGTGTATGGTCCCAGTGAGATGGGGAAATCCCAACAGTGCTTCTTCTTATGTTTTATATTTTCATAGGCATCTGCGACCTGCCGGGCCATTTCCAAACTGATTATCCAATCAGATGGATATCTAGGCAACTTCTTTGGATTCATTGTTGATCCTGCTATCCGAATGTAGGTGAAGGTTCTGAATTGTATATAATAGGTGCCTATGGCCCTCACCTTGGCTGGTGCTTCCTCTAACATCCTTTTCGCAAAATCCCCCTCAATAGATTGGATGATTGCAAAAATGAAGGCATCATTGACTATCTGGTAGTCTAGGCTATCCTCGGACATTTTTGCCCTTTTTTGCAATTAGGGGTATACGATGTGAGGCCATGCATTTGGATCATTTAGGCTCCCTCTTTTTACAAGCCCTGGGTAATCTTCCCTTGCTACTAGTAGGTACACCATGTAAGTACTCATATAGAACTTAGGGTTGTGTTTCACCACCACTAGCTATTCATCCAAATTGTCACTAATGATGGTTCCCCAATCAAACCTGGACCTACGGTCCCTGTCTTTCTATAAGGAGAATCATCCAATTCTCTAGTTGGAATGATTATGGTAACCCATATACTCTACTTATCATTGTTATTGCTACCTTGATGTCATCTTTCATGTATCCTCTCCTCAAGTTTATTTTTTCCAGCTTGTTTTTTGGAGAGGTTGCTCTAGGTAGTGATTATTAACTATTTCATAAGCCTCCTCCCCTTTGTTTCTGAACCATAAGTTTCCTTTTTCTATGAAGAAGTCATAAAAATTTTCCACACCTTTGTGGAGATGGAAAATATCTTCTATGACATCAGGTCAGATATCCATAACTGTTTGGCCCTCTGTATTCTTTACCACCCTCTTGTTAAAGTTGTAATGATTGGCTAGGGTTATGATTAGTTTAGGCAAAGATATGGCTACTGGGTGGGCTGCTGAACTAACCAGTCCTGCTAATACTAGGGAGGTACAATCCTCTGATCTCTTGACTGGTTGGCCACATCTCGTAAGGAAGTCATCCCAATCCATGTTCCTAACATCAGTGTTAGTGATCTAACTATGCTTGTTGCTAATCTTTGAAGGGGGAGTGTTCCCCTTGTATTGGTACTTCATGGGCAAAGTAATGTTTTTCTCAGGCATTCCTGTAATAAAATATGCAAGTATCAGTATGTCATTTAAGAAACAAACTAAAAGAAAGCTGACTAAACTAAGAAAAACATAGTAAAACTCTCTAAGTCACTGAGAATGCAGTTTTTTTTGCACTTTCAGGGTTTCGGATAGTGAAGAATGTCTCGGAGGCCAAAAAGACTGAAAGTGTGAAAAACCATTATTCATAGTGAGTTTATTTTAGACCTTTCAGTATCCAAAAGTCTAAAGGTTTTGCGGATACCAAAAATCCTGAAGCTTGAAGTCTAGGATTCAGAGACTTGGATTTGTCGGTATTTCAAGCCTTTTGGGGGTTCAAAATGATGAAAAGTCTGAGTCTCCAAAATAGCGATGAGGGAAAGGAATTTTAGGGATTCGGTCCTGTCAGGGTTTCAAACATTTGGGAGGTCCAAAATATCAAAAGGGCCAAATCTCCAACAACAAGATAGACAAACATGACCTTGTTTTTGGCCTTTTGGAGGCCGAAAACCTTCGACAAAGGTCACGACCAGACAAAACCCTAACACAAAAAAACCTATAGGGAAAAATTCGACTCAACACAGACAAACCCCTTCTAAAAATAAAAGCACCCACAGGCCCCCTTAGAGACCAGGACAGAAAGAAATCTAAAAATCCCTAAGCCGGACAAGCGCTAGGGTGAAGAAAACCCTAAAAATTTAAAAGAAAACCAAGAGGAGAAAGAGAATGAGAGGCATACGAACAAGATCTACCTTAGAGGGGCTTGGAGTGGGGAGGACGTCACAATGAAGCTTGAGGCACGCATGTGCAGTCAAGCTTAGGGTTGAAGGTGAAAATTTTTGAAGCTGCGAGCTCTTGAGAAAATTAGAATTGAGGATGCAAAGTGTTTTTTTAATTGGGCCTACACAACTTATAACCTATAGGTCTTGACGTCAGCGCTTTCTGTGGTTTCGGTGTCTGAAACACTAAAATTTAGGAGGTGGACACCTTCAAAATTTTGGTGTTTTTGGATGCCGAAAACACCAAAAGGACTGACTTTTGACCCTTTGGCCATTTTGGTGTTTTGGAGTACTAGGGTCCACAAAATGCCGAAAGGCCAAAAAAGTGTTTTTTCTTAAGATCATGCTAACACCTGTTCTTTTGAAGTTGACCGAGCGAGGACTCAAAGAGGCAAACAAGACCAGAAAACCACAAAGAAAAAAAGGGGGGTCCCCATGGTTAGAGGATAAAAAAAATGGGGTGTGTGTTATGGACTCACAACAGAAACCCCGTTAAAGGTAAAACCCCGGTGGGAATTAGCACCCACAAATATTTTACTAAAAGTATACCATCCCTGTTAAAATATTTATCCCTATAAGGATCGTATTGATGCATTACAATACATAGTCCCTATTAAAGGACAAATCCTGTTAGGAGTCAAGAGTAACAGTGGGCTCACTACCCAGGAAAACTACCTAAAGAAGGTGTTTATGGGACTTTGTGACCGGGTTCACCAACAGAGGTAAGTTGTCACCGGGTACCGGGGTACCGGCCAACTTTGCCTGTAAAGGTTGTTTGGGGAAATGAGATTCCCTGGGCCTCCAAGAACATGAGAGTCGGGTCTCGACAGTGTGGGGCTTAGTTGGGAAATGTGACTATTTTGTTTGAGGGGGATAGCCGGTTTTCTTAACTCATCTTCTCCAGGGATTCAGGTAGTGGGGTTTCCTACAAGCATGCATTCATTTAACAAATAAACTTCAAAAGATACTGCAGAGTTAAAAATATTTCATCTACCTATAGTTATACTGAACATTCAAAACATCGACAATGTTCTAAAACACTACAATAAATACCAAAGAAACACAAGACCATCAGCTCATATTTGATTAGTAGAAAAGGAAAGGAGGTCATTAATCTACTTTAAGTATCAGAGAAAAGGACATAAAGAACACAAAGCATAAAATACCATTAACCCAGAAGTCAGAATGCCAACATCATTGATAAAAATCCTCCTTCTTCATTAACATATCTCCAGCAAGCACTGGTGCATGGTATAATGGTGGCTCCAAGGGAGCATTTAACTACTAAAATCTTAAAAACTATGGAGCATTGAGTTCTGCAACTAAGAACTTAGTAAACCAAACTGCTATTAGCTATGGACTTCAAAATCATAAATTTTGCCGACCCTTTGAATGAGGCCGAACTTATTATTTATACAAATCATTTGACCTAAAATTCACCTAACTTATTTTACACTTTTATAATACAATATTATTTTCTGGTGGCCGGTACTACCTGCACCACGCTATAAAAGACCTCGAGATGGAGAAGGTCTGACATGTCAGAAGAAAAAGACAAGAAAATAAGAGTGGAAGAATTGGCCTCAAGAAGGGAGTCAGGAGGAGAAGGAAGAAATCTGATCCCCTGAGGATTGAGGCTACATGCCTCATAAATGGGAAAGTAGCACCCTGTCTCTGATGCGCCTGGTGTATTGTTGAAGCGACACCTTGGGAAGACCATCTGTCAGAAACCTCTTATTGAACCGACGTGCCTTGTTGTGGTTATCTATTTTCTGACACCATTTTATTACTTCCTTGAAAGTGACCTGTCAGCCTTGGGAGCCAGGACATGGGTCACTTTAAAGAATACAAAAATGGATAAAACTAGATCCGGGGCTCCGAAATCTGGGAGCATGCGCCCCCAAAGAATAAAGAATACAAAACATTTCTCCTATAATTTTTCTCTAGAATTTGGAGGAATTTATAGTTGCTTGCTATCATTTAAAGTCTAGAGGAAATGGGAGATCCCATCTTCATCAATTTCTTTAAGGCCGACCATATGGTACTTGGCCACCTCAATATGCTCACCCAGGTCCAAAACATTTTCCTTAAATTCTTTGGCCATTTTTTCCGCATCGTGACCTTTGAGCACCATGCGAGTTATTTACATCATCTTTGCTCCATCTATCCCCTCTAGGGATTGGTACCTTGATTCCATTAATTCATCAAAATTCCCCAAAATATACTCCTTCAGAGTGCATGTGTCGGTGCTAAACGGATCAGCTCCAGAGACCTTCAAAATAAAAGACTTATACAAATTGAAAGAATATTAGACTGCATTGGTCTTATCATGCAGGTTCCCTACCAGTTGCTTGATTACCCCCATTGTGAGGTCAAGTCTGGAGTGCTGGGTCCTTACAAAATCAAATGACTCCTACCCCAAAATTCTGGACTCGGAGACAACCTCCTCTCTGATGCCAATGAGTTTCTCCAACTCAACCTTCCATGCTTCATAATTTTTAGTATCTCCCTCCTAGATGGAGATGGTAGTTTCAGCTTGGTGTAAGATGTGGTAGGCTGCATATAGGTCTCAGAGTTTGGACACTAAGAAACACCAGATATTTCCCAACTGTAAGGTAACTCATTCATCAACTTCTTGGGCCTTTCTTTTCATCGCCTATAATGAGTCTACATCACTTTAAGGAAGTGGTGCATCAGAGGTAGAGGTACCTGGGGAGGTGATGCTAATGGGATGCACTAGCTCAGTTAGTTTCCACATAAGATTTGCATTTTTCTCCTTCTTTGCCCTAAAATTTTGGGCCTCTTTCTCATAGCAAGCCTCTACTACCTTGGCTACTTCTTTCAATAGGTCTAATTCACCTTGTTTTCCTCTCTTCCCCAGTGACACCTTTGTGACATTGTAATCTAAAGCCTTAGTCGTCGCTTCATCCACATCTAGGGAAGGTGTCACGATCACTGTGACTGTATCTCCGCCTGACTCAGTCTGAAGAGTGTGGACTATCCGGGCTTTCTTAGCCTTTGGTGGGTTTTTCACCTACGCCATCATCTCTGCCAAGGAGAGATGAGCCTTGGGTGTTGTCTGGGCCTTCCTCTTTCAAGGTTCCACCAACCATTGTGGTGGTAGGGGTGTCTTTGCAGCCAAAATTTGCTCTTGTGATTTCTCCCTAGGATCTTGTTGTGCCCCTTCAATAGTATGAGCTATTTCTGCCTCCTTCTTTATAACTTTTGGTTCACTGATGATGTTTACTTCGGTGGTATTTGTATCTTCTACCCCGATGTCTATATCCTTGGAAATGTTAGGATCATTATCCATTTCCTTTGGGTTATTTTCCTCCTGTTGTTGTTTGTCAGCCTCTATTGCTGGGATGTTCTCTTCTATTGGTGTATCTTCTGGAGGTGGGGGAGGCATCGGGCAAAGATTCAACATTTGGACTGCTATGATCACTTCCCCAAATGTTACCTTTGGGAGTGGCATTTGGAACATGGCATTTGGGGTCACAGTTGTTCCTATGGGTCTGGTTCCCCAAACTGATGCCGTCTGTTCATCCTGGGTCTGCCTGCCTTCCAAGACCTCTTCAACACGTATTTTTGAGACTTTAGGAATATTTACCTATTCTTTCCCCTTTTCTTCTTCTGCCCAAGCTTCCTATTCTTGTGTAGGTTCTTGCTCTGGAACTTCTTCTTGCGTGGTGATTTCTTCTACCGACTATATGATGTCCCCCTGAAAATTCCCAAAATCATCATATCTGAACACATCATGAAACTCATCATGGGGCGGGGGATTCTCTGGGATGCGCTCTAGTTCTTTCTCCGGCTCTGGGGAGTCAGAAGAAACAATTTGTACTTCTAGGATGTTTGGCATCCTGAGCTCCAGCTCCACCCTTGGCTGAGAGGTAGTTTTCTTCTTCTTTCTCCTAGTTACAAAAGGGGACCTTGCATCCATTAAAGCTATCTATTCCTCTTCCACTCCCATTCCTGTTGGTCAGACCATTAATGCGGCTAGTGAAGGGGAAGAGGGAGGACAAACAGGCCCGATCATGACGACCGGGGTGGAAAGCCTTGTGATCAATTTCTCTTTCATCTACTAGGAGACCGCCAACATTTGTTGCATCTGTTATTTTATGGGGTTTTTAGAGGGAGTTTGCAATGGGGTCCCCTTTATTCTTTTCCCTTTAGCCTCTCCCTGCAAAGAGGTTTAGGCCCTGGGGGTCAATCTCAGCGTTGCCAGGCCAACTCGACACATACTCCCTGGACATGCCCTTTTGAAATACTCGTGTCTATGCTCAACCATGTCACGGGTGATATCTTCAATGGTTGGCCCCTCCTGCATGTTCCAATTTATTGGAGGGAGGGCCATCTTATCTATTCCCCTTTCCTTGTATTGGGGGTATATTGTGGACTCGGTGTCTGAGAAGTCCTCCAAGAATTTATGAAGCTTCAGCCTCTCCATCATCCCCATTGTCATCCAGATGAAATGCCAGCTCTAGACTTCAAAATCATCTTGGCAATCTTCCCAGAAGTCCTCCATATGGAATATGTGCGGCTTTGATGCCCGGGGAAGTGCCGTTGCAATCTTCCCTAGCGGATCAAAGTTCCTCTGCACCAGATAGAGTTCTGTTAGGCCCAGGCTTTTAAGTTCATTATCAGCCTCTTTAGCTATGGCCAGACCATATGTGTAATACCCATAAGTGATTGAGAAAGGAACATTCACCACCTTCTTTACAGTGTATAAGGCATGCAATTCCAACATCTGTCGGCAGTATTCTAATAGGATTATTTTGTTCCCACAGTGTTTGGGCAAAAAATAGGGTTTCCCAGAGAAGCTGATTACCCAAATGTAAGTATGTTGCTGGAATGGGATGTAGTAGTGGCCATAAATTCAGACTAGATCCATTACCTCCTTGGAGAGGCAGTAGCCGACATCCCGAGTGGGTGAGAGAAGATTGTAGTAGATGAAGGCATCGTTCACCTGGCAGAAGCCATGAGAAAACTAGCCTCCCATTGGATTTGTGGGAAATAATCTTAGGGAGACTTTTGACCTGGGCTAACCCCAAGTATACCTGATGTGAGCAGGCCATTTGTGATGGGGCATTATTGTGCTAAGGCCCAGAGAACATAGGACATCATATAGAACTTATGGGTCCGGGCCACCTGAAGGAAATGTGAGTCCACATTATTCAAAATGATGGTGGCCTAATCAAAATACTTCTCACCGGTGGAGATGCTAAGTAGGAAGTAGTAAATCCATCCTAAAAATTCCCAGGCATGGGGCTGCCCAAAGATCCAGCATAGTGCTATGATCCCCATTTGGATACTTTCCTTAAACTCGGATCGGGGGATCTCTAACTTCATCATTTTGGGGTCCATCTTTGGGGTCTTGAGCCAATGGTTGTTCAAATATTGTCAGGCCATGAGCTCTAGCTACTAAAGTTGCCGCAAAACATCAGATCTGGTGACAATGACTAGTTCATCAAACTTGGGGATTCCTAATCCTACCTAAAAATTTGCGGCATCAAGAGACACCATGAGAGTGGGATATCCAGTCGGGACTAGAGCAATGAGCATGATGGCTCGAACATAAGAGTTGTAATGTGCTGCAAGGGCGAGGATAAGTTTCACGGCCTGCATAGAGCATGGGAAGCAAGCTACCTTCAGGATCCTAAATTCCCTGACATTGATGGCCAATTGGTCCTCGGCCTATCGCTGAATGAACATCATCTTAACCAAGGCCTGCATTTTTTACCACATCTCAATGCTAGTGTCGGTGACCAATTGAACTTGGGATTCAATTTTTGATCCCACAAGAACATTGTCTTTCAAATATTTCATGCTATGGGGCAGTTTTTCCAAGGATCTCTCAATTTTGGACCTGACGGCTGCCCTGGTGACCGCCGTGGAGGGAAGTTTCAGACTCCCAGGTGGTGAGGATGCAGAAGCCTCCGACATAGTGAAAGTGGGATGTTTGAAAACCTACAAGGTAAGGCGACCGTTAGAATTCATGACTAAATAATACTCCAAGATCCAGAGATCTTACCACCAAGTCACGTCCTTCACCTGAAACGTTAGTTTAAACAAAAATCTCAAAGAGATATATATATATTGCAGACTTACAAAATTAACCATTATCTAGGCCCAGGGGCTTCACCATGCTCTGACAAAAATGAGACATAGGCTGGATAAGGGTGAAGGGCCTGGGGTCCAGAAAACTAACCATTGGAAGATGTGGCCAGAAAGTGAGTTCTTAGGCCCAAGTGGGCGTCACATGGCTATGCAATAAATGGGGAGTTATGGAGATGATGATGCCAACTATCTAAATGTGCATAAAATGGAAGCCACTTGGGCAGTATTGAATGCACACATGAGACATAAATGCACCATAAAGGCTGATTGATGGCGGAGAGAGAAAACCACCTTGTTGAAACCAGTAGAGAGCCGAGCTCCAACCAGGTGTTATTCTGCCATGGGGTGAGCTCATAAATTTGGGTGGAATACAGGCAAGGCTAGGCGAGCTCATCTTGAAACCAAAAGGATATACATGAAACATACAACCAATGCAAAATAGAGCCGAAGCATATATTCATAAAAATACAGAGGGCCAAAGGTTGAAACACATATACATGGAATATACAGAGCTTACAAAATGTACAAACGACCAACACCGTGTAAAATGCATGAAAACCTTTTACGATACAACTGCACAAAGGGAGGACAACCCTCTACTAGTTCCAACCCACCAATGGGAGGTGACAAAAAACTAGTGCCACAAGATGCGGTAACAACAACGAGAAAAAACAAGATAGTAAACACAAACATCGAGAGAAATGAGACCAAAACCAGAAAACCAAAAAGAATGACAAGACCAGAGCTGAGAGCTTACTTGAAAAATGAATGTAATGGAGAAGGTAGGCATGGAAGGCACATAGCAATGAGCTAATGTAAAGGATTACCGTGAACAATTACTACCCAATCACTGGTTAATAGCCACTAAAGATAGGAGAAAAAGAAGTTTGAAATCACCTTAATTCGCCTTGATTCACTCAGGATGAACAAGTGTTTAATTGCGGTAACTATAAAAGTGATGTGTAATTCCTATTTATACCTGAGGTAAAAGCAAGTTACCCTCTTCTTCATGAACTCCAGAATAGGAAAACCTCTGGACTCCGGGCCTAGGGATTCCATGTGACCATACGTCTTTGCGAAAAGAAGACATCATGGTAGAGAATCCCAGAGTCTAGAATTCAGTTCTAGAAAGAAAAAAAAACTCTGGGACCAGGTCTCAGAGACACAAAAGACAAAAATCAAGAAGAAAATAAACCCCCCCGGGGAGGGAAAACCCAGAGAAGAAAGAAAAGAAAAAACAAAGAAAAGGCAAGAGCCAAAGAGAAAATAGGGGGACCCAACATTTTGCACACAAAATTTAGGGAGGGTATGTAGGGAATAATAAATTGCAACCATCTGGGATGAATGCCTTAGCACATTTGAGAATCGCAGAATCTCTAATTAGCAAAATTGGAATGAATCATTACTCAGGGCATCCTGTTTGTAAGGTGCGAAGTGTTTGAGAAAATCTGGCTCATACATGATTCAATCTTTGGTCTTTCATCAGTTGTACAGTGTGTGCTTTGGAAGAAAATCAAGACGATGACCACTAGGAGAAGTAGAGAAGAAGCACTAGATATATTAACCCAAAGTCATTGAATTTTCTCATTTCTCCCAGATACCAGAGTTTCTACATCCCATATTTTCTTTCCTTATCATTTTATTCTTTTCTGGATGGGAGGGCGGTACTCCTTTCACCATTAAGCTTAAGCTTAGATAAATTTAATGGTGGTACTTCTTTCACTCTTCCACCCACCTCAATTTGAAAAATAGGGAAGAAAAGCTCTAGACCCAGAAATAATTTTAAAAGTTCAAATTTGGGCCAACAAACTAGTGCGACTGATCTACTCTCGGTGTGTTTGATTACTTGTTCCTTTTGATTTTGATTTAACTGATTGCCAGACTTCTGGGGATAAATCTAATGAATATTACTCATAGCCTATTACCAAACTTACAATAAATCCAGAGACTGGACCAATTCCGCTATGCTAACAATAGATTCCAAGCTCACCAAAATGTAAAAGGTACCGTCCTAGAGACTAGATGTTATGCGAAGCATACCAGCCTAAAAAAGGGGAGAAAAACACTGGAAACCCAGAAAAGAAAGAAAAAATCTGAAAGAAAAACAAAGAGGAAAGGGGGGTGTCCTTGGAGGACCGCCGACAACTATTTACAAGACAAGGCGCTCAAAACGGAGCACCGAGAAAGAAATATTTACAAGCAAGAAGATTTACATATAGTACAACTCCGGACAAACCTGCCTCATTCAAAATAATGTTTGAGAAACTTTCCATTAATGGGAAATGGGATGGGTTCTCTGGTAAAGGTGTTGAGGTGATAGGTATTTTCCCTGCAGATCTCTAAGATCAAATATGGTCTGAGCCAGAGCCGTTGGAATTTAGTGTGCTTTCCTTTCTTTTCCCGGGCCTTATCCCACAAGAGGACCAGGTCTGAAATCTGAAAGGCCTTATACTGCGCTCTTTGGTCAAACCATCATTTCACTACTACTTGATGATGTGAAAAATGTTCAAGGGCTACGTCTCTTTGTTCCTCCATCCACACCAAATTTAGGAGCCGAACCTCTACAATGTTGTCCCGGTTTCTAAATTCCTACATGAACTGCAAAACCAAGATTTGTAAGTTAATGGGGAACACTGGGTTTTGGCTATAAACCAGATGGAATGGAAATTTCCCCAGGGTGGCCTTAATTCAAATACAATCCCCCCAAAGGGCGAATCTCAACTTTTGGTTCCAGTCTTGGGGATTCTATTCTAACAGGTGTTTGATCACTTCAAACAAATTTTTGTTGGTTGATTCAGCCACACCATTCCCTTGGGGGTAATAGTTGCTGGAGAACTTCAGAGTGATCTTCCCATCATAGGTCCATTCAAGTAATTATGCTGAGAAAATGATAGACCATTTTCACATTCTATAGCAAAGGGCATTCCAAATCTTGTGATGATGTTTTCTTCTAGGAATTTTATAACTACGTCCGCCGTATTGTTTTTACAAGGTATTGCTTCAGACCATCAGGTGTAGTAATCAGTAGTAGTTAGGATGTACCAGTGGTTATTAGATGAGTTGGGTTTGATTTCCCCAATGAAGTCAAATTCCCATTGGGCAAAGGGTCTAGTTTCAAAAACTGGCTGTAAAGGCATAGCCGGGTTCCACTCATGATGTGTCGCGGTCTGACAAGTATGGCACTTCCAGACATGAGTGTAGACATCTTGAAAGATACAGGGCCAATAGTATCTAGCCTGAAGGATTTGATGTTTAATGGCATCAGCTGAGCCATGCCCAGTTCCAAACTGCCCGTGAAATTCTTTGATTATTTTCGCAGCTTGAATCCTATCGATGCACCGGAGGTACACTCCTTCATAGTTCCTGCATAAAAGTGTGGCATTTTTTATCATGAAGTGTGCACTTTTCAACCATAGGGAAGAAATTTTTTTTGGAGGAAATTCCTCTAGACATCTTTTATTTAACAACAAGTACGCCAGGTCTGTGTACCATGGATCTCGGGTGATGGACTCCATGATGTATGTCTGACATTCGTTGTGGGGAGTCTCTTCTGCCATCGCTCTACATAGTCCTTGGCCTTAGATTATCTTCATGGGTTGCATTTCCAAATCATATTGATTGAGGATGGCCATCCATTTCCCCCATCTTTCACCCAATTCACTCTACATCAGTAGAGATTTCACCGCCTGGTCTGGGATGATTGCATGCACCTTTCTTCGGAGAATATAATGCCAGAATTTCTTCACAGTGCTAACAAGAGAAAAGGATTGATTTTCCAAGGATGAGTACTGGACTTCGGCATTCTTGAAGGGGGAGCTCATGAAAGCTATTGTTCATTCTTCCCCTTCAACCTTTTGGGTCAATACTACCACAGCAGAATGCAGTGAAGCAAAGGAATAAATGTAGAAACGGAGGGAGTAGTCTGGACTAGCTAGAACTGGTGCCTCTATTATCATTTTCTTGATCTAGGACAACGCCCACTTTGCTTCATGACTCCACTCAATTTTGGTATCTTTCTTGATCATTTTTTTGAGTGGTTTTATGATCTCGGCGAATCCAATGATGAACTGTCAGACAAAATTGATCTTTCCAAAGGACCTCATCTCCTTCTTGCTACCTGGCATTTGTAGGTTTAGAAATGCTTCAACTCTCTCAAGGTCAATGGATATACCCTTCTCATAGATGATATATCTGAGCAACTTCCCTTCAGTGACCCCGAATATACATTTCTTAGGGTTGAGGGATATTCCATACCAGCGACATCTCTCGTAAATCTGGGCAAGGTGGGCGGTGTGATCATGCATGTCCCAGGAAAAGACGGTCAAATCATCCACATAGATGATTATGCACCAGTTCACAAGGCCCTCAAATGCAATTTCCATAGCCTTTTGAAATGTATCCCCTACGTTAATCAAGCCAAAGGCTAGTAGGCAAACGTTTCCCATTTGGTGGTAAATGCCATTTTGTCTCTATCTTCAAACTTAACAATGACTTGGTTATACCCGGAGTACCCATCCAAGAAAGAAATCATTTGTGATCCATTCACGATTTGTAATACCTCATCCAACAAGGGGAGAGGGTGATCATCTTTCTTGGATGCCTTATTCAAATTTTGGAAATCCACACAAAGGCAGAGCTCACCACTTTTCTTCCTCATAGGGACTAGGTTGGCAACCCATGTAGTGTGCCAGATGGGAAAGATTATCTGGGCTGATAGTAGTTTTTGGACCTCCTGGTGAATCAAAGGCTCAATCATTGGGTTGAACAGTCATTGCTTTTTTTGAAAAGGATTAGCGTCAGGTTTGCGTGGGATAGTATGGATCATAATGGATGTATCATAGGTCTTCAAAAATTCATACCCCCATGCGATCACATCTATGTACTCTTGAAGAACCGTGAGAATCTTCTCCTTCTCCTTAGGGGAGCAGGAGGTTCCAATGTGTATCCTTTTCTCTTCATTAGGCTGGCCGATGTTTACTTTCTCAAAATTTTCTCCCTTAGAGGAGGATGATATCTTCTCCTAGCCCTGAGGGTCTGAGTCAAAGATTCATTTGAGTGTGACCATCCCTTTTAGGATGGTGTTGGTTGGTAGGTCCATGATCCCATCATCTTCATCACCTTGTCCAGTATCATCATGATATTTCTCTTCCACTATCTAGTCTTCAAAGACACAAACATTGGCCATGAAGGCTAGGATATGCTGATCATCCTCAAAGACCTAAAAATGGGTGACATTGTCTGGAATGGACGGGGTGGGGATCATCTCAACAGAAAATTTCTAGAGTCATGAGCTAGCCATGGGATCAAGTGTGCTGGCAGAAACAACAAGGGCATCTGGGACATAATTTCATCTCTAAGGAATGAGATCAATGCCGAAAGCATCAAAATCTTCAATAAGGCTCCATGCCGAGTTGCGGTATGCAGCCAACCTTTTATCATGATAGGTATATTGACTCCAGACCTATTTAACAATCAACTCTGAATCACCAGGGCCCAAAGGCGAGTGATTCCTTTCCTTAATGCAAATAGGAGTCCAAGGACCAAAGCCTCGTACTTCATGACATTTTTTGTGTAGTTGAACTGCAGCCTATAGGACGTGAGGAAAGATTTTCCCCACGGGTTGATTAATTCCACTCTGGCCCCACAACCCTATTTGGATCAGGACCCATCGAACTTAAGAGTCCACAAGTCATCATTTTTTGTCTGGGGTTGGGAGGATGAAGTGGTCTTTGGATTGTTTTTGGGAGGATTGGGAGGAGTTTCCTCCAGCGATAATGGTACATGGGTGAGGTTTGTCTTTGGAGAGATTTTTGGTTTGGATTCCCAGACATGTGGCACTTAAAGGGTGCTACCAGTAGAAGCACTGGGTCCCGGGGAATCAACTGTGTGTTCTTTCTTTTGTAGGGCATCGATACACCAGGTAGCAGTGGCTAGGAAAGGTTCACATTCCAGATTTAAATGTTTCTAATAATGCACCCAGTATCAAGTGCCAGACAAGAGTGTGGTGGGAGTCGCTGCAGCACCCTGAGAGTTAACCTCAACCCTCAATTTTTTTTCCAGGTCCTGAGTTCTCTGCAGAACTATGGGATCCTCCCTAGGGGTGAAATCGAATGTTAGGATCTCAAAGGGTTGGTACACCCTGGGGGAAGTCTCAGAGAATAGGATCTCATTCACCCTCCTAACTTTAGTGAGGGCCTGTCTCATTCAGGATTCACTTTTGACTCGAATCTTGTTAGATTCTCCTTCCCAGGGGAGCCATAAGTAGGAGAAGTTGGTCGAGAAGTATCCGTTCAGGGACTTGGACCAATTCTGACTTAATAAAATCCCATCAATCTCTAGGATGTCTACCACTTGGATGTCAATTATGCTGGCTATCCTAGGGTCCTGGATGAGTTGTATCTGGTTATTCTTCAGTTCACCCACCATTTTCATAGCAGTTTTATCTAGTTGGATTACTACACTGTTAGATGGGGTGGGTCAGAATCTAAGCTTCTATCATATGGATAAAGGTATGATGTTTCCTGAAGCCCCAAAATCTACTAGGCAATTGTGTATGTTTTTCCCTTGTATATTTAGGCCTAGCAGGAAGGGAGGATCTTAGTATTTCCCCAGAAGACAGCTGCATTGGCATCCTCAAAAAAGACGGTCTTGGGTAGATGAATGATGGCTTTTAGGTTTCCCAAGAGCATTAGAAGAGACTTCTTCTACTCAGAATAGTTAAACAAAACCTCCATCAAGGTCATGGAGGTGGTGGTCTATTCTAACACCTTCGTGATGTTGAACCTTCCTCCCGAAAATTGGTGGCTTCCCTCGGTTGGGTCCTTTTCTTGGTTAGAGCTGGGGCCTTTTGGAAGGGTAGACCAATCAGTCAAATTGTCCTGGGGAGGAGTGGGCATGTAAACTGGTCCTTTACCAACCTGACTCTGAGTGTTATAAATAGTCTGTGGGTTGGTGAAGGCATTGGCCTCAAAGGCCGGGATAGATTCATCAAAGAACCCCTGTAGTTCGGGTTCTTCTTCATCTTCCTTGTCTATTCCAAAGAAGATGGTCTCACAGGTGAAGGCACCATGAGTGAGATCTTGTACAGGAGGTTCTAGGGGAGTAGGATCATAAGATTATTGTCTATCTAGCTGGGAAATCATGATGACTTTCTCCAACGTGGCATAATTTACCTCATTGTGGGAGCCTGTGTCGTGCAATCTACACCAGTTGGTGATGGGTTGGAAGTCTATGACTGGCGTGAAATGGGATGGTTCAACACCACTCTGATTGGTGTTTTGGTTTAGATGGGGACCTCTGATATTGGCATTGTTATTCCATTGCTGTTGGTTAGGTCGAGGCTTGTTGGTGTAGTTTCTTCCTCTGACATTGTTGTTTCATTGCCCGAAGAAAATATTCTCTCTCTGGGAATTAGAGTTTTGGGGTGCGTAGGACCCTACCTTCAGTTGACCCATGTCCATAGTCAGTGTGGACAAAATTTTCTAGAGGGGTTCAACCTCATCGGTCAACTGATTATTTGTGTCATAGTGTGATGGTTTTTGTTGTTTGTTTCCTGGGAAAGCTGCAGCATTTGCCAGAGTTGAGGGAAACAATCCTCCAGCCGCAGACAACTGGAAGAAAGGAAGTCTAGGTGGTTGTGTCGATGGTTGTTGCATTTGCTACAGCTAATTCAAGGGAAAAGATTCTAGACCTGGTATTGTCTGGGTCTAAGATGGATACACATACCGGGCCTGCTGGTCTATGGGTGGTGGTGGGGGATTCATGGCCATCGCAGGATAAACCATTTCTAGATTAGGGTTATATCATACAGTGTAAGAATTTTTTCTGGGTATCATGCTGAATGGCATGCTCTGCCCAACCCTACTTGGGGACTTGTTAAGACCGTGGGACAACTCTAAGGCTAGGTTGTAAACCTTCACCAAAGTATTCCAGTCGCCGGGGGTGGTAGTTCTCAAGAGGAGAGTGGCAACAAAGGGGTCCATCGTGTTTAGGTAGGTTTAGATAGTTACATCTATGGATGGGATGAAGGGACCCTTGCACCGCTTCAAGGCACATTAGAATTGGTGGTTGAATGCTGCAAGGGGCTCATTTGGTTCCTTCCTGATAGAAATGAACTGGCTATGGGACCATGCTGGGTGCATGTGTACACGGAAGGAAGCTAGGAAGGTGTCCTCCATGTCCTGCCAACTGTTGATGGAGTTAGCAGGAAGGTTAAGGTACCAGTTTAGTTCATTCTATCCCAGGGACAGAGGGAACATCTAGGTCACAACATCTTGATGTTGGATCCGGTGTCGGTTCCTGGCATCTTTGTATGCCTGTAGATGCTCTTCTACAGTTTGTGAGCCTAGGTGCTTATATCAGGAACAAATATTTTCTGGGTGCAAAGGTAAATCATTGGTTGCACCCAGAAAAGTTCCCATTGGGGACCCAATGTTTCCAAAATATGTAGCCATTGGGGGTGTTGGATTTTGACTAGGTTGAGCGTTAATCCCCAGGATTTCCTAGGGGACTTGGGTATTCTGTGGAATGCTAGATCCCCAGAAAATGGTGGCTGATTTGGCTTTTAGGGTCTGTTTCTTTCGAGCGAGAGGCTTGAGTTTGACAAACCTTCTGGGGTTGGGAGTTGATCTAAGGATTCTTTCGAATCTCACAGGTGAGAATGACCCAATCTCACTAAAGGCTTGACTCCTAAAACTATGGCTTGGGGAACCCTCAGGTGGTGTAAAATCTAAATCCTCAAAGGGGGATGAGTTCATGCCCTCCTTCTAGAGCCAGTTTCTATTGATGGGACTTTGTGACCGGGTTTGCCAACAGAGGTAAGTTGTCACCGGGTATCGGGGTACCGGCCAAATTCACCTGTAAAGGTTGTCTGGGGAAATGAGATTCCCTCAGCCTCCAAGAACGTGAGAGTCGGGTCTCAATAGTGCAGGGCTCAGTTGGGAAATGTGACTATTTTGTTTGAGGGGGATAGCTGGTTATCTTAACTCATCTTCCCCGGGGATTTAGGTGAGTGGGGTTTCCTAAAAGAAAAGATTCATTTAACAAACAAACTTCAAAAGATACTTCAAAGTTAGAAATATTTCATCTACCTATAGTTATACTGAACATTCAAATCATCGACAATGCTCTAACACACTACACTAAATACCGAAGAAACACAAGACCATCAACTCATATTTGATCAGTAGAAAAGGAAAGGAGGTCGTTAATCTACTTTAAGTATTAGAGAAAAGGACATAAAGAATACAAAGCATAAAATACCATTAACCCAGAAGTTAGAATGCCAGCATCATTGATAAAACACCTCCTTCTTCATTAACATATCTCTGGCAAGCACTAGTGCGTGGTACAATGGTGGCTCCAAGGGAGCATTTAACTACTGAAAGCTTAAAAACTATGGAGCATTGAGCTCTGCAACTAAGAACTTAGGAAACCAAACTGCTATTAGCTATGGACTGCAAAATAATCAATTTCATCGACCCTTGGAATGAGGCCAGAATTATTATTTATACACATAATTTGACCTAAAACTAACCTAACTTATTTTACACTTTTAAAATATAATATTATTTTCTGGTGGCCAGTACTACCTGCACCACGCTATAAAAGACCTCAAGATGGAGAAGGTCTGACATGTCAGAAGAATAAGATAAGAAAGGAATAGTGGAAGAATCAACCTTGAGAAGGGAGCCGGGAGGAGAAGGAAGAAATTTGATCCACCAGGGATCAAGGCTACATGCATCATAAATAGGAAAGTGGCACCCTATCTCTGATGCACTAGGTGTATCATTGAAGCGGCACCTTAGGAAGACCATCTATCAGGAACCTCTTGTTGAGCCAAAGTGCCTTGTTGCGGTTATCTATTTTCTAACAGCCTTTTATTACTACCTTGAAAGTGACTGGTCGGCCTTGGGAGCCGGGACACGGGTCACTTTAAAGAATACAAAAATGGATAACACTGGATCTAGGACAATAGGATCTAAGAGCATGCACCCCCAAAGAATAAAGAATACAAAACATTTCTCCTAAAAGTTTTCTCCAGAATCTGGAGGACTTTATAGTTTCTTGCTGTCGTTGAAAGTCTGGAGGAGAAGGGAGATCCCATCTTCATCAATGTCTTTAAGGCCAGCCCTGCGGTACTTGGCCACCACAATCTTCTCACCCAGGTCTAAAAACATTTGCCTTAAAGTCTTCAGCCATTTTTGCCACATCATGACGTCTGAGCACCATGCGAGTTATTCACGTCATCTTTGCTCCATCTATCCTCTCTGGGGATCGGTACCTTGATTCCATTAATTTTTCAAACTTCCCCAAAACACACTCCTCCAGAGTGCATGTGTCAGTGCTAAACGGATCAGCTCTAGAGACCTTCAAAACAAAAGACATACAAATTGAAATAATATTGGACCGCATTGGTCTTATCACCTAGGGTCCCTACCAGTTGCTTGATTACCCCCAATGTGAGGTCAAGTCTAGAGTGCTGGGTCCTTACAAAATCAAATGAATCCTCCCCCAAAATTCTAGACTCAGAGACAACCTCTTCTCCAACTCAACCTTCCATGCTTCATAATTTTCAATATCTCGCTCCCAGATGGAGATGGTAGTTTTAGCCTGGTGTAAGACATGGCAGGCTGTATATAGGTTTGAGAGTGTGGACACTAAGAAATGGCAGACATTTCCCAACTATAAGGTAACCCATTCATCAACCGCTTGGGCCTTTCTTTTCATTGCCCATAATGAGTCTACATCACTTTGATGAAGCAGTACATCGGAGGTGGAGGCACCTGGGGGATGATGCTAATGGGCTATGCCAGCTCAGCTAGTAGCCCCATAAGATTTACATTTTTCTCCTTCTCTGCCCTAAACTTTTGGGCCTCTTTCTCATAGTGAGCCTCTACTGCCTTGGATTCTTCTTTCAACAAGTCTAATTCACCCTATTTTCCTCTCTTCCCCAGCGACACCTCTATGACATAGTAATCTCCAGCCTTAGCCATCGCTTCATCCACATCTGGGGAAGGTGTTGTTTTCACTGCAACTGTATCTCCGTCTGGCTTAGTCTGAAGAGTGTGGACTATCCAAGCTTTCTTAGCCTTTGGCAGGTTTTGTGCCTGCGCTATCATCTCTGCCAAGGAGAGATGGGCCTTGGGTGTTGTTGGGGCCTTCCTCTTTCAAGATTCCACCAACCGTTGTGGTGGTAGGGGTGGATTTGCATCCAAAATCTACTCTTGTGATTTCTCCCCGGGATCTTGTTGTGCCCCTTCAACAGTATGAGCTATTTCTGGCTCCTTCTCTGTATGTTTTGGTTCACCGGTGATGTTTACTTCAATGGTATTTGTATCTTCTACAATGATGTCTGTATCCTTGGCAATGTTAGGATCATTATCCACTTCCTCGGGGTCCTTTTCATCCTGTTGCTGTTTATCAGCCTCTATTGTTGGGATGTTCTCTTCTATTGGTGTATCTTCTGTAGGTGGGGGAGGTGTCGGGTGAAGATTCAATGTTTGGGCCACTTTTATCACTTCCCCAAATGTTACCTTTGGGAGTGGTGTTTGGAACATGGCGGTTGGGGTCACGGTTGTTCCCATGGGTCCGGTTTTCCCAACCGATGCCATCTGTTCATCCTGGGTCTGCGTGCCTTCCAAGACCTCTTCAACCCATATTTTTGGGACTTCAAGAATCTTTACCTGTTCTTTCCCATTTTCTTCTTCTGCCTGCGCTTCTTGTTCTTGTGTAGGTTCTTGCTCTGGAACTTCTTCTTGTGTGATGATTTCTTCTATCGACTGTATGATGTCCCCCTACAAATTCCAAAACTCATCAGTTCTGAACACATCATCAAACTCATCATGGGGCGGAGGATTCTCTGGGATGTGCTTTGGTTCTTTCTTCGGCTTTGGGGAGTTAGAAGAAACAATTTGTACTTTTGGGATGTTTGGCATCCCGAGCACTGGCTCCATTCTTGGTTTAGAGGTAGTTTTCTTCTTCTTTCTCCTGGTTACCAAAGGGCGCCATGCATCCATTAAAGCTGCATGCTCCTCTTTTTCTCCCATTCCTATTGCTCAGACTATTAATGTGGCCAGTGAAGGGGAAGAGGGAGGATGAATGGAGCTGGTCATGAGGACCAGGGTGGCCAGCCTTTTGATCAGTTTCTCTTTCATCTGCTAGGAAACCGCCAACATTTGTTGCATCTATTATTTTATGGGGGTCATAGATGGAGTTTGCGATGGGGTTCCCATTATTCTTTTCCCTTTATCCTCTGCCTGCGAAGAGGTTCCAGCCCCAGGGGTCAATCTTAGCGCTTCCGGGCCAACTCGGTGTGTACTCCCCAGACATACCCTTTTGAAATACTTGTGGCTATGCTTGACCATGTCGCAGGTGATATCTTCAATGGTTGGCCCCTCCTGTGCATTCCAAATTATTGGAGGGAGGGCCATCTTATCTATTCCCCTTTCCTTGTACTGGGGGTCTATTGTGGACTCGGTGTATGAGAAGTTGACTAAGAATTTATGAAGCTTCAGCCTCTCCATCATCCCCATTTTTATCCAGACGAAATGCTAGCTCCCGACTTCAAAATCATCTTGAAAATCTTCCCAAAAGTCCTTCATATGGAATCTATGGCGCTTTGATGCCTGGCGAAGTGCCATTGTAATCTTGCCTAGCGGATCAAAGTTCCTCCGCACCAGATAGAATTCTGTTAGGCCCAGGCTTTTAAGTTCATTGTCTACCTCTTTAGCTATGGCTAGAATACATGTGTAATTCCCACAAGTGATTGGGAATGGAACATTCACCACCTTCTTTACAATGTATAAGGCATGCAATTCCAGCATCTGTTGGTAGTATTCTAATAGGATTATTTTGTTCCCATAGTGTTTGGGCAACAAATAGGGTTTCATAGAGAAGCCAGTTACCCAAATGTAAGTATGTTGCTCGAATTGGATGTAGTAGTGGCCATAAATTTTGACCAGATCCATTGCCTCCTTGGAGAGGTGGTACCCAACATCCCAGGTGGGTGTGAGCAGATTGTAGTAGATGAAGGTGTCGTTCACCTGACAGAAGCTGAGAAAACTAGCCTCCCATTGGATTTGTGAGAAATAATCCCAGGGAGCCTTTTGACCTAGGCCAACCCCAAGTACACCTGATGTGAGTAGCCCATTCATGATTGGGGGTTGTTGTGCTAAGGCCCATAGAACATAGGATGTCATATAGAACTTATGGGTCCAGGCCACCTGAAGGAACTGTGAGTCCACATGATTGAAAATGATGGTAGCCCAATCAAAATACTACTTGCCATTGGAGATGCCAAGTAGGAAGTATTACATCCATCCTAAAAATTCCTAGGCATGGGGCTGCCCAAAGATCCAGCATAGTGATATGATCCCCATTTGGCTACTTTCCTTAAACTCAGATCGGGGGATCTTTAACTTCATTCTTTTGGGGTCCTTCTTCGGTGTCTTGAGCTAATGGTTGTTGAAATATTACTGGGCCATGAGCTCCAGCTATTGAAATTTCCCCAAAGCATCAAATCTGGTGACGATGGCTTGTTTGTCAAACTAGGGGATCCCTAATCCTACCCAAAAAGTTGCGGCATCAAGAGACACCATGGGAGTGGGATATTCGGTTAGGACTGGAGCGGCGAGCATGACGGCCCAAGCGGAAGAGTTGTAATGTGCTGCAAGGGTGAGAATAAGTTCTGGGGCCTGCTTAGAGCATGGGAAGCAAGCTACCTTTAGGATCCTAGATTCCCCGACATTGATGGCCAATTGGTCCCCAGCCTACTGCTGAATGAACATCATCTTAACTAGGGCCTGAATTTCTGACCACATCCCAACGCTGGTGTTTGTGACCAATTGAACCTGGGATTTGATTTTTGATCCCACATCAACATTGTCTTTCAAATGTTTCATGCTGAGGGGTAGTTTTTCCAAGGCCCTCTTAATTTTGGACTTGATGACTACCCTAGTGACCACCATGGAGGGAAGTTGCAGACTCCCAGGTGGTGAGGATGCGGAAGCCTCTGACATAGTGAAAGTGGGATGTTTGAAAACCTACAAGGTAAGGTGACCGTTAGAATTCATGACAAAATAATACTCCAAGATCCAGAGATCTTACCACCGAGGCACGTCCTTCAATTGAAAAGTTAGTTTAAACCAAAATCTCGAAGAGATATATAAAATGCAGGCTTAGGAAATTAACCATTATCTGGGCCCAGAGGCATCACCATGCTCTAACAGAAGTGAGACATAGGCTAGATGAGGGTAAAGGGCCTGGGGTCCGGAAAACTAACCGTTGGAAGATGTGGTCGGAAAGTCAGTTGTCAGGCCCACATGGGCATCACATGGCTATGCAATAAATGGGGAGTTATAGCAACAATGACGCCAACTATCTGAATGTCCATAAAATGGAAGCCACTTGGGCAGTCTTGAATGCATGCATGAGACATAAATGCACCATAAAGGTTGATTGACGATGGAGAGAGAAAATTGCCTGGTTGAAATTAGAAGAGAGCCAAGCTCCAACTAGGTGGTATTATGCCATGGGGCGAGCTCACAACAACTACACAGAGGGAAGACAACCCTCTTCCAGTGCCAACCCACCAATGAGAGGTGATGGAAAACCAAGAGCACAAGACACGACAACAACAATGAGCAAAAACCAGATAGGAAACACAAACACCGAGCAAAACAAGACCAAAACCAGAAAACCAAAAAGAATGACGAGACCAGAGGTGAGAGCTTACCTGAAAAATGAACGTGGCAAAGAAGGTAGGCACAGAAGGCACCTAGCAATGAGCTAACCTCAAGGATTACCGTGAACAATTACTGCCAAATCAGTGGTTAATAGCCACTAAATACGGGAGAAAAAGTAGTTTTAAATCACCTTAATTCACTTTGATTCGCTTGGGATGCACAAGTGTTTAATTGCAGTAACTGTAAAAGTGATGTATAATTCGTATTTATACCTGAGGTAAAAGAAAGTTACCCTCTTCTCCATGAACTCTGGAATAGGAAAACCTCAGACTCCGGGCCCAGGGATTCCATGCGACCCTATCTCCTTGCAAAAACAAGACATCACGACAGAGAATCCTGGAGTCTGAAATCCAGTTTTGGAAAGAAAAAGAACTCTGGGACCAGGTCTCGGAGACATGAAAGACAAAAATCAAGAAGAAAACAAACCCCCACTGGGGAGGGAAAACTTGAAGAAGAAAGTAAAGAAAAAAAAAAGACAAGGCAAGATCCAAAGTGAAAAAAGGGGGACCCAACATTTTGCACACAAAAAGTAGGGACGGGTATGCAGGGCATAACAGAAGGTTAAAGCTACCCTCAGGACTTACAGTATGAAATACAAGTATATATAGGAAATATACAATCCAGTGAGCTGTCCTATATCAACTATCTTTTCTTGGTTAGTTCCAATGAAGTAAAATAATCACAACCTCTACTCTACATCCAATAGATAAACAAGCTCGGAGCTTCCACACTTCATTTCTTTATTTCAATCACCTTCTCTTCATACATACATATTTTCAAAAGAAAAGATCTCTCATATATACCCTATTATAATAAATAATTAGGTCAACTAATTAAGCTTTCCCAATATATAAATAATTATTTAACCCCTTTCTAGGATACACATGGTACCTATAACAAGTAAACATCAATTACAATTCATCAAATATAATCCAAGATCTGTAACCCATGCTCGCGATCCATAATACATGCTACATCTCTGAATTCGGCCCCAAATAGGTCTCCTCTAGAATACATGCCACAACTGATGTCACCAATAGTCATACAAATTTAAAACCATAACAAACATTCCTTAACATGTCTTCTGCCATCCCTTGAGCTCGCATAACCTAAATCCACATCACTCGTTAGCTATATTCAAAACATAGAGACTAACTCTGTCAAAGATCACTATCACAGTCCAATACTAACACTATTAAGACATACGACCTTAGCAATAAGATCACCACCCATACATGCACATATCACTATATTCGCTCATTTTGAATCAACCATATAGTACTCGTACACCTATGTCAGTCATAGAGAAATGGTAATAATCATTCTTTTCTGCCTCCATAAAAAAATATGTTGACATCAATGACAAAACATGAATGCCAACAACATCATCAGGAACCAATTCAAAAATTTTCAAACATCACCGAGAAAGTTCTCAAAGAAGAGAGAGAACTCCAATCCATGGGCCAAATCCAGCTCAACAAATAGACCAATGAAAATAACTCATACAAATAGTCTAATGACAAATCTAAATATTGGTCCAAAAATGAGAACATCACCAATGATGGCATAGTTGATGCTAAAGAAATTAATAGGGTGAAACCTATTATATGCCTTGAAGGGATGTCAAACTCGAGTACTTACAATTAAAATGCCAACCCTCCATGTAATAAGGATAACTCCACCAATATAATAAATGGGTGAAAATGTACTTTAATATCCCACCTGGGAACCCATGAGAATCATGTGTAACTAGAACTAATGTTGATGCAATAATTTTTTCTAGAGGTAAGATACATACATGTACAATTAATGTTTATATTAAACAACTATTAAATGTTGAAGAAATTATAGACTAACTTTTGCATTAACAATATTAAAGTAGTTTTATCATCTAACAATATAACTCTAGGTTTAATCTACATCATCTAAGGTTCCCAAGATGACGCTACTTAAATGAAATTAATTACATTAAAAATTAAACTAAGATATTATCATATGATTATGGGTACATTTATTTTAAACCCAAACCCAAATATTCATAGCTCTTTCATTTTCCATAATGAAAAGTACAATTATCATGAAGTAAAAGAAACATACATTATATTTAATTAATGCAAGGGTATATATTAACTATTAAATCGATGTCATACATAAATTTACAACTCCTCTACACATACTTGTAGGAATTACAATATGAATCAAATTACAAGTTACACATATATAAATTTCCATTTTCCCATAGGAATGTATCAGTACAAAAAAAGCTACAATACATGATAAAAACTCAAGGTATAATATAAATAAGATTCAAGAAGAAGATACAGTAACAACAACAATGATCCATCTAGGTAGAAGAACATGAACAACAGACCTTGATGTAGAAGAATCACTACCACCTAACCATGTGGAACCTGGAGGCCCACCCCACCATGTTGAGGAGATGGACACTAGGCCCCATTAAGAAAAACATCCAAAAGAAAGAAGACTAATAAAAGGATTCATTGGATGCATAGGGGTACAAGATTATCAAAATGATACAATCAAGACAAACTACTAGAGGTACCAAAACACTTGCAGGATAGCTAGAATGCATATAGGGAAGTATCATCACATAAGTCTTCACCTTGGGTTACCCTAGATGGTCTCTTTGGACCCCGACCCCAAAGTAAGACCATATACGGAATCAAATACTCCTTTTGAAGACAAGGTATCCATTCATGCAAGTTCAATACACCCCTTGGATGAACATACATCTTCTCCCACTCCCATCCTTAACTTGTACTATAGATCAAGGCATGGGCGAGGCACTATTATTATCTTATTAATGTTATACCTAGTAAATTTCTTAAGTTATCACTTATTTTACAACCCACAATGGCTTTCCCTGGACAACCACTTGAGGGCTCTGACCCCCATTGTGAGCCACTTTGCTCCTATGCTTCTAGATAACTTATCCTAGTCTCATAAATAGTAAAGCATCAATATTGACAAGATAAATCCTATTCAGGTTCCTTCTCATAGTAGGACCACATTAACATCTTTATGGCCATAACAATCACAAACTTCTCTCCCAAGGTGCATTTATGAGATTATGTAAAAATAACATTGTTATCAAGGGCGAAACTAAAAACTACATATGATATGACTCTCAAAATGATAAGATCATAAGAATAATAAACTACCACTGAGCCTCTGGTGTGACCATCCTAAAGTTTATGTAACCCATCCAAATCAATACACATGCCTGTAATACTTTTGACAAAGGATTTACATAAAATCATATTTAAATTCTTAATACTCAATTTACTCAAATCACCTAATTAACTTAAATAAACTTATACCTGCATATTTATTTCATTCTTTTCTAAAAGTAATAACTATATACTTACTAATTACAGTCTATATAAAATACACACAAATACAAGTCTGTTTAAGTAATGGATGACTCACAATTTAAAATCTATCTACAAATATATTAAATTTAAACACACGTTAAGCCTATTCAATTTAATAAAATTATAAACATATTAAGTTTATAAGTTAAAATCATATTAAATATAGTCTAATTATAAATACATTAAGTTTAAACTAATTGTAAACATATCAATATTACCCTATTTTTTCTTTTGTTTCTATTAAAAATTCAAATTGAAATTTGATTATGAAAGAGATAATAAATATATATATATATATGAAAAAAATAAATTAGATTTTATGCTTTGAATATACCAAAATATATTCAAGAATGAATTTATCAAGAGTGAATTATAAATTTAATAAGAAAACTAAGTTAAAGAAAGCAATGATAGGTAAGAAAGATGGATTTTTTGTAATAAATTAAACAACCATTAAATGCCCCAAACATACGACAACCAAGATAGGGAAAGTGGCACCATGAGGTGCTTCTATCAAACCATGGAAGGTGCCTAAATCATGACAAAATGGCAGCATGGAGAGAGAGATGGACACCCCAAATCATGGTAAAATCTTAATCTAAGTCATGGTAAAATCTTAATCTTAATGCTATTTACAACCCAACATAGGTGCTATCTTTATAGATGGATACCAATGCCTCACTTCCCAAAATGTCACCCAAACCAAAACAAAAAGATTTTATTAAAATGTTTTAAAAAATAAAACTCGTTCTGCTAAAATGTTGCTAAATGCAGACAAGAGGCAACTTCCTATGACAATTGAGTTGAGCGTTTAGGAACTCCATTGCTCAATCTGGTGGATTCAAACACCCAAGTCCAACCACTTCAAGACAAGAAAACAACAATTTAAATAGAAGGGATAGAGACCTAAACAAATTAGTAAAAAAGATAGACAACCACACCAGATTTAAATCACTCAAATTGACACAATTTGTACAAATAACAATTAACCAAAAGATCTCATGCATATATTAACAGACTCTGGCACAAAGAATACAAAACTAAATCTCAACCAAAAAAGTATAATTTCCTACCTCAGAATGTAGAATTGAATCTGAAAAGGGTGAAAATTGAAACCCTTCAATCTAAAGAGAAAACTGACTCCAAGCTTTAAAATATATTTAACACCAAAATCTTCTCTATATAATGAAAGGACTAATTCTTGACAAGACTTCTTCAATCTCTGAATAATGCCAAATGAGGCCACATTCATCTATTTAAAAAGAAAAATAAAAAAGATGAATATTTTAGAAAAAGAATTCTAAAATAAAAAACTAAACTCAAAATAGGTAAAAGAGTGACTTTTAAAGTTGCACAAATCAATTATTATTTAATATTAATTAATAATAAATCTCAAAAGATTTATAATTAAAGAGATATTTTAAATTACAATAATTTGAAATTTAATTTGATATTTTAATTAAATTGTTGTAATTAAAAATGATCGTTAAATCATCAAGATCATATTATTTAATAAGCATAATAAAACATCACATTTCTATGCATTTTATCATAATTTTAATAATTGAAAGATTATTATTTATTTATTTATCAAAATAAGATGTTAAATCAATATACATATCATTGTAGTATTACTATTTCATGAATACATTGAATATTAATTATTTATTTTAATGATATATACATATGTGAAATCCATGTTATATCAATTTTAACATTATAATAATATTAATATACGAACGCACACATATAACCTTAACTAAACTGAAATGCACTAATGAGGAAACAAGTCAAAACCATACTTAGACAAAGTGATTGAATTCATGTCATCTTAACGTATCTGAAGAGGGTGGTCTATCAATGGCAGAGGGCTAGGTTTATATTGAGCCTAAATGTTACCTTCCCTCTTCCACCATCAAGATGTATGTAAGGGTACACTCAATCATTCTGATTCAAGGGAAACGATGCTCGATACCTACAAACCTAAATAAAAAAGATGAGCATGTGCATACACATATATAAAATCATAACAAGCAATGATGAGGATCCAGATATCGTGTGGATCTCGTAAATAAGTAACTAAAACTTTGTCCCTCATCATACATACACATCAATAGAAGCATTAAATATATCCATAATTGATATGAGTACATATATAGCCCGATTAGTAACTCAGTGAATATAAACAATTATAACGTTATCATATGTGAATAGTAAACATCATCTAAGTATCGACATGAAATTGGTTAAGTACAATACCACTTGGGGGGGGGGGGGTGAATCAATGCTANTCAGTGAATATAAACAATTATAACGTTATCATATGTGAATAGTAAACATCATCTAAGTATCGACATGAAATTGGTTAAGTACAATACCACTTGGGGGGGGGGGGTTGAATCAATGCTATATCAATTCAAATTGTTATCTCTTAAACTTGCACCCTTTCTAAGTTATAGAACTTACCACTTTGGAGAAACAGGATAACTTTCCAAGTTTGTGGGTCACCTATGATGGAAAGAACCTCCAGAGAAGGATGGATTCCTATGGTATCACCTAAAACTTAAACTAACTCTACTTCTCTAAGAGGGAAAGGGTTAGAAATGAACATAATCTAAAAATAGTTAAAAATGTAAAGCTTGAGAAATTGAACTAAGGGTGGACACAAAATTTATAAGGACCATGAAACTCAAGAAACTGGGTACTCTTAACTCTAAAGGAAATAAAAGTAACTACACAACCTATTACATCATATTTCTGTATCAATATTTCACGAAGAGGTCCAAACACATATCATTGCAAAGAGGAAGATAACTTCATAGTTAAGAAGTCAAATATATTTTTAGAACATAGTTAGCAACCTGCATACACATACTTTTTTGTAAAAAAAGCATAAAATGTGAGACAAATCGACAGGGAAAAAGAGAAAAATATGACAAGTAACTCAATCAAACACTTAATAATGTTCAAATTTTCAACAAAAAGAAGGAAAAATATATTACCAAAAGTACTTAAGGCTTCTTCTATATTTCACATCCAATGAGTTACAAAAATGCATTCAAAAAAGTCAAAGGACCGTCTCAGTCCCTAAGTATCAAAAGTTTGCGTAATCTAAACAAACTCTAAAATGAGTTACAAAAGTCACTAAGTAGCCAAACCCCAATTGGTTCCACCAAAAATTGCTCTAGAAGCATTTTAGGTTGGATGTAAAAATAATCCCCAAATTTAGCATGAAAATCCATCTCCAAAAGTGATCAAAAAGGTTGAAATAGTCAAACTTGACCAAGTCCTCCATAAAGGAAAGCTAAAATCCATCCAAGATGCTCTCAAAAGTGCTTTTAAAAGTTCAAAACAACCTCCTAAATCTATGACATATGATTGTCAACTAAAATTACCTCCCCTATATGCTCTCCAAGTGATAATTATTTCCAACTGTTTCTAACCACTTCATCACACTTGGCATTTACTGAATTTCTTCAACCCACCTTTTCATTTGCATTTAAAATAACAATAAAGTTCAAGTGGTTTATATAAAAAAATCAACTTATTGCTTACAATTACAAGAACATGCAAAACCTAGGGAGGAAAAAACTATACTATGGTATTAAAACTTAATGTCTTAACCCTGGTGCATCATTAGTCATGTTAGTTAACCAATTTTTCCAATGTGATATTTTTCATAAATAAATAAAGATTATAACTCTTTTCCCATTTGATAATTGGAACAAAAATGCTAACAAAAAATGGGATAACCTCTCACAATTACCCCCTAAGCTTAAAGGTACAACTCCCTTTTCAAATATTGGCGTTCAATTCAACAAAAAACAAACATATAAACCGGAATAATACTTTTGACTAGAAACCATTTAAAGGTAGAAAATTTACAGATAAACATGATATGAACATCATATATAATCCACATAATAAAATGATGATGATTCAAGCCAATAGACTTGCCTCTGATTATTTTATTCAATGAAGGAAAAAGGTTGTCAATCTAACTTCGAACAAATCTCTCATTCATATGAATTTCCTCCAGAATGCAAAGCAATAATATATCTGTTATGCCCTGCATCCCCGTCCCTACATTTTGTGTGAAAAATGTAGGGTCTCCCTTTTTTTTATTTTCTTCTTTTGGCTTTTGCCTTGTCTTTTTCCTTTGTTTCTTTGTTTTCCTTCTCCGGGTTTTCTTTCCCGCGGTGTTTGTTTTGCTTTGTGTTTTGTCTGGTCATGTCTCTAGGACCCGGTCCCAGAGTTGGTCGTTCCTTATCCAGGATCTGGATTTTGGACTTCGGGATTCTCTGCCACGATGTCTTCTTTTTGTAAGAGGGTATGGTCACACAGGATCCTTGGGCCTGGAGTCAAGAGGTCGGCCTGTTCCAAAGTTTTCAGAAGGAAAGGTAACTCACTTTTTACCTTGGGTATAAATAGAAATCACCTATCATTTTCACAATTACCATGATTAAAACACTTAAGCAATTTGAGTGAATTTCAGAGTGATATCACAATGATTTTAGCGAGAATCTAGTGTGAGTTACTCTAAGTTGTTCTGAACAATTGAAAGTGGTTTTCAGTGTTGAAGTGGTGATCCTTTGAAGGCCCAAGCTATTGTAGAACATTCACACTACCTTTTTGGCACCTTGCCTTCCTTCCTTTCTCCGGTTTTCAGGTTGGTTTCCCTATTTTCTCTCCTTCATTTTCCTGCTTTTCATTTTGTTTGGTTTGTGCTTTCGCCTTGTGTTTTCATTTTGTTCCTGTGTTTCTTCATCTGGTTCACCACCCGTTGGTGGGTCAGCTCTGCTAGAGGGTTGTCCACCCTCTGTGCAGGTGTAGGGTAATGTAAATATTGTATATGCTTGTACATTTTCTAGTTCTGTGTAAATAGTTGCTTTGCATTTATATATATGTATATTTAGTGTATATTAATGTATATCCTTCCAATTTCATGTATATACCTTTCAGCCCTATTGTATCTTAGTTGTATATGTTGTATATATCTGCCCAGTTTTGTAACTAGCTCATCGTGCTTCTTATGTTCTCATTCACAAATTCACGAGCTCATTCTAGGAAGGATACCACCTAGTTAAAACTTGACTCTCAGCCAGTTTCAACCAGGCATTTTTCTCTCTCCTCTTTAAACTAGCCTTAATGATCCATTTATGTCCCACGTATGCATTCAAAACTGTCCAAGTGGCCTCCACTTTTCATGCATTCAGACAGTTGGCCCCACTGCCGTCGCCATAAATTCCATTTATTGCATAGCCACGTGACGCCCACGTGGGCCTGACAGTTCACTTTTCGCACGTACCTTCCAATGATTAGTTTTCTAGACCTCGGGTCTTTTGCCTTCACCATCCCACACCTTACTTTTTCTAAGTATGTTGAGACCCCCAGGCCCAAATATGGGTTAATTTTCTAAGTTTTTCATTATATATATACTTTCCAAGATTTTTAACCTAAACTAACCTTTCAGGAAAACAAATGCAGTGGTGGTAAGATCTTCGGATCCCAGAGTATTATTTATCTACGAATTCTGACGGTCGTCTTACCTTGCAGGTTTTTAAAGCAATATACTTCCATTATATCTGAGGCTTCCACATCTTCACCACCTGGGAGTCTAGAACTTCCTTCCATGGTGGTCACTAGGGCAGCCATCAGATCTAATATGGAGAGGGCCTTAGAGAAATTGCCTCTCACCATGAAGTACATGAAGGAAAATGCCATCATGGGATCAAAGATTGATTCCAAAGTCCAATTAATTACCGACACCAGTGTTAGAATGTGGGCTGAGATGAGGCCCTAGTTAAAATAATGTACATTCAGCAACAATCCAGGGATCCTTTGGCAATCAGCATCAGGGATTCTTGGATTCTCAAGGCTGCCTATTTTCCATGCTCTGTGCAGGCCCCAGAGTTAATTCTTACACTTGTCGCACACTACAACTCTTCCATCTAGGCCGTCATGCTCGCAGCCCTGGAACCAACCGGGTATCCCACCCCTATGGTATCTCTCAAAGCTGCAACCTTCCAGATGGGGTTGGGAATTCCTCAATTTGACAACCCAAATATGGTTACCAGATTAGATTCCTTAGCTCAATTTAAGAAGGTGGAGGACATGGCCCCACTATACATGAATAATCATTGGCTCAAGACTCTGAAGAGGGACCCCAAGAGAATGAAGCTAGAAATTCCCCGGTTTGAATTTAAAGAAAGTTTACAGATGGGGATGATAGCACTATCTTGGGTCTTCAGGCAACCACATGCCCAGGAATTCTATGAGTGGATGTATTACTTCTTGCTTGGCATCAACACCGACGGTGAATACTTTGATTGGGCCACCATCATTTCAAACCACGTGGATTCTCAGTTCCTTCAGGTGGTTCAAAAGTGGAAGTTCTATATGACTTCCTATGTTCTCTGGGCCCTAAAACAACAATGGCCCCACACCAACGGGTTGCTCATAATAGGTGTACTTGGGATCGGCCTGGGTCAGAAGGCTCCCTGGGATTATTTCCCACAAATCCAATGAGAGGCTAGTTTCCAAAGCTTATGCTTGGTAAACGACGCCTTTATCTACTACAACTTGGTCACACCCACCGAGGATGTAGGGTACCACCTTTCTATGGAGGTGATGGATCTGGTCAGAAGTTATGGCCATTATTATATACAATTCCAGCAACATACATACATAAGGGTAACTGGCTTCTCCGAGAAACCTTACTTGTTGCCCAAACATTGTGAGAACAAGATAATTCTCCTAGAGTATTGCAGGAAAATGATGGAATTGCATGCCTTATAGACCTTAAAGAAGGTAAAAAATATTCCCTTCCCAATTACTTGTGGGAATTACTCGTGCAGTCTGGCCATAGCCAAGGAGGCAGACAACGAGCTAAAGAGATTGAACTTAGAAGAGTTTTATCTATTGCAAAAGAACTTTGATCCACATGGAAAGATTGCACTGGCACTTCCCCAGGCATCAGAGCCCCACCAATAATACATGGAGGAATTCTGGGAAGATTTCCAGGATGAAGTTGAAGTTTGGAGCTGGCATTACGTCTGGATGACCGCAGGAATGATGGAAAGGTTGAAGCTCTGGAAATTTCTGGATGACTTCTCAGATGCTGGCTCCACAATAGACCTCCAGTACAAAGCAAAGGGGATCGATAAGTTGTCCCTCCCACTGGCAAATTGGAATGCCTAGGAGGGGCCCACCATAGAAGAATTCACTCACACATGGTCGAGTGCAACCAGGAATATTTCAAGAGGGTATGCCTCAGGAGTACCCGTAGGGCTCCCCAGCCGGTACCAAAGCTGACCCTCGGGGCTAAAATTTCTTCACAGGGAGGAGATAGGGGAAAAAGAATAATGGAGACCCCAGCCCCATAAGAGACCCCCATTAAGGAGAAAATAAAATAATCAATAGCAGCCTCCCAGGAGATGAGGGAAAAATTAATAACATGGCTGGCTACCCCGATGCTCATCACTAGACCAATCCATCCTCCTTCCTCCCCTTCAATAGTAGCCCTAATGGTAAAAGTGATGGGGGTAGATCTAGAAGAGAAGGTAGTACTAAGGGATGCGGGGCTGCCCTTAGTCACGAGGAGGATGAAAAGGCTTAACCCAAAGCCAAAGGCAGAGCCAGAGCTGGGGATGCCACATATCCCATAAGTTGAAATCCTTTCTTCTGATTCCTCGGAGCTAGAGAGAGAACCAGAACATGCCCATGTCCCTAAAAATCCTCCCCCTCAAGAGGAATTTGATGATTTTTTTAGAACTGATGAGTTTGGGAACTTGCAGGAAGATATCGTGCAGGAGGAGGCGGAAGCTCCGGAGTAGGAGAAAGCTCCAAAACAGGAACCTACGCAGGAGCAGGAAGAACAGATGGAAGAAGAAAAGGAGGTGGAACAAGAAATTTCCTCCAAAGTTCTAGAGATACAGGACACAGGAGTATTAGGACAACAAAAGCTAAGCAAACAAATGGCATCAGTTGGGGAAATCAAACCTACAGGAACAACCATAACCCCAACCATCGTGTTCCAAATGCCGCTCCCAAAGGCAACATTTGGGGAGGTAATCATTATGGCCCAAATGTTAAACCTTGGCCCATTGCCTCCCCTACTAAAAAAGGACACACCGGTAGAAGAAGATATCCCAGCAACAGAGGCTGAGGAAGAACAACAATAGGAAGAAGAAGAAAACCCTGGGGCGACCAATGAGGACCCGAATATCATTAAAGGTACAGATGGCGAGACAAAAGATATAGTTGCCATCGAGGAAAATATTGTCGATGAGAGAAAAGATATAGGGAAGGAGCAGGGAGAGGCTCATAATACTGAGAGGGCACAATATGATATTGGGGAGAATTTACAGGAACAGGCCTTGGCTACAAAACCACCCCACCCACCACAATGGTTGGTGGAATCTCGAAAGAGAAAATCCCCTCCATCAACACCCAAATCCCATCTTTCCTTAGCAGAGATGATGGCTCAGGCCCAGAACTAGTCGAAGGCCAAGAAAGCCCAGATGGTTCACACTCTTCGAACTGAGCCGGGTGGAGAAATAGTCACAGTAATAGCGACACCTTCCCCAGTTGCATACGAAGCAATGGGTGAGGCTGGAGATTATAACGTCATAGAGATATCGCTTGGGAAGAGAGGGAAACATGGTGAAGTAGACCTGTTGAAAGAGGCAGCCAAGGCAGTAGAGGCTCGTTATGAAAAGGAGGCTCAAAAGCTGAAGGCAGAAAAGGAGAAAAATGTAAAGCTCATGGGGTTGCTAACTGAGCTGGCCCCGCCTATCAATGTTATTCCTCTGGAAGCCTTTACATCTGATGCACCATTACCACAAAGTGATATAGACTCATATAGGGCTATGAAAAGGAAGGCCCAAGCGGTCAATGAATGGGTCACCCTACAGTTGGGAAACGTCTAGCATTTCGTGGTGTCCACCCTCCCGGATCCATACGTAGCTCGCCATGTTTTACACCAGGATGAGACCATCATCAACATATGGGAGGGGGACAACAAGAATTACAAGGCATGGAAAGTTGAGTTTGAAGAACTCCTCAGCCTCAGAGAGGAAATGGTTTCCGAGTCCAGAATTTTGGGGGAAGAGTCATTTGATTTTGTGAGGACCCAACACTCCAGAATTGACCTCACATTGGAGGTAACCAAGAAACTGGTGGGGACTCTGTGGGATAAGGTCAATACAGTATAATATTCTTTCAATTTGTACAAGTCTTTTGTTACAAAGGTCTTCGGAGCTGATCTATTTAGCACTGATACATGTACGTAGGAGGAATATGTTTTGGGGAAGTTTGATGAGTTAATGGAATCAAGATATCAATCCCCGGAGGGAGTAGATGGAGCTCAAATGGCACGAATAACTTGCATGATACTCAGTGGTTACGATGTGGCAAAGATGGCTGATGAATTCAAGGGAAATGTTCCGTAACTAGGGGAACAGATTGGGGCGACCAAGTATCGGTGGGCTGGCCTTAAAGATATTGATGAAGATGGAAATTACCATCTCCTCCAAACCTTCAATGACAGTAAGCAATAATAAAAATTTTTTGGGGGCCGGAGGAAACCTAAGTGTTTTTGTATTCTTTATTCTTTTGGAACATAAGTTCCCGGGTCCCAGAGTCCTGGATCCTATATTTTGTATTCTTTCACTGATCTATTTCCTGGTCCCCAAGGTTGACCGGTCACTTTCAAAGCAATTAATAAAGGTTGTTAGAGGGTAGATAGCTGCATCATGACACGTTGGATCGGCAAGAGGTTTTCTCATAGATGGTCTTCTTGAGGCGCCGCTTCAGAAGTACACCTAGCACATTGGAGATAGGGTGCCGCTTTTCTGATTTATTAGGCATGTAGCCTCGATCCCTAGGGGATCAGATATCTTCCTTCTCCTTCTCAGCTCTCTTCTCGAGGCTGATTCTTCCACTCCACTTCTCTTGTCTTTTTCTTCTAACATGATAGGCCCATTCCATCTCTAGGTCTTTTCTAGAGTGGCATAGGTAGTACCAACCACCAGGTCATATATTTTATTGTAGAAATGTAACATAAGTTAGGGTTAGGGTTAGATGTATATGTGCATAAATGTTCTAGTGCACGCACTAGTGCTTGCTAGAAGGAATGTTAATGAAGAAGGGAGAGTTCTTGCAATGATGTTGTTGGCATCCTGTCTTCTAAGTTGACAGTATTTTATGCTTTATGTTGTACATGTCCTCTGCTCTAACACTTAAAGTAGATTAATAACTTCCTTTCCTTTGCTACTGATGAAATATGAACTGATGGTTATATGTTTCTTCGGTATTTGGTGTAGCGTGTTAGAGTATTGTTGATGTTTTGAATGTTTAGCATAACTATAGGTAGACAGAATATTTCTAACCCTACAGGATCTTTTTCAATTTATTTGTTAAGTGTAAGCATGCTTGGAAAAACCTCACCTACTTGAATCCCCAAAGAGAATGAGTTGAAGATAACTAGCTAGCCCCCTCAAAAATAGTCACATCTCCCAACCAAGCCTAGCACCATTAAGACCCAACTCACATGTGCTTGGAGGCCCGAGGAATCTCATTTCTCTAGATATTCTTTACAGGTGAAGTTGGCCGGTACCCCGGTACTCGGTCACAACTTACATCTGCTGGTGGACCCGGTCACCAAAGTCCCATCAATAGAAACTGGAACTAGAAGGAGGGCATGAGCTCGTCCCCTTCTCAAGATTCTAATTTTACACCTCCTAAGGGTTCCCCAAGCCATAGTTTTAGGAGTTAAGCCTTTAGTGGGATTGGGTCTTTCTCCCCAACAAAATTTGAGAGAATCCTTTGATCAGCCCCTAACCTCGGAAGGTTTGTCAAACTCGAGCCTCCTGCTTGAAAGAAATAGACCCCAAAAACCACACCAACCACTATTGTCTGGGGGTCTAGTGTACCTTAGAATATCCAAACTTCCCAAATAGTCCTGGGAACCAACACCCAACCTGCTCAAAATTTGGCTCCCCAAATGGTTGCATATTTCAAAAATATAGGGTCCCCTATGGGAACTTTTCTAGGTGCAAACAATGACTTACCCTTGCACCTGGAGAAGATCTGCCCATGATATGAGCACTTAGGTTCACAAACCATAGAAGAATACTTATAGGCATACAAAGATGCCATGAACCTACACCAGATCTAACATGACGATGTTGTTAAATGAATGTTTCCCCTATCCCTGGGACAGGGCAAACTAAACGGGTACCTTAACCTTCCTGCCAACTCCATCAACGGTTGGTAGGACATGGAGGATGCCTTCTTGGCTGCCTTGCGCATATACGTGGACCCAGCTTGGTCCCACAGCCAGTTCATTTCCATCATAAAGGAACCAAATGAACCCCTCACAACATTCAATCATTGGTTCCAACATGCCCTGAAGAGGTTCATGGGTCCTTTCATTCCATCCCTAGAAGTAACCATACAGACCTACCTCAACCTGATGGACCCCTTCATTGCCACTCTCCTCTGGAGAACAACCACCGTGAGAAACCAGGATACTTTGGTGAAAGTTTACAACCTAGCCTTAGAACTATCCCATGGACTCAAAAAATCCCCAGGCGGGATTGGGCAGAGCATGCCCTTCAACATGATCCCCACTGGAACTGCATATGCTAGGGGATATAACCCCAATCTTGCAATGGGTTCCCCCACAATGGAAATGAATCCCCCACCACCACCAGTAGACCAGCAGGCCCGGTATGTTTATCCTTCACAGACTCAAACAATACCAGTTCTATAACCTTTCCCTTGGAACCAACCGCAGCAGACACAAAAACCATAGACACAACCACTTGGATTTCCCTTCTTCCAGTCATTCACGGCCAAATGATTTTCACCCTCGACTCCAGCAAATACTACTGCCTTCCGAGGGAACCAACAACAACAACCATCACATTGTGACACAAACACTCAGTTGACCACCGAGGTTGAATCCCTTTAGTGAATGTTTTCCACCCTGACTGTGGACATGGGTCAACTAAAGGTGGGGTCTTACGCACCCTAGAATTCTAATTCCCAAAGAGGGAATATTTTCTCTGGCCAACGAAACAACACTGTCAGAGGAAGAAACCTCAAAAATGGGCCTCAGCCCAACCAAAAACAATGGAATAATAACGCAAACACCAGAGGTCCACCTCCAAACCAAAACACCAACCAGGGTGGTGCGGGACCATCACATTTCACACCAGTTGCAGACTTCTATCCCATGACCAATTGGTGTAGATTGCATGACACAAACTCCCACAATGAGGTAAACTATGACACATTGGAGAAGGTCATCATGATTTCCTAGCTAGACAAACAACAAACATTTGACCATACCCCCCCAGAGCCTCCTATGCAAGAGCCAACTCATGGTGCCTTCACCTGAGACCATCTTGTTCAGATCCACCAGAGAAGACAAAGAAGAAGCCAGAATACAGGGATTCTTTGATGACTCGATTCTAGCCTTTGAGGCCAATGCCTTTACCAACCCATAGAATCCTAACAACACTCAGAGTCAGGCTAGTAAAGGATCAGTTTACACAACGATGACACCTCCCAAAGACACTCCTCCCTAGGACAATACAACTGATCTACTTGTCACTCCAAAAGGTTCTAGATCTAACCAAGCAAAAGATCCGGCTGAGGGAAGCCACCAATTCTTGAGAGGGAGATTTTACATCACAAAGGCATTAGAGAAAACCACCACCTCCATGACCTTGATGGAGGTTTTTCTAAACTATCTTGAGTAGAAGAAGTTTCTTCTGAAGCTCTTGGGAAACCCAAAAGTTGTCAGTCGCCTAGCCAAGAATGTTTCTTTTGAGGATGCCAATGCGGTTGTCTTCCGGGGAAATAATGAAGACCCTCCATTCCTACTAGGCCTAAACATACAAGGAAAAAATATACATAACTGTCTAGTAGACTCTGGGGCTTCGGGCAACATCATGCCCCTATCCATATGCCAGAAGCTCAGATTTTGACCCACCCCATCTTATGGCACAGTGATTCAACTGGATAAAAATGCTGTGAAAATGGTGGGAGAACTGAAAAATGTCTTGATACAACTCATCCAAGACTCTAGAATAGCCAGCATAATCGATATCCAAGTGGTGGACATCCCAGAAACTTATGGGATGTTATTAAGTCAGAATTAGTCTAAGTCCTTGAATAGATACTTTTCGACCAACTTCTCCCACTTGTGGCTCCCTTGGGAAGGAGAATCAAACAATATCCAGGTGGAGAGTGAGCCTCAGATGAAGCAAGCCCTTACCGAAGTCAGGAGGGTTAACAAGGTCTTCTTCACGAATTCCCCTGGGGTGTACCGACCCTTTGAAATCTTAACATTTGATTTCACCCCTTGGGAGGATCCCATAGTCTTGTAGAGAATCCAGGACTTGGATGAAAAGTTGAGGGTTGAGGTTAACTCTCAAGTTGCCAACATGACTCTACACTCTTATCTGGCACCTGGTGCTGGGTACACTATCAAAAGCATTCATAGTTAGAGTGTGAGCCTTGCCTTTTCGTCTCTACCTAACACATTGACATCTTCCAGAGAAAAGAACATACAACTGATTCCCTGGAACTTGGTATTCTTACTGGAAGCACTTCAGTGCCATTTCCCTAGGGATCTCAACTTCAAACCCCTCTAGAGGTAAACCTCACCCATGTGCAATCAGTACAGGAGGAAGCTCATCCCAAGTCTTCCAAAAGCAATCCAAAGATAGCTCCATCTCCCCCGCTCCAGACTACAAGTAGTGATCTATGGACCCTTAAGTTCGACGGGTCCAATCCAAACAAGGCTGTGGGGCTGGAGTAGAATTAATCAACCCATGAGGGAAATCCTTCCTCACATCCTACAGGTTGTAGTTCAACTTCACAAACAATGTTATAGAGTATGAGGCTATAGTCTTTGGACTCCTATTTGCATTAAGGAAAGGGATCACCCACCTCCAGGCTCTGGGTGATTCGTAGTTGATTGTCAAACAGGTCTAGAGTTAGTATACATGTCATGATAAAAGGTTGGCCACATTCCGCAATCATGCTTGGAGCCTTATTGAAGATTTTGATACCTTTGACATTGATCTTATTCCCCGGTGATGGATTTATGTCCCAGATGCCCTCACTTTTTCTGCCAGCACACTTGAGCCTATGGCCGGCTCATAACTCTGGAGATTTTTTGTTGAGATGATTCCCACCTTGTCCATTCCAGATAATGTCAACCACTTTCAGGTTTTTGAGGACAACTAGCATATCCTGGCCTTCATGGCCAATGTGGGTGTCTTCGAGGACTAGATAGTGGAGGAACAAGACCATGATGATACTGGGCAGGGTGATGAAAATGATGGGATCATGGACCTACCTACCAACACCATCCCTAAGGGGATGGTCATGCTTGAATGTGTCTTTGACTCGGACCCTCAGGGCTGGGAAAAGATGTCATCCTCCTCTGAGGGAGGAAAATTCAAGAAAGTAAACATCGGCCAGTTCGGTGAAGAAAATATGATACACATTGGCACCTCTTTCTCTCTTGAGGAGAAGGAGAAGATTCTTGTGGTCCTCTGAGAATACATAGATGTGATTGCATGGGGATATGAGGATTTGAGGACCTATGACACATCCATTATGACTCATACCATCCCTCTGAAACCTGATGCTAAGCCTTTTCAGCAAAAGCAATGACCAATAAACCCACTGATTGAGCCTCTGATTCGTCAAGAGGTGGAGAAACTACTATCAGCTCAGATAATATTTCCAATATGGCACACTACATGGGTTGCCAATTTGGTCCCTGTGAGAAAAAAGAGTGGTGAAATTCACCTTTGGGTGGATTTTTGAAATTTGAATAGAGCCTCCAAGAAAGATAATCACCCTCTTCCCTCACTGGATGAAGGGTTGCAGATAGTGAATGGATCCCAAATGATGTCTTTCTTGGATGGGTACTCTGGATACAACCAAGTTATGGTTAAGTTTGAAGATAGAGAGAAAATGACGTTCACCACCAAGTGGGGGACGTTTGCATATCAGAGGATGCCCTTTTGCTTGATTAACATAGGGGCTACATTCCAAAAGGCCATGGACATCGCATTTGAAGGCCTTGTAAACCAGTGCATAATCATCTACATGGATGATTTGACCATCTTTTCCCGAGACAAGCATGACCATTCCGCCCACATCGCGTAGAGCTGCGAGAGATATCGCCGAAATGGAATATCCCTCAACCCCAAGAAGTGCATATTCGGGGCCACTGAACGGAAGTTGTTCGGGCATATTATCTCTGAGAAGGGTATATCCATTGACCCCGAGAGAGTTGAAGCATTGCTAAATCTGCAAATGCCCAGCAGCAAGAAAGAGATGTGATCTTTCTTTGGAAAGATCATTTTTGTCTGGCGGTTCATTACTGGATTCGTCAAGATAGTTAAGCCACTCAATGAAATGATGAAAAAAGATACCAAGATTGAGTGGATTCCTGAAGCAAAGTGGGCATTTTCCCAGTTCAAATAGATGATAATGGATCCACCTATCCTAGCCAGTCCAGACTACTCCCTCCTGTTTTACATTTACTCCTTTGCTTTGCTGCATTCTGTCGTGACAGTATTGACCCAAAAGGTCAAGGGGGAAGAACGACCAATAGATTTCATGAGCTCCCCCTTCAAGAACACTGAATTCTGGTATTCATCATTGGAAAATTAGGCCTTTGCTCTTGTTCATGCTGTGAAGATATTCTGGCATTATATCCTCCGGAGCAAGGTGCATGCTATCATCCTGGTCAGGCTGTGAAATCTTTGCTGATGTAGAGTAAACTGGGTGAAAGATGGGGGAAATGGATGGCCATTCTCCAGGAGTATGACTTGGAAATGCAACCCATGAAGATAGTCTGAGGCTAGGGACTGAGTCGAGTGATGACAAAAGAGACTCCCCACATAGAATGCCAAACCTACCCAGTGGAGTCTATCATTTGAGACCCATGGTACACCAATCTGGTGTACTTATTGTTAAACAACAGATGCCCAAAGGGGTTACCTCCCAACAAACATCGTGCTCTGCAGATGAAAAGCACTCGCTTCATGATCAAAATCTCCATGCTTTACCACAGGAACTATGAGGGAATGTACCTTCGGTGCATTAATAGGTACCAAGCTACAAAAATAATTGATGAACTCCACAAGAAGTTTGGAACTGGGCATGGATTAGCTGACGCCACCGCCCATCAGATCCTCTAGGATAGATATTATTGGCCCTGCATATTCAATGATGTTTACACTCATGTTTGAAGATGCCATACTTGTCAAACCGTGACACATCATGAGCGTAACCTGGCTATGCCCTTACAACCAGTCTTTGAGGCTAGGCCTTTCACCCAATGGGCATTTGACTTTATCAGGGAAATCAACCCTAACTCATCTGCCAACCACCAATATATCTTAACCACAACTGATTATTGCACCCGGTGGTATGAAGCCATACCTTGCAAAAAACATGGCAGACGTAGTTATCAAATTCCTGGAAGAAAACATCATCACATGATTTGGAATGCCCTTTTCTATAGTATGTGACAATGGCCGGATGTTTTCTTTAGCACAACTACTCAAATGGACCTATAATTAGAAGATCACTCTAAAGTTTTTCAGCAACTATTACCCCCAAGGGAGTGGTGTTGCTGAATCAACGAATAAGAATTTGCTTGAAGTGATCAAACACCTGCTAGAAAAGAATCCCTGGGATTGGCACCAAAAGTTGAGATTCACCCTCTGGGAAGATCGCATTCAAATCAAGGCCACGCTGGGGATGTCCCCATTCCATCTGGTTTATGGCTAGAACCTAGTGTTCCCAATCAACTTACAGATATTAGTTTTACAATTTATGCAGGAATTCAGCAACCGGGATAATATTGTGGAGGTTCAGCTCTTGAATCTAGTACAGATGGAGGAACAATGAGACGCAACCCTTGAACAATTTGTGCATCATCAAGCAGTGGGAAAATGATGGTTTGACGGTAGATCCCAATACAAGGATTTTTAGATTTTGAACTTAGTCCTGTTATGGGACAAGGCTTGGGAAAAGAAAGGAAAGCACACCAAGTTCCAATGGCTGTAGCTCAGACAATACCTAATCTCAGAGATCTTCAGGGAAAATACCTACCACCTTAATAGCATGATTGGAGAGCCTATCTCATTGCCCGTCAATGGATAGTTTCTCAAACATTATTTCGAATGAGGTTGGTTTGCCCAAAGTTGTATTTTAAGTAAATCTCTCTTTCTTGTAAATATTTCTTTCCCGGTGCCTTGTTGGGAGGTACCTTGCCTTGTAAATAGTCTTGCTAGCATCCTCCAGGACTGCCTCTCTTTTCTTTGCCTTTCATTTTTCTTGTCTTCTTTTCGAGTCCTGGCATTTTTCTCTCCTTCTTGTAAGGATTGGTATGCTTCGCATAACATCTAGTCTCTGGAATGTTTCCTTTAACATGGTAAACTTAGGAATCTATTGTTAGCATGATGGAATTGGTCTGGTCTCCAGAGTTATTTTCCAAGTTTGGAAGTACATTATGAGTAATCTTCATCAGATTTATCTCCGGAAGTCTGGTAGCCAGTGAAATGAAAAGTAAGGAACAAGTAATCAGACACATCGAGGGTAGATCAGTTGCACTAGTTGGTTGACCCAAGTCTGAATTTTTGAAAGGATTCTTTTCGGGTCTGGAGTTTTCTTCCCCATTCAACATATTAAGGTGGGTGGAAGGGTGAAAGAAGTACTTCCATTAAATTTATCTAAGCTTCAGCTTGATGGTGAAAGAAGTACCGCCCTCCCACCCAGAAACGTACAAAATAGCAAAAAAAATAAATGGGATGAAACTCTGGTCTTCAGAGGAAATGAGTGAATTAGATAACTTCAGGGTTTGATATACTTAGTGCCTCTTCTCTGCTTCTCCTAGAGGTCATTGGCTTGATTTCCTTCCAAAGCACACATTTCACCACTGGCGAAAAGATCATGGATTAAATTGTGTATGGCTGGATTTTCTCAGACATGCTACTCTTTGCAGGTAAGATGCTTTGAGTAACGATTTGTTCTAGTTTTGCTAACTAGAGATTCTATAGTTCTCAAATGCACCAAGGAATTCATCCCAGATAGTCACCATTCGTTATTCTCTACATCTGTGTCCCTGCATTTTGTGTGCAAAATGTAGGGTCCCCCTTTTTTTTATTTTTTGCTTTTGGATTTTGCCTTGTCTTTTTCCTTTGTTTCTTTGTTTTCCTTCTCCAGGTTTTATTTCTTACGGTGTTTGTTTTTCTTTGTGTTTTTTTTGGTCATGTCTCTAGGACCCAGTCCCAGAGTTAGTCATTCCTTGTCCAGGATCTGGATTTCGGACTCCAGGATTCTCTGCCACTATGTCTTCTTTTTGTAAGAGGGTATGGTCGCACGGGATCCTTGGGCCCAGAGTCTGGAGGTTGGCCTATTTCAGAGTTTGAGGAAGGAAAGGTAACTCACTTTTTACCTCGGGTATAAATAGAAATCACCTGTCATTTTCACAATTACCATGATTAAAACACTTAAGCAATTTAAGCAAATTTCAGAGCGATATCAAAATGATTTTAGTGAGAATCTAGTGCGAGTTACTCTGAGCTGTTCTGAACAATTACAAGTGGTTTTTAGTGTTGAAATGGTGATCCTTTGAAGGCGCAAGATTTTTCAGAGTGTTCACACTACCTTTTCAGCACCTTTCCTTCCTTCCTTTCTCCGGTTTTCAGGTTGGTTTCCCTATTTTTTCTCCTTTGTTTTCTTGCTTTTCATTTTGTTTGGTTTCTGCTTTTGCCTTGTGTTTTCATTTTGTTTATGTGTTTCTTCGTCTGGTTCACCGCCCGTTGGTGGGTCGGCTCTACCAGAGGGTTGTCCACCCTCTATGCAGGTGTAGGGTAATGTAAATATTGTATATGCTTGTACATTTTCTGATTCTTTGTAAATAGTTGCTCTGCGTTTGTATATATATATATTTAGTGTATATTAATGTATATCCTTCCAGTTGCATGTATATACCTTTCAACCCTATTGTAGCTTAGTTGTATATGTTGTGTATATTCACCCAATTTTGTAACTAGCTTGTCATGCTTCCTCTATTCTCATTCACAAATTTGTGAGCTTGTTCCAGGCAGGATACCACCTAGTTGAAAATCAGCTCTCAGCTAGTTTCAACCATGCAATTTTCTCTCTCCTCTTTAAACCAGCCATAATTATCCATTTATGTCCCACGTATGCATTCAAAACTCTCCAAGTGGCCTTCGCTTTTCATGTGTTTGGACAGTTGGCTCCACCACCGTTGCCATAACTTCCATTTATTGCATAGCCATGTGACGCCCATGTGGGCCTGACTATTCACTTTTCACACACACCTTCCAACGGTTAGTTTTCCAGACCTCAGGTCTTTTCTCTTCACCAGCCCAAACCTTAATTTTGCTAAGTATGTTGAGACCCTCAGGCCCAGATATTGGTTAATTTTCTAAGTTTTGCATTATATATATACTTTTCAGGTTTTTAACCTAAACTAACCTTTCAAGAAAAAAAATGCAGCAGTGATAAGATCTCCGGATCCCAGAGTATTATTTCTCTATGAATTCTAACAGTCGTCTTTCCTTGAAGGTTTTTAAAGCAATATACTTCCATCATGTCTGAGGCTTCCACATCTTCACCACACAGGAGTCTCGAACTTCCTTCCACAGTGGTCACTAGGGTAGCCATCAGATCTAAGATGGAGAGGGCCTTAGAGAAATTGCCTCTCACCATGAAGGACAATGCCATTGTGAGATCAAAGATTGATTCCAAAGTCCAATTAATTACCGACACTAGCATCGAAATGTGGGCTGAGATGTAGGCCTTGGTTAAAATAATGTACATCCCACAAAAATCCAGGGATCCTTTGGCAATCAGCGTCGGGGATTTCAAGATTCTCAAGGCTGCCTGTTTTCCATGCTCCATGCAGCCCCAGAGTTAATTCTTACACTTTTCGCACACTACAACTTTTCCATCTGGGCCGTCATGCTCGCAGCCCTGGAACCAACTGGGTATCCCACCCCTATGGTATCTCTCGATGCTGCAACCTTACAAATGGGGTTGGGAATTCCTCAATTTGACAACCCAACTGTGGTTACTAGATCAGATGCCTTAGTGCAGTTTAAGCAGTTAGAGGACGCGGCCCAGCTATACATGAATAATCATTGGCTCAAGACTCTGAAGAGGGACCCCAAGAGAATGAAGCTAGAAATTCACCGGTCTGAATTTAAAGAGAGAATCCAGATGGGGATGATAGCACTATCCCAGGTCTTTAGGCAACCACATGCCCCAGAATTCTCCAGGTGGATGTATTACTTCTTGCTTGGCATCAGCACCAGCGGTGAATACTTTGATTGGGCCGCCATCATTTCAAACCACATGGATTCTCAATTCCTTCAGGTGGTTCAAAAGCGGAAGTTCTATATGACTTCCTATGTTCTTTGGGCCCTAGCGCAACAACAACCCCACACCAACAGGTTTCTCACAATAGGTGTACTCGGGATCGACCTGGGTCAGAAGGCTCCCTGGGATTATTTCCCACAAATCCAATGGGAGGCTGGTTTCCCCTGGGTAAATGATGCCTTTGTCTACTAGAACCTACTCACACCCACCCAAGATGCAGGGTATCACCTTTCTATAGAGGTGATGGATCTAGTCAGAAGTTATGGCCATTATTATATACAATTCCAGCAGCATACATACATAATGGTAACCGGCTTCTCCGAAAAACCTTACTTGTTTCCCAAACATTGTGGGAACAAGATAATTCTCTTAGAGTATTGCAGGAAAATGATGGAATTGCATGTCTTATACGCCTTAAAGAAGGTAACAAATATTCCCTTCCCAATCACTTGTGGGAATTACTCATGCAGTCTGGCCGCAGCTAAGGAGGCAGACAACAAGCTCAAGAGCTTGAACTTAGCAGAGTTTTATCTAGCGCGAAAGAACTTTGATCTACATGGAACGATTGCACTGGCACTTCCTTGGGCATCAGAGCCCTACCAATACCATATTGAGGACTTCTAGGAAGATTTCCAAGATGACATTGAAGTCCAGAGCTGACATTACGTTGTAATGACCGCAGGAATGATGGAAAGGTTGAAGCTTCAGAAATTTCTGGATGACTTCTCAGACGCCGACTCCATAATAGACCCCTAGTACAAAGCAAAGGGGATTGATAAGTTGGCCCTCCCACCAGTGAACTAGAATGCCTAAGAGGGTCCAACCATTGAAGAATTCACTCCCAACATGGTTGACCGTAGCCATGAATACTTCAAGAGGGTATGCCCTGGGAGTACCCGCAGGGCTCCCCAGCCGGTACCAAAGCTGGCCCCTAGGGCTGAAACTTCTTCACAGGGAGGAGATAGGGGAAAAAGAATAATGGAGACCCTAGCCCCATAGGAGACCCCCATTAAAGAGCAAATAAAACAATCAATAGCAACCTCCTAGGAGATGAGGGAAAAATTAATAACATGGCTGGCTACCCCGGTGCTCATGATTGGACCAATTCGTTCTCCTTCCTCCCCTTCACTAGAAGCCCTAATGGTCAAAGCAATGGGGGTAGATCTAGAAGAGTAGGCAATACTAAGGGATGTGGGGCCGCCCTTAGTCACCAGGAGGAAGAAAAGGCTTAACCCAAAGCCGAAGGCAGAGCCAAAGCTGGGGATGCCACAGATCCCACAAGTTGAAATCCTTTCTTTAGACTCCCCGGAGCTAGAGAGGGAACCAAAACATGCCCACGTCCCTGCAAATCCTCCCCCTCAAGAGGAATTTGATGATTTTTTTAGAACTGACGAGTTTGGGAACTTGCAGGAAGATATCATGCAGGAGGAGGCGGAAGCCCTAGAGCAGGAGAAAGCTCCAGAATAGGAACCTACGCAGGAGCAGGAAGAACAGATGGAAGAAGAAAAGAAGGTGGAACAAGAAATTGCCTCTGAATTTCTAGAGATACAGGACATAAGAGTATCAGGGAAAAAAAAGCTAAATGAACAAATGGCATTTGTTGGGAAAACCAGACCTACTGGAAAAACTGTAACCCCAACCGCCGTGTTCCAAATACCACTCCCAAGGGAAACATTTGGGGAGGTAATCACTATGGCCCAAATGTTAAACCTTGACCCATTTCCTCCCCCACTACCAAAGGACACACCGGCAGAAGAAGATATCCCACCAATAGAGGCTGAGGAAGAACAACAACAAAAAGAAGTAGAAAACCCTTGGGTGACCAATGAGGACCCATATATCATTAAAGTTACAGATGGCGAGACAAAAGATATAGGTACCACTGAGGCAAATATTTCTAGTGAGACAGAAGATAAAGGGAAGGAGCTGGGAGAGGCTCATAATACTGATGGGGCACAATAGGATATTAGGGAGAATTTACAGGAACAGGCCCTGGCTAAAAAACCACCCCGCCCACCACAATGGTTGGTGGAATCTTGAAATAGAAAAGCCCCTCCATCAACACCCAGATCCCATCTTTCCTTATCAGAGATGGTGGCTCAGGCCCAAAACCTGCTGAAGGCCAAGAAAACCTGGACGGTTCACACTCTTCAAACCGAGCCGGGTGGAGAAATAGTCACAGTAATAGTGACACCTTCCCCAGACACAGACGAAGCAACAGCTGAGGCCGGAGATTATAATGTCATAGAGATATCACTATGGAAGAGAGGGAAATAGGGTGAAGTAGACCTGTTGAAAGAAGCAGCCAAGGCAGTAGAGGCTTGTTATGAAAAGGAGGCTCAAAAGCCCAAGGTAGAAAAGGAGAAAAATGCAAACCTCATGGGGTTGCTAACTAAGCTGGCCTAGACTATCAATGTTATTCCTCCGAAAGCCTCTACATCTGATGTGCCATTACCACAAAGTGATATAGACTCATTGCGGGCTATGAAAAAGAAGGCCCAAGTGGTCGATGAATGGGTCACCCTACAGTTGGGAAACATCCAACATTTCCTGGTGTCCACCCTCCTGGATCTATACGTGGCCTGCCATGTCCTACACCAGGCCGAGACCATCATCAACATATGGGAGGGGGACATCAAGAATTATGAGGCATGGAAAGTTGAGTTTGAAGAACTCCTCAGCCTCGGAGAGGAAATGGTTTTTGAGTTCAGAATTTTGGGGGAAGAGTCATTTGATTTTGTGAGGACCCAGCACTCCAGAACTGACCTCACATTGGAGGTAACCAAGAAACTGGTGGGGAATCTATAGGATAAGGTCAATACGATACAATATTCTTTCAATTTGTACAAGTATTTTGTTACAAAGGTCTCCGGAGCTGATCCATTTAGCACCGATACATGTACGTAAGAGGAATATGTTTTGAGGAAGTTTGATGAGTTAATGGAATTAAAATATCAATCCCAGAGGGAGTAGATGGAGCTCAAATGGTGCGAATAACTTGCATGATACTCAGTGGTCATGATGCGGAAAAGATGGCCGATGAATTCAAGGTAAATGTTCGGGAACTAGGGGAAAAAATTGAGGCGGCCAAGTATCGGCGGGCTGGCCTTAAAGATATTGATGAAGATGGAATTTCCCATCTCCTCCAAACCTTCAATGACAGTAAGCAACAATAAAGTTTCTCTAGGGGCTGGAGGAAACCTAAGTGTTTTTTATTCCTTATTCTTTTGGAATGTAAGTTCCTGGGTCCCAGAGTCCCGGATCCTATATTTTGTATTAGTGATCCGTGTCCCGGTCCCCAAGGCTGACCGATCACTTTCAAAGTAGTTAATAAAGGTTGTTAGAGGGTAGATAGCTACATCATGGAACGTTGGATTGGCAAGAAGTTTTTTGATAGATGGTCTTCCCGAGGTGTTGCTTCAGAAGTAAACCTAGCACATTGGAGACAGGGTGCCACTTTTCCCATTTATGAGGCATGTAGCCTCGATCCCTAGGGGATTGGATTTCTTCCTTCTCCTTCTTGGCTCTCTTCTCGAGGCTGATTCTTCCACTCCACTTCTCTTGTCTTTTTCTTCTAATATGACAGGCCCATTCCGTCTCTAGGTCTTTTGTAGAGTGACGCAGGTAGTACCGGCCACTAGGTCATATATTTTATTATACAAATGTGATATAAGTTAGGGTTAGGGTTAGATATATATGTGTATAAATAGTAAGTTTGGCCCCATTCCAAGGGTCGGAAAAATTGATGATTTTGCAGTCCATGGTAATAGAAAAGCAGTTTCTCATTTCTCAGTTGTAGAGCATAATGCTCCTCAGTCTTTAAGCTTTTAGTAGTTAGATGCTCCCTTGGAGCCACCATTATACCATGCACCAGTGCTTGCTGGAAGGAATGTTAATGAAGAAGGGAGAGTTCTTGCAATGATGTTGTTGGCATCTTGTCTTCTGAGTTGACGGTATTTTATGCTTTATGTTCTACATGTCCTCTGCTCTAACACTTAAAGTAGATTAACGACCCCCTTTCCTTTGCTACTGATGAAATATGAACTGATGGTTTTATGTTTCTTCGGTATTTAGTGTAGTGTGTTAGAGTATTATTGATGTTTTGAATGTTCAGCATAACTATAGGTAGACAAAATATTTCTAACCCTGCAGGATCTTTTTCTGTTTATTTGTTAAGTGTAAGCATGCTTGGAGAAACCTCACCTACTTGAATCCCTTGAGAGAATGATTTGAAGATAACCAGCTATCCCCCTGAAAAATAGTCACATCTCCCAATTGAGCCCCGCACCATCGAGACTCGACTCCCAGGTGCTTGGAGGCTCGGGGAATCTCATTTCCCCAGACAGCCTTTACAGGCAAAGTTGGCCAGTACCCTGGTACCCGGTGACAATTTACATCTGCTAGCGGACCCAAACACCAAAGTCCCATCAACAATATCTAAAGAAATTATGAACTTCAATAGAATATTCACACATTTACATCAAAGAAACAGGTCCATGTAGACACCTAAAAATGGTTCATTGCATATACCCCCTTTTTAACATGTCTTCTATATTATGTGTTTGATCTTTATCATTCACTAATATTGTGTCATTCCTCCATTTCATCAATTACTAACATTTCTCTCATTTTGGCCAAATTGATTATCTTCCTAAATCAGTCCAACTAGGTCCTAATCTTCCTAAATCAATCCAAGATCATTCCAAACTCAAATCAATTTCTTATCAATCTCTTTCAATCAATCCTCTGGCATTGTCAAAGTTCATCGATGCCTCACTGTTACTTTCACATTTCAGGAGCATTTTCCAAGTTCATCGATGTCTCCCTATCTTTATTTACCCTCTGGCATCATCCAAGTTCATTGATGCCATTATATCATTTCCAAACATCATTACGCGGGCGCATAAAGCTCATTGATGCCTCGTGATTTCCTAAACTATTCCAGAACCCTCATAATTGATCCTAAACCTTATCAATATCATCAAAATCATTTCAATTTGACATCAACACCTTCAATTCAATCAATAATTCACTAATTTCCCCCTCGGGATGAATAACCCATAGTTTATCCCTAGCTCCTAATTGAATAAATAAATAAACTTTATTTATTCCCCTTTCCCTAAGTCTTCAACAATTAATTAATTTTTATTAATTAATTGGCTAATTTAAATTTATGAGATTTTCATAATTTCATAAATCTAATTATTGATTTGTGAGGAATATTGAGAATATTGAATTATTAAATGGCTTAATGATTCCTAATCTTACCTAATTGCCATATCCCTTAATTGAGGATTCACATCCCTATTAAGGTGCTTCATGAATATTCTCAATATCTCCTTATTTGATCTCCCCCATATCATTCTTCCTAACATCCTACCAACTAAAATATGTATTTATGCATTGATTTTATACAATCTCACCTAAATGACTCTCATTTTCTATAAAACGGGATCCATTTCAATCTTTCAAGGTTAGATCACTCTCTCCTAGTATTCCCACATGCAAACTTGGCTTTTGTGTCTTTGTGCAATTGTGATTGTCAAAGAGAAAACATTAAATCATTGTGACTACCCATGCAAACTAGGGTATAAAAGATGTCATTGTGACTAATCTCACAATGAACAGGTGTTGAATGAGTTATACCGGGAAGAAGATCTCCCTCAGTATCCTTGTTGTGCATTAAAACCTACAGAATGTAACTTTCGTAGGCTGGGAGGCCTCTATAACAAAGCTAATCTTCCGCATGTATAACCACTTGAATAGATTCCCTTACTAAACACCATGTCATAGTAGCCAAAAACCTTCTATCTATTGGCATGGAAGGTCAGAGACCAACTAAGATGCCCCACACTTTCACGGCTATTAGTCGAGACAACAATCCCTTGGGAAGTGATGACCCTTGGGACTTGAATCTTGGAGTGCCTGAGAAGTGAGTGCACTATAAGGAGGAGCCTGTGCCTCCAAGCTTCTAGGTTGTCTCTTATTAGTAAGCGCGGCTAAACTTTGGTTCAAGTGGGGATTCAACAGATATTGTCCTTGCTATCCTTAGGAAGTGGTGTGTTTGTTCATTTTTACAACAACCATTCTAAATGATGTGTCTTGTATGAGCGTTCAAACTTTAATAAAAATGACATAATCTAAAAAATACTCTCTGTAAAGAACACTTTTTCCAAATCAATCTTCAAAAATGATCAAATGGTCACAACACACCTTGTCTTTGAGTAAACATATGGAACCTTGAACTTTTCACTTGGAACCTCTTGGCATGCTTGATAGCCTTCACATTGCATATTCATGACCTAATCTCCTTGCATTTGCATTTCAAAAAATCCCTTGCACTATAGACCTCATTACAACCCTCATTATAGTCCCTTTTTCATAAGTCCTAATAATAGCCCTCTTGCATATATAGCTCATTTCAGGTCCTCCTTAAAAAATTAGCAAACAATCCTAGAAAGTATCCAAATCATAGAGCATTTCTTTATGGTGCTGAAAATAGGATCTTGACTTGGTCCCCTTTTGTCCCAAAAATTTCAAACTTCCCCTTATCAATTGGTCATATTCCACCTTTGTCTTGATGGATTTGACCTAATCCTTTTTATCAAACTTGTCCCTTTTCCCTCAATCCTTTTTTCAAGTCAAGATTCTTATTCAACCTCATGAGGTTATGCTCTTAGGTTTGTTTCCTTTCCAAAGATTATTTTTTAAAGTCCAAAAACCAAAAACATAGTTGCATAAGCCTTAGATTTCATTTTGCATAAGCTCCTTGCATTTAAAAAATTGTATTTCCAAAAATCAAAAAAATCTTGCATTTGCATATAGTCATCATGTCAATATTCACTAGATTCCAAGCATTTGAAAGGCACCAAGGCACTTATCAACCCCTATTTCCATCACAAGGAAAATCACAATTACCTTTTGATCAAAGACAAGATATACCTTTGCAACAACAAGCTTTTGAGCCAAGGAAAATGACATCAACATAACCAAACAATCAATTGCATCAAGTCCATGCAAACATGTTTCAAAAGTTTAAAGCAAAATTAGATAAAGAAAAGAAAATATTGTAAGAGAGTGTAGAAAATATGATAAAGAGTAGCAAGGAGATGGCCAAACTCGTTGGATGTCCAATTGAATCTTTTGGTGAAATTGACACACAATCTCTCATTGAGAAATCAAAGATACCAAAACTCATTTCACAACTCAATGGGGCAAATGAACAATTTAACAAAGCCCAATTCAATCATGTGCAAAAGACAACTTTTTTCAACCAAGTTCCAGATCATGCTCAATTCAATAGAGTTTCAAATCAATCTCTATGTGCTCAAATTTCAAATAAATCATTCAACCAAGTTCCAAATCAAATATTTAAACCTGATTGTGGCATAATTTAAAAGGGACCACCACCAAATTATGAACCAATCTTCATTCCAATACAACCAAGTGATCTTCAAATAATTTCAAAACCTCTTGTGCCAATCATGCAAAGAATACAATCAATACCAAGATCACAAACAATAACATTGCTTGAGGAACCTTTTGTGTCCTCCTATTCACCACTAATGTCTTATCAAACAAAGGAAAATTAAAATGTGACATCTTTTGAACATCAACCAAGCATAATCAATAAGAAACCTTTTGTTTAACATGTTCATTCCAAAAATTCTTTCCAACATGTAAATACTGATGAGGTATAACAAACCAAACCCATCAAGCAGCACAAGTTCAAATCCAAAATTTTAAAGAATTTGTTTCAAAAATTGGATCAAACACATAATTTACCCATGTCTAGCAATGGATCACCCCAAAACAATCACATGGATGATATACCTATTTCCCCTCAATACATTAACCTTCAGGAAACATCCATGTTTCCCTCCACCCCTTCATCCCCACATTCCTCCCAGGAGAAATTTGCTCCTTCCCCATCAAGTGATTCTTCCAACAATGCAACCTTCCAATGGCTATCCACGAAAGACATCCAAGCTAGTCCTATGCATCGCCCAAGTTGCCTTGAACCAATTCCACCATGTCCTCCCATTTCAATCAATCCTATTCATGAGATTCCTATCCAAATTCTATCTTCCTCATATCAAAATGTTGACCCCTTTCAATAACCCCCCTTGCATGTCCATATTCATATCCCATGTCAAGAGGATGATAAAAATAATGACGAAACATGTCTAAAAACATATCAAGATCAAGACCCCTTCAATGACCAATTCTATCCTATTTTTTACCAAGACCCCATTTCCCTTCAGCCTCATGATGATCCTACTATCCTTATCCCCCCTATCCAAAATGATCTTTGTCCACCTCAAGAGAAAAATATCCTTCCAAGTCCCATTGACCCCCCACTTCCCAAGCAAGATCATTATATCCCTTCTATATCTTCCCAAGATCCCTTTCCAAGCCAAGATCAAGGTGTCCCTTTACCTTCATGTTCTCCTCAAGATCACATAATCCCTTTAGATCCCCCACAAGATCCTATCCTTCTAGATGATACTGTCACTGCTCATACTCCATCGCAGGATCATATTGTTCCTTGTGCTCCCCCTTGTGATTCAAGCACATATATGCAACTTGTTCATGAACCCCTTACACTTCAAATGGGTTCCCCTAGTTCTATTGAGTCTAGTCCACCTCATGGTCCTATAAGTCCTTCCATATCATTCACACCTCATAATAATGGACTCGCGTCTTGTAGCAAGTATCCTATTGGTCAAAGAAAGCATTATCAAGTCAAAGGGTTAGACCTCCATGTAAAAGACATATTGAAACCCTTACGTGTCCAAGAAAATTCAAATGGCCTTGGTCTTAATAGTAAATCTACATCTCAAGGTGATGATATCCCTTCAAAATCCAAATCCAAACGTATACCTCCCCCTTCAATCCTTCCATCCATCTTTGGTCCATATATTCCTCCCTCCACTAGCTCACAATCCCCTTACCCTTTCCCACATGCAAGCCAGAAAAGGCATACACCCTAGAGAACCTTCCATCCATCCAAAATACCTCCATATAATTCCTATCCATCCATGAATTCCATTCCCTTTCAAAGCAATTTTGATGCCAAACACAAAGTCTACAAGTCAAGCAATCCACATGCTATCAAGGATCAACATGTCCAGTATAATCGACATGTACAAAAGAAGAAAAATTTGATCCAAAATAAAAAATAATTATCACAAAGGTTACAAAGGCCCATTGAGAAAAAAATAAAGTCAAAATCCATATGGGTTCCAAAATCCATTTTGCAAGAAATACATTCAAAGGACCCTCAAAATAATGAAAAATCAAAAAGCATGTGGATGCCCAAGAGGATCTTTGAAGCACAGAGTCCCAAAGAAAATTCCAAATTGGCATCCAAAATTTCTATCCCTCCATCTAAATGTCTTCCATATTCCAAATCCATTTTGGGTTCTTGTGTCCCAAAATCCATAGCCATTCCTTTATTAATCCTTCAAAATACAAAATCTCATTTTCCTCTATCATTACATCACCCCTCAAGGTGTGTGCCAATGTTGTTCTTGCATCCATTCCCTTCCACTTCAAAGAAATATGGCATACATTCCCTTCATTATCCAACACCTATTTTCCAACCTTTCATCCAACCTATCCAATCCCTTGCATAAAGATTCTCCTATCCTTATCTAAGCACCCATTTCATATCTCTTTGTCATTACCCTACCAACGTCTTTGCACAATATCTTTCAAAAGCACATTTCAAAGAGTAAGGCACTTGAGTCCTCTGTCCATGTCACTTCATGCATCCAATTTTTTCCAAAATGTCAAAAAAATGTTAAAAAAAAAATGAAAAAGAAAAAAGTTGATGAAAACCTAGCAAACAGGCATCTTGGTATCACAAAAAATAAGTCAAGAGAAATAATTTTGTCCAATAGTGAAAATTTGGCAAACAAGCGCTTTGGGCAAGTACTATGATGAAAACCTAGCAAACAGGCGTCATGTGTAATTCTATGAACTTCTTGCAGTCTATACTTGGGGGAAGATTTCATTGGTGTTATCCTCCATTACTCCTATCATTATCCCTTATTATCCACAGCATGTCCTCTGCTATCCTATGCCTTCCATATCCATTATCCTATCCCCTTTTCCCCAACTTTGATCTTGACACGGTTACAAATCTTCCTTGAAGCATCAAATATCATATCTGCCTTACATTGTCTTGATCCATTTGGTCTACATTGCCTATCCTATCACATCATTTCATTCATATTCCATATCCCTTCTCATTATCCCTGATTGATCTTGCTTATCCTACCCATATCCTGTCATTATCCTTTTTCAGGTCCTAACATTGTCCTATCCAACTCCATATCTTGGTCTTGATGTAAAATAAGGAAGCTCAATGTAAAAAAAATGTTTTTCAAAGAAAAACCTCTTGACATGTCCATTTCTTGCATTCCATCCACTACACTATTTTCCTTATCCTATCATTGTCTTAACCAGTCCTTTCACTTGGCAGAAAAATTGTTATCCCATTTCTTGGATAGTCCTTGGAACCTAACCAGATCCAATGCAATGACCCTTGGCCTTCATCTATCTACCACTCCATATCTCCTTTCAAAATGTCCTTCCCTTGCTAGACACTGGGGGCAATTTCAAAAAATCCTAAAAATCCAAATAAGCAGCTCAAAATTCCAAAAAAAATAAATAATGTCCTGAAAAAATTCTAAAAATCAAATATGATCCTGAATTTTTTTTGCTACAAATCAAATATGATGCTGAGAAAATCCTAAAAATCCTAAAAAGTCCTGAAAAAAAGATCATCACAAAAAAATTCAAATATCTCAAAAATCCTAAAAATTACAAAATCTCTTCAAAAATCTGCAATAAATTAGTACATACTTGTCTTCTTTTTTGTGAATCGAACATCATGTTTGCAGACATCAGTGGAAAAATCATCAAACTGTGCTTAATGAAATCATGTTCTCACAAATGTGATCTAACTCATTGTGACACAACATTCAATATGGTTGGACTTATTTAATCTTTCGATCTTTCCTATTTATCAACCAATCAATTTGTCCAATTTATCAATCAATTATCCAATCAGTCAATTTCCAAACTAAGCTATCAAAGAAAGAACACTTAATGCAAGTAACAAAAAGATCAGAATGGTTGTTGGCTCACATTGTTTCAGTGATTTTTTTTTATCTTTCATTGATTTTTAACTTTTTACTTTGTCTTCTGCCTGTTTGATGATCTCATGAAATTCTGGGGCATGTTTGCTATATGCTTTAGGATGGAGAAGATAATCCTCTATCTACATCGTGTTTGTTTATGCAAAAGGATGGTTTTCTCACTCTGGCCTTTTGTGCCATGATGCGTTGCATCCGGTTTTGTAATATCAAAATAAGCTCTTATAACATAATTGCACTTATGGAAAGCCAAAATATTTCTATCTTACTAACATTTCTTTGTCTAATTTATGCTTTCTGCTAACATTTCTTCTATCAATCCTAGCAATCATCTTTCTTTTCAAAAAATTGTCCTCATTTTAATTTTTGCCCAATTTTTTGAGGGGGCATCCTACCTCCATTCTGTTGATCTAATGGGGCATGATCTTCTATTTTTCTTTGAGCCAATGCTCATAATCACATTGTCTCAAAGAGCGGAAAAATGTTGACACCTAAAAATGTTTCATTTCACATACCCCCTTTTTAACATGTCTTCTATATTATGTGTGTGATCTTTATCATTCACTAATATTGTGTCATTCCTCCATTTCATCAATTACTAACATTTCTCTCATTTTGGCCAAATTGATCATCTTCCTAAATCAGCCCAACCAAGTCCTAATCTTCCTAAATCAATCCAAGATCATTCCAAACTCATTTGATTCCAAACTCATATTAATTTCTTATCAATCTCTTTCAATCAATCCTCCGGCATTGTCAAAGTTCATCGATGCCTCACTGTCACTTTCACATTTCAGGAGCATTGTCCAAGTTCATCGATGTCTCCCTATCTTTATTTATCCTCTAGCGTCATCCAAGTTCATTAATGCCATTATATCATTTCCAAACATCATTACGTGGGCGCATTGTCAAATCTCATCGATGCCTCGTGATTTCCTAAACTATTTTGGAACCCTCAGAATTGATCCTAAACCTTATCAATATCATCAAAATCATTTCAATTTGACATCAACACCTTCAATTTGATCAATAATTCACTAATTTACCCCTTGGGATGAATAAACCATAGTTTATCCCTAGGTTCTAATTGAATAAATAAATAAACTTTATTTATTCCCTTTTCTTAAGTCTTCAACAATTATTTAATTTTTATTAATTAATTGACTAATTTAAATTTATGAGATTTTCATAATTTCATAAATCTAATTATTGATTTGTGAGGAATATTGAGAATATTGAATTATTAAATGGCTTAATGATTCTTAATCTTACCTAATTTCCATATCCCTTAATTGAGGATTCACATCCCTATTAAGGTGCTTCATGAATATTCTCAATATCTCCTTATTTGATCTCCCCCATATCATGCTTCCTAACCTCTACTAACCAAAATCTGCATTTATGCATTGATTTTGTGCAATCTCACCTAAATGACTATCATTTTCTATAAAATGGGATGCATTTCAAGGTTAGATCACTCTCTCCTAGTATTCTCTCTTGCAAATTTGGCTTTTGTCTCTCTGTGCAATTGTGATTGTCAAAGAGAAAACATTAAATCTGATTATGGAGAAGAAAGGAGGACATGGGAGTTACATTTGAAGGGAGTTAAATCTGTTTATGAACTCTTGTTTTGAATGACTTTCATGATAGATTAGATAGGTATCATATTGATTAGGGTTTGTGATCTCCTAGATATGCTAATATGCCTTTTTCCGGTCTTACAGTCCAAAGCTAAGTTATATTTCATTTAACAAACAAATTAAAGTCTTTACAATCTCCTAGAAATAACTAATATGCTTGAAAGGTCAAAATATTTTGTCTAATTCTTGATCAAAAATTGACCGACACTCATAAAGTCTTAATTCGGCCTACATATAGCCCCAGGGGCATAACCGTTTAAAAAAAATCCTAAAGGACCGATCATTAATCAATAATCCTGGAGGCACGCTTAGGGTTGGGTTACGGTTGCGGAAGATGAAAACTAGCTTTGTGCTGATGAAATGTCCCATTGTTTCTTCCACTCCACATGTGTAGTTGAAAAGTTGATAATTGCATGGTAGTTTGGAAAAATGATATGCATGATTATCTTCTTCAAGACCTCTGATCTTTGCATACCTATGTTACTGTTTGTTCATGAGTTTATAGGTGATTGAGATAAATAACTAGCATGGATTCAACTTTGGTGATTTTTGAAAAATCACAAGCCGAGAGTGATCTTGCATCCTTGATACCCTGTAATTTGTTCTTGAAGGACCTAACCATTTCCCTTGGATTTTCCATGGTTCTCCCATCTTTTTTCATTGGTTGTATTTTGATACACCTGAGATCATTGTGCATTACTTCAATCTAATGATGTGTCCCATTGTTTCTTCCACTCCACGTGTGCATCTAAAAAGTTGATAATTGCCTGGTAGTTTGGAAAAATTATATGTGTTATTCTCATCTTAAATACTTCCTAATCTTTGTCTACCTATGTTACTATTTTTTATGAGTTTCCATGTGATCGAGACAAATAACCAATATGGATTCAACTTTGGTGATTTTTGAAAAATCTCAAGCTGATAGTGATCTTGTATCCTTGATATCCTGTATTTTGTCCTTGAAGGACCTAACCATTTCCTCTTTATTTTCCATGGTTCTCCCATCTTCTTTCATTGGTTGTACCTCAATACACCTTAGATCATTGGGCATTACATCAACGGGTGAAACAAGTTATTTTAACTATTTGGTGGATTCTTTGACCCCCTGTTTGATCACTAAATTTCTCCATTCTAGGTTTTATTTCAAAACATAAAGGGTATCATCATCTAGTCCCGTGACTGGCTTTTCCTATAGGAACTTCATCACTCCAAAATTTTACAGATGTGTCATTTGCAAAACCACTTCCATTCACTGGGTTCTTTCTTTCTCCCAAGAAGCTATCACTATCTCCAAACTAAACTTTACAACTGAGGCCTCTTCATATGTCTTACTCAGGGAATTGATATACCCTGTTCCATCCTGAATGATAAAATCTATCCATTCAGTGTAAGCTTCAGTAATCACTCAGTTCCGATGGATCTAACCCTTTATCAATATGTTTGCTAGGGATATTGGATTGAATGACAAGGATAACTGTGAATTAGACACATGAGAGAGATGATGGTTGGATTTCATGTATTCATCCATCTATCTTAATGTTTTCTTCATTCCTTTCTTGTCCTTTTCATCTTTCCATGTTTGGGATATCATCCTCTTGGTTGATGACTCTAAATATTTGGCATCAGTAGCATGGGTAATTACCCCAAGATCTATGTTTTTGATCTTGAAATCTTCAGCTATTAAATCATTAAATTTTTTTTTCCATTCGTGGTATTGCTACCTCTATTTTCCATCACCCTATTTTCTCATCTACTTCCAACATTGCTTCATTTTTTGGATTTTTTATTTTTACCTCCTTACCCAAGAACTTACTTACCATATCCTCTATTGGCATGGATATTTTTACATTGCTCCTATTTTTTCTAATTGAAGACTCAAGCCATTTAGGCACACTTGTAAGGGTCTTCGATGGTGGAGTTTGTGTTACAAGTGCGATTGTCATTGCACAAAAAGATCACGCTGTCAATGCCCGATACAACCACTAGAATTATAGAATCCATAGGAGGTAGTTAGTCCCTTGTAATGAATCCCGAGGGGAGTGATGACCATTTTTCCAAGTATTTCCCCCTTAGTGTTACCCAAGGGGATCCAAACCTATGACCAAGCTCTGATACCACTTGTTACAAGTGTGATTGGCATTACACCAAAAGATCAACCTATCAATGCCTGATACAACCACTAGGCTTATAGAATCCATAGGAGGCAGTTAATCCCTTGTCATGAATCCTGAGGGGAGCGCTGAGCATTTTTACATCAATTTTAAATTCAGAGCAATTAGTCATGATCATGTTATCCAGATCATCCATTTCCTGATTTTCTAGTATTTGACTATCTATGGCCTTGAAAACTTATTCAATACAACCCATATTAACAATATCCTTTCTCTTTGAAATCTTCTTATTCCTTTTGCTTCTAGACCAGGTAACTTGAATAGGGGAAGAAACTGTAGTGGCAAAATTCAATTTATTCTTGGGTTGATTCTCAGATTGGCTTTCACCTGCAAGATCAAGAGTAGTATGTCGGTTAGTGTGTGTAATTTGATTTCTAGGGACCCGTGGGATTTTATTTATCTGTAGGAGTCTCTATTTCTTGTGTTGACAGTTCTTCATGCCTACATTCTTTTAGCCACTTCTCAGTCCTTCTAATTAAATTAAGTGACCTACTTTTAATATTTTCCTCTACTCACCTATCCCATTTTATCTTTGCTATAGACTCTGCTTGTACTTTGTCTACGAATAGGGGATCAAGAACTCCTTCTCCTTCCCTCTCTTCTACACATTTGATATTGATAGGAAATTTCAAGGTGAAAACTAGCCCCAAAGTTAATTGTGACCATAGCCTTTCCCAGACATCGAATTCATTCTTGCAATCCTCTGAATAGTGTTCAAGTTGGGGAATATGAGTGAAACCTTCTCTGATATTCAAGTGATCCACTCCAAATCTCTTACTATCAAATTCAATCCTAGTTGTAAATGTCTTGAAATTTAGCTCTTTTGTTTTGGCTTCTAGGTTGAGTGGGTCTGAGGTGTTCTTATGAAAATAGTATCGAAGCTCAACATGAAATACTACCCCTGAATTAATACTTCCCTTAAAATATTTATTTTTGTGGGCTAATTGCCTATAGACCTCTGTTAGGACTAAATCATCTAGGGAGTCTACGAGGTTCTCCTTCAAATCTTCCAACTTTGAGGTATGTAAATCTAGGGAACTGTATGAAGAAACTCACATAAATATTGATTAATCTCATGGATTCATTAGAAAGTCTCTTATTCACATTCCCATGTAGCTTGTAAACCATCATGGTGGAAAACACATCATTAGTCCTTGCAAAACTTCTTGCATAAAATCACTTCTGTAATGAAGGATGATATTCTTATATTTTCATGTCAGGAATCCATGCTCATGGGGAAGGCCATTCCATTCCCTAATACATGCTAACAAGTAGAAAAGATAGGAAGACATGTAGAAACCTCTTTTTCCTAAAGGGTTGGCCAGACCATCATGTAGTCTTTCTGCTATCATCTCTGCCCAATCCAAAAATTTCCCACCATTTAAGAGCACCTGGATGAAAAAGTACATCTAATCTTCACAATAGAAAGCGTGCTAATTCCCTTTTACCCTATTGAGAAATATTACCAGGTCCTTGACTTCAATGATGAGATGTTCCTTGGTTAAAGGGATAGGCAATCTGGATCCTCCTTTCTATTGCCTCTCAAGCCAATTTTGGGAAAAAAAACTTTTGTATACCTTCTTTTTCTTAGAAAGAATGAGTACGACATCCCTAAGGACCAATCTTCCTATGAATCCTTGTGAGGAATTCTCATGGTCACCATTATTTTATCTCTTTATATTTTAACTAAAACATGTCCAGAAGAGGTATGAATGCATCTATTCTCTCTGTCATGCTTGTAATGCCCCACCTGGGAACCCAGGAGGATTGGCCATCTAATCTCTAAAGATGAATTAATTTCTTGTTTGAACTATTGAAATACACATTATCAAAATAATTGATACACATATGCTCACAAAACATGAATGAAACATAACTAAAGATTTGTTAGTCCTCACAGGTTCCCTAACACTGCTACTCAAACAATATTGATTAATCTAATTACATTTAAGAGTTTCATAATGAATTTCAAGTCTAACATATTTATGACACTTCAAAATAAATGACTACTATTTTATGAACATGTTTCAATAATTATTCACCAACATTTAATTTACCAACACAATCCATTCTTCATAACTAACTAATGGAATTCATAACATTTGTAAGCCATATTATAAGTTTAGTTTCATATAGATAATAGGGTAAAGATTATCATTCATTATTGCATACCCTACCATCGAGATGTATATTGTACTAGATATATTTTAAGGTACCGACCAAAATGTTCCTAACTCATTCTTAATATCAATCATAAGTTAACAATATGTGAATCAATTTATTGAGTTACTATCACAGGTTACACTGAACCAAAAATGTATTGTAATTATTTTCTATAAACTTTCCTTAATATTTGGCATCTCATTTCTCAATTATACAAATGATTACACTTCTATTATCATTTTATCATTTCCTATAGCTATTCTTATCTAACAATAACATTTCACTTTGATATAAACACGAGTTCATTCATTAACCAATCATTTCCTAGTATTCCCTTTTAGTCTATTATTTAAGAGAAGTTACTTATCACATCTATATAAGTTAGGTCCTTATCCAAAAACACAAGAGAACAACATGGTTAACTTTTCATGCAAGAGATCACTTGAAAAAGTTCATATATTTCAATGCATGTAACATATATAAGTAGGAGCATAAATTTTCCCTTCATTTCACAAAGAAATACCCATTCCCATTATATTGCTTCTCCTTTCATTTACATTACATTACATTATCCAACAAGGGCTCTCAATAAATCAATACATCATAATTATAATACATGGAAGTACATGATGCATAAGTAGTATCCCCGATAGCTTCCAAGCATGAATCCAAGGGTAAAGACATACATGCAACCATGAAAAATTCCTCAATAAGATTAACCACCCAACCATGAAGTTCCACTCCCCCGTGCTAGGAGATAAAACCAAGGACCACACAAGCTCTAAGGAAATCTAAGGCCAATAATACACTTTTCCCTAAAGAACCATCCAAAAGAAAAAAAAAAAAGAAACACAAAATACAACCAAGTATCCAAACATCACAAAATACGAGTGAGGGCTCTAGAGTGTCATCACATAGCCTGTGTATTGGGACCATCCCTGGAAACCATGTAACACTGATCCCCTCTCAAATTTTAAGGATCCACCATGGCCATTACACATGGTACCGGTACTCCAACAGGTCTATGCGGACTTTAATATCACTTATCTTTTATTATGTGTAAACCCCCAAAGCCCAAGTTCATTTTTAATGGTTATCACTTGGTTAAGAACTCACTCATAGGATCTCCTAGAAACCAATTTGGGTCTTGGAACCTATGGTGAGACACCCACCTAGGGTACCTTGTTTCCCTACTCAAAGATGTCATCAAAAAGGGACTTGCAATCACTACAAAACATCTAGTCCCCAGGTTTAGGAAACTCTCCTCTGTTATCAAACCCTCAGGATGAGCCCAAAACCTAACAATATGCAGAACACAAATAGGAACAATAGATGACCATAAAAACTCACCTTGATAATGACATGGAGCTTTCTCATATAGAAAATCAGAGAAAGAACATAGAAGAAAACAATACCAAATCAAATAAACTATCAAAAGGAAGGGTGATGAATCACATCCTAAACCTTCCAAAACTCAATAATAATTAAATCAAAATTTAACCAATATCCAAACATAAAATTCACATAGAATTAAAAACCACACATGAAGACATAATCACACCCAATAATAGACAATGAAAAACTCACCAATCCTATAGATTAGATACAAACACTTATTTCCAGACTCCATTACAAATGTTTTTAAACTACATTACTTATCAATAGATATGATCAATAATAAAACAACCACAATAAAAAACAAATTCCTCCAATAAATCACATAGACATAGGAAAATTAGTTCTAGTTTCAGACTCTACTTGGAGTCCTCTAGAGAATTCCCTTGGTGTTTGAGAAATTTCATAAGCCTCCAGGCTTTCCAACTTCCTTCTTGTTGTCCTCCTGGATAGATCCACACACAGAGATCTATAATGAACCACACAATATTTCCTTGATATCTTTGGTGAGAGGTGATGAAATTAGGCTCTTACCAACATATCCAAAACTTAGAAAGATGCAACTATTGGTTAGCGAGATATGACCTCCGCATCAGGACTGTAGTTTTTTTCTTGCAACATTTATTTCTCAAATTTCTCAGAGAAAACCAAAACTTTGTTGTCTTCTTTAACTCTTGATGAAAACACCCATTTTTAAAATTTTACATCCTATTCTAAGAATCCCCCAAAAACCAGGTCTCCTTCCCAAAAAATATTTCACCTATACATATATACAACTGTATGGTTGGAGGAGTTACTTTACGGGAAGCAACATCCAACTTCTCCAACTTCCATAGTTGGTTTCAAATTAATCAATTATTCCCGTGAATGATAAGTCAAAACTTTAATTATTTATTAAATTAAATAAGATTATAAAGTAATCAAATATGTTGATGATAATAAACATGATCAAGTAATTCATATATCCCATTGGCAACTAGCTAGCCTTACTCCTAAGAGGTCTTGGGTTCAAATCTCCTAGAAAAACTAGTTTTTCCAAATAGACATAATGATATTAATTCTCTTATTATTTTATTTAATTTTATATAACAATATAATATTACATCACAAAACTAATACTCATATTCATATCTTTATACACACTCACACAATCATATTTATATATATACGTAGGCATATATGTATGCACCCCTATATACAAACATATACATATGCTAAGTCACATTATAAACTTATTTACGCACATAATACAACTATATATATATAATATCTATGTATAATGATATAATAACCAAGGATCATATTACAAACATAATTGACAATAATAAAAGAACAAGTTCAACTTAAAAAAATGCAAATCTCAAAGTCATCGAAATAACAATACATCCCAAACCCAAATAAGGCGACTTCCTGAAAAATGAACCTAAGTCAAAAGGGTCTACCCGGGGAAACCTTGATACAATCTCCATGACAATGACGTTCAAGGATTTTAAAGGCATGCTCAAACCTCTATGGCTAGGTGGAGTCGATACCTGGTACCTGCATCCTACATCACCAAGTTGAGAAACACAAATAAATAAATAAATAAATAAATAAATATATATATATATCTATGTGTGTGTGTGTGTGTACAAGCAGTGGAAGACAAGGAGGGGGAGTGTGAAATCATGTGGATCTCTTGTGGAAGTGACTACGACTGTCTCCCCTCATCCTACACACATACCAGACAATACTCATTCTAAATATTCTAAGACTATCATTCATTAGGTGACGTTTCAGATCATTTACAAACTATCATTAGGATGGACATATTATCCAACATATTTTTAAAACATCTCATCATCTAATCAAATAAGAGAAATCATAGAGTTCAAGTATGATGTCACTAGGCTATAAGAACCTGTAATACAAAGTAATACTAATTAATTATAAAGCAAGGGTCAAATTGACTCCATAATATGATCCATTAGGTGATTTGTGTCAATCCCTAATCAATAGTTAACATCACAATCATTCATAAAATCATACAAGAGTGTTAATAATGGATAGGTAAAGCACATAGATAACCTAATATTTATGGCAATTTTGAAAAACATAAATACACCATCCAGAACATAGTCATAAAAGTATCTTAATCAACTTAATTAATCCCAGCGTACACAAACCATAAAAAATGAAGTTCCTCATACAACAAAAATATCAAATTGTTTCATAACACAATATTCCTAAAATATCATGAACACATAGTAGCCATCACTACTCAAGGAGAAATATACATTAAACACTTATGTGGAGATCAGATAGATTGGATTAATAACCTCAATCATAATCATTAGTAGAGTATAAAAGTCACAAACTTCCAATAGGCATAATCAGGTCTTGTGAGGGCTGGAGGGGCATTCCAATACTTATTCATGCATTCCATGACTAATCCTGGGAACAAGGTGACAGTGGGGAAGGATGCTACATCTAATAGCCCACTGTTGACAACCTTTTCTACCATAGAACTCTCCTTGGGATTTTTGAACCTCTGAAGGATTTATTTAATAGAAACATGCAGGAGAGACGTGTCACCCATTTTTGGAATGGAGCTTAAAAAACTAGTTTTGCACTTAATTTTAGGTAGGGATATCTTATTGTATGTCATTTAGATTACAGTGCAGCTCCACAAAAATAAATAGATGAAAGTAGAAGTAGGGAAACCCAAAATCTACCTCTATTCAAAAATTGAATCAATAGAGCCAAAGTTTTTTCGAAACTCGCCATAATTCATCAAACACTAAAATATTGAATGCGCAAGCACAATTACCTTCTTCACTTTCTCCGCCTATTGTATGTGTCTAAATGTTGACCTCTAAATCAGCCACAACACAACATAGTCATTACTCAATCATTGAATCATGAAGATGAACATGAATTGCTCATTCCATAATATTGATCGAATCGACCTGTTGCCTCCTATTTAGTTGGGGTGTTTGATTAATCGCAGAACGAGAGCCAAGAACCATAGACCATTGCTAAAATGAAGGATTTGAAATATTTGAAAACTGAAATGAAATTTATTCTATATGAGAGATGCAATTGTAATCTAGGAATGAAGATGCAGATTTTAATCTAAGAAACTTGAAAGAGATAACAAAATTAAACTACTTGATAAGTAAAAAAACTAAATTGAGATGAAAAATGACATTAAGCTAAATGAAATTATAGTAAATATGCAATAAAAGCTTGGAAATATGAGAGAATTGAGACAATAATTTACTATAGTTTAGGTACTCTAAAAACTACCCCCCTCAAATGAAGGAAAGAAGGTCCATAATATAGAAAATCTCAGAGAGAGGATGAAGAGTTTCTTGGGAAGAAATGATTGACTCTTCATCTTGATGGAGGAAGGTGAGACAAATATGAAGGAATTATTTAATTAAATAAATGAATTATTTCCACATGGGTGGCTTTTCACATTGTTTGAATTATTAAATTCAAGTGAGGAGAATCCATTCAAATAACCAAATAATATTTAATTCCCTTGATGTGTATTAGCTAAAGGGAGTGGGATTAATTTAATTTAAAAGCACTTAGGACTTTAAAATTAAATTAATTAATCATAGGGATTTTTAGCTAATAAATCTTGAAAATTTAGGAATTAAATATAATGTAAGATTTATGCAAATTTAGGTTTTATGCATTTGAGACTAAGTCAATTAAAGACAATTAGGAAGGAGAATTTGCCTAGTACAATAGGACTTCGATGATGAGAATTTGAAGAAATGCACCAAAAATGATTAGAATTGTAAGGTGCCAATTTTGGGGTATTACATTTTGCCCCTCTTTGAATTGATGTGCGAGCATCATGTTGATTCAAAGAATAGTCTGATGTGACAGATGAAGATTTTGGGAGTCTAGGTTAGGTTTCCAAGACACCGATCAGATCGAGAAGCAGAACCATCTTCAAAATGAAGCATGATTCTCTGAAGTCTAAGTTAGATTGTGAAGACAACGGTCCAAATACCAATTGAGAGAAAATTGGAATCGAGGTTAGATTGCCCCAATGTCTATTGATAGTTTATGAAGATTTAGGACTAGCTCTAGAATTAGGGTTAGATTGCCCCAATACGAAGGTTATCCCTCCGAGATTCAGGTTAGGTTGCGTAGATAATGGTCGAAAAGAGCTTTTGATAGTCATCTTCAGAATGAAGCATGAATTTTAGGAATTAGGGTTAGATTGCCCCAATACCCAATGGGATTTCAAGAATCATCTCCAGAATGAAGCTTGATCCTTGAGGATCTGAGTTAGATTGCTCAGATACCTAGAAAGATATATGACAAGATGACAAGATGCTAGGCATCAAGATGCCCATAGAGATTCAAGATCATGGAATATCCAATTTTGACCATAAGGTATGAAACACTAAATATTCCCCAAGTGATGAGATGCCCCTAGAAATGGGGAGTTTTGATTCAGATCAGACTGATTCGAGAATGATGTGAAAAGATTCAATGATGCAATCATCCTGCCCCCTCGGGAGTGAAATCGAAAGATGACACAACAAAAAGATGATCGACAATAAAAGATGGCAGATAGAAGTAATATAGAAGATCAAGAGGAATTCAAAGATAGACCAAGAGAAGGAAGAATTGATTTAGAATGATTGGGAGGTCCTGTTGGCTAGGTTTGACCATAGTTGACCAAGTTTGACTAGAATTGACTAGAGTTGAATTTTGATGAAAAGATTGCAGAAGCAGAGAAAATGATGACAAGAGATGATTCTGACAAGAAAGTGATGTCAGAAAGTCGACTGCACAAGCGTCAGAGCACGTCAGTCCCAAAATTTTAAAACACAATTTTGAGCTACTTAGGAGTGTCGAATTTCAATTTTGATCACGAAAAATGAATTTAGAACTAGACACTTGTGCAGTCAAGAGGAATCTAGGACAAAAGATGAGAACCTTCAAAGAATGAGAAGAAAATGAAGAGAGCACCAAAACTGTCGCTATGGAAGCTTAAAATGCGAATGCAGGCCTAAGATAAATGTAACCCTAAGACTTGGTTGTTGGACTCATCGCAAAATTATCATCATCGAGTTGTTTAGGTATCGGCCAATTTCAAGATGTCATACAACCTTCACTGGTCTTGCAACCACGAGAATATGAATATGACATTAGTCTTTCAATTTGTCAGAATGAGATGTAAGCATTAGGTCATAAGAAGCCAGAATGACCTGAACACCTATTCCTTTTGATTTAGCAAGTTAACCTAAGCATCAAAGCATAGTTGCTAGAATGACTATAATGTTGCTTGCATACAAACACGCTAGACATGCAAGCGGGTCCTTTATTTTTCTAAGTGATTGATAATAATGCCCATAGTGACCCTTACATTCACCTCATAGGATGAGCACCTTGATTGTGCTATAGCAGAAAGAAGTCACCCCAAACAGACAAGGAGAAGAACCAATCTCACCAAAGTTTCATATAAAAGGAGTCAAGGTACACATGGCCATCCAACACAAGATGGAGGCTCTCATAGTGGACACCCCTCTTATATGGATCCTTTGGATCATTGGAACCAAACCAGAAAACAGAAAGCAAAGAAAAGATCATGTCCCCAATCTTTGCAGCTCTTGGTCAAGAATAGATGTCTTGGAGTTGCTCGAGGGAGAATGATGAAGTGAAAGGAACAAGCACACAAAGGAAAGATCAGCATGTCTTAGAGAATCACAAATCAAGTTTCAGTTTTAGTTTAGTAGATTGAAGCTGGATCGGAAGGAACAAGCGCAAGAAGATCTCAACAGGACGATGACAGTAGGAAGACACAGTGAGATCCACTGGTGACTATCACGAGAGAGAGTATTAAGAAGAGACGAGGGTGCTATGGAGTATTGGTTGGCAAATGCAATTAGAACCACTGGTGACTGATACAAGAAAGATCCTCAAGGAGAGAGATCTTAGAAAAACATTAGTAGGGAGACACAACGAGAACCACTGGTGATTGATGTGAAAGAGAGTCTCAAGGAGAGATGAAGCGCTATGAAGCATCAACATGCAGACGCAGTGAGAACCACTGGTGATAAATGCAAGGGGAGAGAGACTCCTAAAGATTGGACAATTCCCCCTAGACCAGGAAGATGCCCCTGAGTGTGACTAGTTTCAATCCATGTGAAGTCGAACAAAATCTCAAAAATAACTGAGAGCGAATGCATGGGCGAGTAAACTAAAGCAGGAAAGCAAACTAAAGCAAATGAAAGCGGGAGAGAAAACTGCAACACAAGCAAGGGATGTCATGATAGATAGAGCATTGTGGAATAAGAGGCACCTATTTACTAAGTTTTCACCATCTTGGTAGAAATTCTATTTTCGCTACCATGACGCCTGTTTACTAGGTTTTCATCAATGGCACATTTTTCTCTTTTTATCATTTTTTTTGTATTTTTAATTTTTTTGATTTTTTTTTTTGGTATTATCAAGGTGCTTGTTTACTAGGTTTTCACCAGGATAATAGATACATCAAAGCACTTGTTTGCCAGGTTTTCACTAAGATGATCATTTTTTTTAGGAAATTTTGCAATTTCTAGGATTTTCTTATAATAGAGTATGTACATGAGCATTCAAAAGACATCTCAACTGTAGAAATTCTTTAAATGAAGAGCATTGATAGGCTCTTTGAGTTGTTCCCCCTCTGTGGTAGAGAGCTAGTAAGTGCTAGACCCAAATAGTACAGTGATAACATGCAGACCAAGCCAGTTTGGTTCAAGTTTTCCTTTCTGGACCCACTGTTGTTGGTTCTTGGGGTTCTCTCTCAAGACGAGATCACCCATTTAGAATTCCCTTGGTCTAACCCTCTTGTTGTATCTTTAAGATATTCTCTTTTGATATGCTCAGAGATGATTGAATGCCACTTTCAGACGTTCATCTAGTAGTTATAGCTCTTGAAGCTGAGATATTCTGATATCATCATCAGTAATGAGGCCCTTCAGATAGACTCACAAGGTAGGAATATCAACCTCAATAGGAAGCACTGCATCTGCACCATAAACTAGAGAAAAGGGTATGGTCCTTGTTGGTGTCTGTATACTGGTGCGGTAAGCCCATAAAGTTGGATTAATCTAGAGATGCTAGTCTCATCCAGATTTGTGTACTGTGCGGTGTAAGATCTTGAGAATAGTCTTATTTGAAGCTTTCGTCTATCCATTACCCTGGGGATAATCGATAGAAGACCAATGCTGAATAATTATGAACTTAGTACATAATTATTTTAGATCTTTGTTCTTGAATTTCCCCCCATTGTCAGTGATTATTAATGAGGGTACACCATATTCTCAGATGATGTAGTCTAGTATAAGCATGGCCACAGACTTGCCATCAGCTATGATGAGGGGCACTGCCTCAACCCACTTGGTAAAATATTCTATAGCAGTAATGATGAATTTATGTCCCCTTGAAGAAGATGGATGTATCTGACCCAGCAAGTCAAAGGCCCACTACTGAAATGGCCAAAAGATGACAAAAGGAATGAGCTCCTTGGCATGAGTGTAGATCAGATTTCCATGAAGGTGGCACTATTTGCAATATTTAGCAAATTGTGCAGCTTCTTTCTCCATATTTGGCCAATAGTAACCAGCTCTAATAAGTTTGTGAGCCAGTGTTAGGCCATTTGAGTAAGACCCACAAATTCCTTCATGCACCTCTACTAACGCACGCTTGGACTCATCAGGTTCTAAACACCTAAGGAGGGTACCATCTAGATCTCACCTATATAAGTCATTAGCTATGATGACAAACTGTGAAGCACCGTAGATTAAGTGACATTTCTCATTTCAGGTGTAAGTGTCCAAAATGATCTGGTCATGAAGGTAGGATTAAATATGGTGGTAGTAGGATGAGTCATGTCCAATGACTGAACAAATCATCTGGGATTCAGGGGAATTATAAGCAGGGTAGCATAACGTCTCCACTAGGAATTTATGTCGAAAGTCATTTTCTTGAATTTTTAACATGGAAGCCAAAGTAGTCATGGCATCGGCTACTTTATTATCTGCCCTTGGAATTTGTTGTAAAGTAACATGTGCAAAGTATTTATTGGGATCATCAACGATCTTATTATAAGGCACCAGTTTTTCATCTTTTGTTTGGTATATATCATTCACCTGATTGATAACCAACTGTGAATCTCCAAAGACCTTTAGCTCATTAAAATGCCATTCAATAGTGATCTTTAATCCATTAATCAAGACTTCATACTCGACAGTATTATTTGTGCAAGGAAATAACATTTTGTAAGCTTTTGATAATGAATACTGCTGAGGTGTAATGAACAAGATTCTGACACCTGACCCCTGCTGGGTGAATGATCCATCAAAGAACATGGTCCATGCCTAAAGTGTGAGAAGCATGATAGACTCATATGGGAACTTGATCCATAATGGTTGATATTCTACAATAGGTTCCTCAGCCAACTAATCTGCAATTGCTTTCCCTTTGATAGCTTTTCTTTCCACATACTCAATGTCAAATTCACTGAGTATCATGACCCACTTAGCTAATCTACCCATGAGGGAAGCTTTTCTAAGTAAGTAATTTAATGGATCAATTTTTTCAATGAGCCTTGTAGTGTGAGAAAGCATGTAATTTCGTAACTTCTGGGAAGCGAACATCACTGCCAAGCAATCTTTCTCAATGGCAGAATAATTCATTTCATAGGAGACAAACTTTCTGCTGATGTAATAGATTGCTCTTTCTTTATTATTTTGATCTTCTTGGGCCAATAGAGCACCCATAGATTTTTCTATAGCTGAGATGTATAAGATTAATGGCTTCCCATGAATAGGAGGCATTAATATAGGTGGATTAGTAGATATCATTTGATTTGTTGAAGACCTTGTTTACATTCTTTATTCCATTCATAGTCTTAGTAAATGGATGTGACTTGTTAGCTAGCTATGAGATGAAGTGTAGGATAGACTAAAACCAACCTTGAAGACCTCTTATTTGACTGATATTGCGAGGTGGAGGCATTTTCATGATAGCTTGCACCTTTTTAGGATCCACCTTGATACCTTTTGCAAAGATAATATAACCAAGCAATTTTCCGAAAGTTACTCCAAATGTACATTTCTTAGGATTGAGACATAGTCTAAAATTTTCCATACGATCCATAATAGGGCCTAGATCAGTAAGATGTGCCTTCCTATTCATGCTTTTAGCAAGGGTTTCATCAACATAATCCTCCATTTTTTTGTGCATCATATCATGGAATATAGTAGTGACTTCTCTCTGATATGTGGCTCCAGCATTCTTGAGACCAAAAGGCATAACATTCCAGCAAAAAGTTCCCCATGCACAAGTGAAAGTAGTCTTTTCTTGGTCCTCTGGTGCAATTTTGATTTGGTTGTAGTCAGAGAAACTATCCATTAGGGAGTACATTTCATACCCTGCTATCATATCCACAATCATATCAATGTTGGGTAGTGGGAAGTCATCTTTTGGACATGCCTTATTTAAGTCCCTGAAGTCTGTGTAGATTCTAATAGATTTGTCATGATTCGACACTGGAACTAAGTTGGAGATCCATTCTGCATAGTCAATTGCTATGATGAATCTAGCTTTTAGGAGTTTCTCTAATTCTGCCTTGACAAGTAGAGCCACATGTGGATGCATTTTTTTGATTTTTTGCTTGACTGGTTTTACTCTAGGAGCTATTGACAGGTGATGCATGATAAGATCAGGATCTACACCAGGCATGTTAGAGTATGTCCATGCAAATTTTAACTTTTTCTCTTTGAAGAAATCTATGAATTCTTTGAGTTCTTCTATAGACAATGATTTAGCCACATGAATTATGTGCGGATGTTCTTCTATACCCAAATTTATAGGCTGAGTTAGCTCAATTAGCACAGATGATCATTCCTAGAAATGACTCAGAAGCGCATCAAGTATCTCATCCTCAGTCACCTTAGAGAGGTTTTTACCTTCAGATACATCTATTCTTTTTAATTTTTTCAGCTCTGAAACTGCCACAATGTGGTTTTCACCATCAGAGCACCTTTTTTTTTTTCTTTTGATTTTATGACTAAGATACTTGATATCACTTTTGGTCATGGTGACACTGTCTTTGCTAATGGAGGAAGTTACAAGTTCAACAACATGGGCATAATAGGCTGGAGAATAGTTTTTCTGAAATGTGAGGACTTCATTGGATGAGGAAGGGGAATTCCAGTTTATTAGCTTGGGATTTTGGAGTGAGAGAGAAGTGACAGGTTCAAGTGCATTCACGGTATAATCATCAAAAGTGTGGAATAGTAAGTTGAGACCTAGAGAAATCTCATCCAAAGTTGTATTCGAATCCCTTTGACTCCTAGAAATCATAGTAGAAGATACATTAACATCTATGGAATCAGACTCATTAGACCTTACCCTAGACCCTTCACCTATGTCGAGAAGGTTTTCAGATGTATGTGTAGTATCAACATTCCTGTCAAAGGATCCTTCTAAAAGACTGTCAAACTCATATTCATGGGAATCTATGTCTAGACTTTGACTCGGATGTTTTCACCATGAAGGTTTGGGAGATCTTGTGACACAAGCCTATTCTTGTACAAACTGCTCTTGAAACAGTGGTGGTATGTATGGTTCACCCTGGAAACCAGGGTCTTGTGACACTTTCCATTGTTCGTATGTCAAAGAAGTGAATGGAATAGAAACATTGGAGTCACTACCAACCTTGGCTGTACTGACATATGTTATGACATCATCTAGCTCAGTAAAGAATGTTTCTAGATCTGGAGGAATAGGACAAGGAAAGTAATCCTCATCAGACGTATCCTCTATGGTGTTAACTATAGCTATGCCTTCAGGTTCTGGTTGAGGATCCATTTTTGGCACAAATTTGTTAATCCCTAGATGGAATGGGATCTTCTTGAAGCCTAAACTAGTTGTATCTTTCATGCTTTGACCTATAGCTTCAATAGGTTCAACTATCCCATTACCATTTATCCCTATTGGACCACTCCCTTTGTATCCAAAGCATTTCATGATTTTAAGACCTTCACAATTAGGATCTATTTCATGAGCTGGGGTGGTCTGTTCAGATATGTCCTTTCCTTTATAAAGCCAAGCTTTAACAAATCTTTCCTCATCTTCATCTTCTAATGGTGTTGAAGCCCGTACAAAGGCACCATCGTAAACTATTTCAGGAGTAGTAGAAGATTTACTTTTCTCAGAAGGTCTCCCATAGGAACGAGGAGATGGAGGTAGAGCTACTAATGATAGAACATGTTCCATTTGATATCCCTCATGCCTATGTCTTTGATTTTCAAAGTTTTTTCCATGTCTCTAAGCTTGGCATCATAGAATTCTGTGGATTCTCTGTTAGCAGGAACGAAACTATTAGCTGACCATGTGAGCGTATTACAAGAATATCCCATATTAGCAGGAATCGTCACTTATGTGCCATGGAAAGGAAACTTGATGCACTGATGATACATAGAGGGAACTGCTTGCATTTCATGGATCCATGGTCTTCCCAACAAGATGTTATAAGCAAGAGGAATGTCCAGCACTTGTCAAGTGACATCTCTTACAACAGGTCCAACCCGAATAGGTAGCACAATTAAAACTTTAGAATTTATTTCTTCTTCATCATAGGCTTTGATAGAAATTTTCTTGTGGGAATCTATGCTATCTTCATCATAGCCTAGCTGACGCAATGGAGGTATGGTGGTACACCTAAAATCGAAGATATTTGTTCTTCAAAAACCTTCTTCTTGCAATCACTGCAAAGGTTTGTGTAAATTCCCTAAAATATCACCAATCACTGATGATTAAGGTGTCCTACAAGTCAATCTAACCACCAAATGAAAAGGGTCTCAATCACTAAGACTCCAAACTCAAGAAGACAACCAATCACTGGTTGCTCCTAACACACCTAAAGGGCAGTTTTTGGTTTAATGAGAAAAATTGAAGAAATGGTGTGAATGAATGAAATTAGGCATGGATTCTGACTATTTGGGTCCAATATCACATGTTCTAATAGGTTTTATAGTTCTGCAACTTGATCTTCCAATAGTTGCTTTGTAAAGGCCAAAAACTGCTACTAGCCCTAGTTGTGAAGTTTTGGATGCCCAATGCTTTTCAAAAAAATGAAGGGCCCAGAAAAATAAGGTTTATAGTACCCCGTTTGGACCCTTTTTACATTCCCAAAGTTTAGGGGTACATGTGCATTAAATGTTTGACAACCTGCTGCAACTTCATCCTTAAGGAAACCTTCAAATAGGTGAAGTTAATGAAGGAAGTACCCTCAAAACAACTCATAAAAACTCCAACCTGATTTAATTGGATGGGGAATGTATAAAAAGGCTTAAGTCCTGAGTTTTAGGTCTGGGTTCGAAGATTTAGGCCTCCAAAACTCTGCTGTCCTCCCGAAATCTGTAGGTGCACATAGAGATGCACCCCCTAGGGCATCAATTTACTTTCTCCTCCCTGCATGGTTTTGCCTGAAACAAAAATGAAATGAAAGGGAATTGGATATAAAACAGATCCACCAAGGGGTTTTAATTTCCCATGGTGGAATCTTTCGTTACAAACAAATTTGTCACAAACCCTTGAAAGA
>MU224038.1:3249158-3260084 GCA_018584345.1 Thuja plicata
GGGATGGTGGTAGGGATGGAGAGCAAGGGAGAGGTGATGATGGGGGAGATAATCCTGGTCCTGGGGGTATCAGAGGTGCAGTGAGGATTGGTGGCCAGAGTGGGGGATAGGCCAGAGTTGGTCTAGGAGCTATCTTGGAGGAGGAGGAGGCACCGTAGTTGGTGCATAGAGTACGTAGGCAGACAACAGTAGTTTTGGCTCCTCAGGTTGAGGATAGGGTGGAGATTGAGGAGGTGGATGTCGAGCTTGCTGATGTAGATGTGGAGGCTCTGGATGAGTAGAGTGCAGAGACAGGGTCCTCGGATGGGAGTGGCCGCAGTAGGAGCAGCACTAGGGAGAGCTCAGAGAGTGAGGAGGATCCAGTGAGACAGAGAGGAGGTGAGGGTTTTGGAGGCTAGGATGAGGAGGGAGACATGGATGTGGTGATGGGCAGGATGGATGATGGTCCTTCAGAGGTAGAGCGCCTGACCCAGCAGGTTCAGGATCTTCTGGCCAGACTTGCCCTATCCGATTCACGTGCCATTGCATTAGAGGCTTGGGTTATAGCAGCTGAGTCTCAAGAGTGACACGCTTGAGCTGAGGTCCATTCATTTATTGACAGTGTACATAATGTATCTCATAGAGATGTTTTGGATAGATACTATAGATCTGGGTGAAAGGCCTAGCGGGAGATAGATTACTGGAGATGCCACTACGAGGGTGCCATTCCTGCTACAAAGAGGGTTCCCAGTTACACAGCATCCTAGAGATCTAGTAGGGCATAGCGTTCACAGAGCAGTGGTGTTAGAGCTCTGGGGTCCTCTCATAGGACTGATTCTGATATGCCTCCCCCTCGTGCCCCTCCTGGTGAGGGTGGGGGTAGCTCTTGCTGATTCTGTTCTTTGTACCATTTTTTTAGTGATTTATTGTATATGCTGAGTTGTACCATTTTTTTATTTTGATACACTGATATATATATATATGATTCACATGTTGATTACCTTCTGTGTCCATACTTACGACTTTACATTTGTACTCAGAGATTTTGATCTATATGAGATGCATTTTTTTTTGATATGACGTGTCATGGTTTACTTGCTATCTGTATGATTCTACATGATTTAGATGATGAGATGTATATGCAATGTGTTTCTAATATGTAGACTCATTTATGGATGATTTACTTTCCTGGGATACTGACATGTTTATGCAGGATGGTGTAAATGAAAATGTTTTTATATGAGATGCTTTATGAATGCATGTGATGTTTATGATTTATGATGTATGCAATTTACCATGTATTTTTCATTTTCTGATGCAAGTTATGGAATGAATGTAATCTATTATACACAAAATTATCTAAGTAATGCATGTGTTAATTAGGAAGAAGTTAGTTTTGGATAGATGGACTCTGAGATCGATCTGATAGAATGTAATGATAGAAAAGTTTCTCTTTTTTGCATTTTGTGGATTAATATGATTTGATAGATAGGAATAATGTCCCAAGTCACTGCCCCTATTCCAATTATTGTCATCATTGCATCTTTTTTTTTTTTTTGTATTTTCTGATATTCTGGAAGAGCGTCGAATGATTTAGATCACATACCACCTAGATACTGCCATGACCTCTTGATAGTGGAAGGAGTAGAGAGATTGAATAGAAAGAGACCCATAGTGTACCCAAATATTGACCATCTGGATTCAACTATGTTCCCTGTTTAAAAAGAAAGAGAGCCAGAAGCACCCAGATATTGACCATCTGGATACCGCTTGTTCTCTGAATTAAACTAAAACAAAGAAACCAAGATAGAACTCCTATGCCTCCAGAGTCCATCTGGATAGCATCGTGAGCTCTTGATTTATGAAAAGGGAAAGCCAAGCAAAACAAGATAGAACTCCTACGCCCCTAGAGTTCATCTGGATAGCATCATAAGCTCTTGTTTGCAACATAAAGGGAAAGACCATAAAAACCAAGATACAACTCCAAAACAACTCAGAGTCCATCTGAATATTGCTGTGAGCTCTTGATTATATAAATCAAACAATCAAACTAAAAGAGAAGGAATGTCCAATTCTTTCCTAGGTTTAAGCTCAGATTATGGAACTACGCGGCTACCAGATAAGTGACAGCGCCTACCGCATTTATCCTAAATCATCATGGCCCTGAGATCAAAGTGAACATTCAACAGACAGCAATCAAAGAAAAATAAGTCATGATATATCATAGCTACTCTCCTCACATGGTGGATCCTAGAGTAGCATAAGAACGTAACCCTGAAATATAGACTGACTTGACTGACCTAGTCAACATTTTTGTGTGGTTCCTCGATGCAGTGGGTTCACTTGATTGGCTCAACTCTTTGGATGGGCTTGTTTGGCTTTTTTCGATCGATCGTGTTGGCAGCTGATTAAGCTATGTTAGATGGGCCAAATGCTTGTTCACAAAGCTCATGAGTGTGACAATAATGATTGATAGATTTGATTATTCTAATCGTATTGGCAGCTGATCCAGCTGTGTCAGATGTGTCCAATGCTTGTTCGCAAAGCTCATGATTGTGACAATTTTTGATTGATAGATTTTGATTTGATCAATTTGGCAGCTGATCAAGCTTTGTCAGATGGGCCCAATGCTAATTTTCAAAGCCGATGATTGTGACCATTGATTGACTTGGCGTGCTTGCCCCTTGTTTTCTTTGATAACTGAGTTGGTTTTATTGCTTTGGGATTTTGCAATTTTTTGAATGTTTTTGATGAAGATTGATTTTCTCTTGATTTTTGACCTTTTTAGGATTTTTGATGAGTTTTTTTATTTTTAGGATTTTTTAGAACTTTTGGAATCACCCCCTAGTCTGGCAGACCAATAAGTAACCATGGGTAACTGCTTTGTGCTCATAGCGGATTGTGCTTTTGGATATTGCTTGGGATAGTTAGTCTTGCATTGTGAAGTGGGCTCAAGCCTTTGGAGCTCATTGATGGCGAAGCTAGTTTTGAATACTTGGCGCCTGTTTGCCAGGTTTTCACCATGGTACCTACTCAATAGCGCCTATTTGCTAGGTTTTCATTGAGAGAGTGATGCTATTTTCTCTTTACTCTTTTTTCTTTTTTTGCTTTTTTGATTGTCGCCAAGGCGCTTGATTGCTAGGTTTTCACCAAGGTAACTTTTGTATTTTTTGATTTTTTTGGTATTTTCTGAATATGTAGATAAATGCCTTAACCATAGAGACCTTTAAGAGTAGAACCTCTTTAGGTGCATGCTATTGATGTAGCTGGGGAGCTGATCTCCTTCTGGTGTTGGTAGTATGAATGCCCCACTCTGAGTAGAGCTGATAATAACAAATGGTCCTAGCCAGTTAGGCTTGAACTTTTTGGGTTTTACTCACTCTGCTTGATTCTTTTGATTTTCCATGAGGACAAGGTCTCCTACCTCAAATGTTTGTGGCTTCACCTTCTTGTGATAGTTCCTTCTAAGGTGATTCTGATAGCCTTGTAAGTGGTTGAAGGCATGTTTCCTTCTTTCATCTAGTAACTCTAGTTCACTGAGCCTTGCTACTCTATAGTCTTCGTCAGAAACCAGGTTCTTCAATGATATCCTCAGGGATGGGATTTCCACCTCGAGGGCTAATACCACCTTTGTTCCATAGACTAGGGAGAAAGGAGTTTCCCCCGTTGGTGTTCTCACACTAGTTTTGTATGCCCATAATGCGGGACTAAGCTATAAGTGCCAGTCTCGCCCTGATTCATTCACTATTTTCTTCAAAATCTTCAACATTTTTTTATTCGTAGCTTCGGCTTGTCCATTTCCTTGAGGGTAATAAAATGAGGAGAACCCTTGTTTGATACGAAATTGTTCACATAGGTCTTCAACATCCTTGTTTTGGAAGGGGTTACCATGATCCGTCAGGATTGTTTGGGGGATCCTATATCGACAGATGATGTGATTAAGCATGAACATTGCTATCTATTTTCTAGTGATGTAAGTGAGGGTAATTTCTTCCACCCACTTTGTGAAGTACTTCATTGTTGCTATGATGTACTTGTGTCCATTTACTGAAGAAGGTGTTATCTTACCCACTAGGTCAAATCCCCACATTGAAAATAGCAACGGTGATGTGAGGTCTCCATGAATTTGACACTGTCTGGACCTTTGGACATGCTTGTATGCATCTGTCTCTATTGTTGGCCAATAGTATCCCATGCGGATTATTTTTTTAGCTAAGCTATTGCCACCTCTGTGGGTTCCACATATTCCTTCATGTACCTCGTATAAAGCTTTATGGGATTCCATGGACGTAAGACAATATAGTAATGTTCCATCGAGACTTCATCTATATAAGGTAGTGGAGAGGATTGTATACCTAGAGGATTGTCGGATGAGGGATTTTCTCTAGTTCCTAAACAAGTTTGGGGGTAAGACATTGTTTTGTAGATAGCTATAGACATCTTGGTACCATGGGGATTCAAGACCAACAAGGACACATGCTAATTCTGTGATAGATGCTTGATGTGATGGCACCAAGAGTTGCTCCACTAGAAACTAGAATTTGGTATCATTTCCTGGCATATCAATCAGTGATGCTATGGTAGCCATCACATCTACCGCATTGTTTTTTGCTCTTGGGACTTTCTCAAAGAGAATGTAATGAAACTTGGTGCACAGTTGTTCCATGTTTGGTCATGTAATCATTGTTAACTTGGCTAATGACCAACTGCAAATCACCAAAGACTTTTAGGTTCTTGATTCTCCATTGAATGGCTATCTTTAGATCGATGACCAATGCTTCATATTCTGCTATGTTGTTGGGGCATTGGAAGTTAAGTCTAAAAGACTTTGGAATTGTATCATGGTCTAGAGTGATAAGAACTATCGCTACCCCTGCTCCATGGTTTGTACATGATCCATCAAAATAAAGTTGTTGTATCTTGATCGCCGGTTGTAGTGTCATGATAGATTCATTGGGGAAATCAGAGATAATAGGCTGGTTGTCTTAAATCGGTGCCTCTGCTAGTTGATCGGCGATCACTTGTCCTTTGATAGCCTTTCTGTCTACATACTCAATGTCGAACTGACTTAAAATCATTACCCATTTTTCCAGTCTTCCAGTGAGCGCTGCTTTGCTTAATAGGTACTTGAGAGGATCAATATGTGCAACCAATTTTGTTTGGTGACTCAACATGTAGTGTGTTAGCTTTTTGGAGGCGAACACAACTTCCAAGCATGACTTCTCTATTGGTGTGTAGTTTATCTCATATCCAACCAGGGTCCTGCTTAGATAGTAGATGGCCCTCTCCTTTCCTGCATCGTCATGTTGTTCCAAGAGAACACCTAATGTTGATTTTGTCACTGAGATATATAGAAGCAATGGTCTACCTTGTACTGGTGGTACCAATATCGGAGACTTAAGAAGGTAGTCTTTGAATATCTGAAATGCGTGTTCACATTGTTCTGTCCATATGAACTTGATGTCTTTATGCAATAGATGTTGGAAGGGGTGGCACTTGTTTTCCAGTTGAGCTATGAAGCATCTTATCAATTGGAGCCTTCCTTGTAACCCTCTTAGTTGTCTTAGGTTCGATGGTGGAGGCATGTCCAATATTGCCTTGACCTTTGCTGGATCCACTTCAATTCCTCTGTGTGATACTATGAACCCTAGTAATTTTTCAGTTGTGACACCGAATGCACACTTTTTTGGATTTAGTTAGACTTTGAATTCCTCCATTCTATCAAACATGGGTCCCAAAACCTATAAATGATCCTTTCAAAGTATGGACTTTTCTTGTATGTCATCCACATAATCTTCCATTGTCTTGTGGATGAGTTCATGAAATATGATTGTCATCGCCCTCTGATATGTTGCTCCAGCGTTATTTAGATTGAATGACATAACATTTCAACAATATGTTCCCCAAGGACATGTGAAAACCATTTTGTGTTGGTCCTCTAGTGCTATCCTTATCTGGTTATAACCTGAGAAGCCATCCATAAGTGATAGCATTTCATGCCCTGCAGTTAGGTCCACTATCATGTCGATGTTTGGTAAAGGAAAGTCATCTTTGGGACATGCTATATTGATGTCCCAGAAGTCTGTACAAATTTAGATCTGACCACTGTGCTTCGTAACTGGTACTAGATTAGATATCCAATCTGCATACGGTATAGGTCTGATGAATTTAGCGCCCAGAAGATTTTTCAGTTCTGCCTTGACTAATAATGCAACATGAGGATGCATCTTTCTTAGCTTCTGTTTGACAGGTTTAGCGCCTGGTAGCAATGGGAGATGGTGTAGCACCAACTCTGGATCTAATCCTAGTATATCTGAGTAAGACCATGCAGAATTGATCATTCTTTCCTTGAAGAAACTGATGAACTATTCTCTCTCCTCAGGGGTGAGAGATTTCACCAAGTAGATGTTCTTTGGGTTCTTGTCATCCCCCAAGTTGATTTCCTCTATCTCTTCAGCTAGTAGTGCTGATTTCTCCTCTATTAAGGGGAGGAGTTCTCTCTTTCCATCTTCTAGCACCTCTGTGAGGTTTTCGCTAGAAGATACATCTTCTTTTAGCTTTTTACTCTTTTGTTCTTTTTTCTTTTGTGGACTGGAAAGAGGAGCTTCATCCCCAAAGTATGTTTCTCTGTCTAGGTTGATAGAGAATCCTGCCTTGTGATCTCCTGACGGAATGCCTTCCCTTAGTTAGATGAAATGAGCTATTGCCTCATCATTTTCAAAGACATCAAGATTAGGTGGTCCTTGTTGATCCCACTCTATAAGCTCAGGGTGTACAAGATAGACACTTTCACTACTGTTTAGCTTTGGTTGATTGAACGAGACTGCTGATATGGTACCTACGAAATTGGACTATGATGAGGATGCACCACTTGAGGTTTGATGAATGATATGTTTGTCTATACAGGGTTTTTTGGTAATGGTCAGTTGCTCAAACAGGTCTGCTAGGTTTATGATAATATCAACTTGAGGGAAAAAGTAAGAGATTGATGGTTCAGAGTCGTGGAGGGATCTCCATTCGTACTCAATGGAATCAATCTCAATGGAATGTTCATCCGATGTCTCACTTCCTTGGGTATCGTCGATAGCTAAGTGTAGGTTTATTTGGGATTGTGTAGATCCCTCTTCGGCGGGAAACAACTACACTAATATGTTGCTTATTAGGATATGCTCAGTGTTGTGCCCCTGATGCATCTCTGCTATTTGCTCATGAATGACTTGAATGTCTTGAACCACAGGACTAGTGCTTTGTTGTCCATAGCCCAAACCTCTAGTGTTTCTTTGGGTTGGTGGGAGAGGCAATTCATATATGCCTTATTGCCTTGCCCCCAGGCTGGTTGAACCATCATACCCAAACCTTTGTATCATTGTGTAACCGTTACCATAGTTTGCCAAAGGTAAGGGTGGTCAAACTGTCTCAAGGGAGTCTCTGTATAACCAGGTATTGATGTCTTGCTCAAAAGGATTCTCTTCCGCTATGTCCCTCCATCGGACAAAGGTTGTGGGTGGACATCTAAAAATAACTAGCTGCTAAGTTTCTGTTGCAATGACAGGTAGTGGCATACCGTAAATTCTGGGGCTTAAAGGCATGTGCGTGATCGTGAAAGCCTCTTCATATCTATATTCACCATATCCTTTGTCTGTGATGGATATCTTGCTTGATTTTTTTGTGACATCCTTAAGATTTGAATTTGAAGAGGATGAGATGCTTGCATCTTGATTAATGACTATCTTACCTACTGCTTGTGTGACATCCTTGGGATTTGATTTTGAAGAGGATGGGCTGCTTGCATCCTGGTTTGATGGCACCTGGTTATCAGTGTTGATTTGGACCACATTGCAATATTGGAAGGGATTGGGATCTCCCTCTATGATAATCTCCTCCCCTTGGTGAGGGAACTTGATGCATTGATGGTATGTTGATGGTACAACTTGCATTTATTGTATCCAAGGTCTCCCTAATAACATGGTGTATCCCAAATCAAGGTCTAAAATTTGGAAGGGTGTGTTTTTGACCATAGGACCAATGTGAACAGGTAGAATGATGATACCTTTAAAGGACCTTTCCTCTTCATCATAGGCTCTGATATTTATCCTTTTGGTGACATCAATGCTTGATTCGGAATAGCCTAGTTTCTTGATTAATTTTAAAGTACAAATGTTTAAACCAGCTCCACCATCGACAAGGACCCTATAGACATCGCTTTTGTGGATTTGGACAAGCAAGTGTAGAGGATCATTATGCAGGGGCTTATGCGGTGGCACATCATGACCTTTGAATGTGGCATGTTTGTTAGCTGCTATATGGTTGACCATTGTTTGGAAGCTTTCAGGTATTATGTCCCTTGGGATAGCTGCATTTTGAAGTGCTTGATCATGTGTTAGTTTATGCTGCGGAGATATGCGCAAGAGGTCAAACATGGATATCTGGGTAAGTGTGCGCTTCAGTTGGTCCACTATGCTTGTTTGTGGATCCAAGTTTGCTATAGGATTGGTTGATGTAGTAGTTGAGGATGGTACTCCTTGCAAGATGACTCTAGCATGACGCGTTGTTACAGCTCAATTGTTACCTTGGTCCCTGATAGTGATTGTGGCCACATGATTCTCTGAAGGATTAAGGCAATTTATGACATTATCACTATTGGCTTATGTATAGTTAACTTTATTGGTTTGTCCACTAGACTCAGAGGTTTTTCCTTTGTTGTGATCATAGAAGGTATCATTAAAAATGGTGTGATCAGTTGTACCTTTAGCTTGAGTGTTCATCACATCGATGATCCTTGTGTCAATGAGATCTTGGATAGCATGTTTCAATCGGTAGCAGTTGGCTATTTTGTGCCCCTTGACCTGATGAAACTCATAGAAGTCTTTGTCATTATACCACCTTGGCTTGTTTTCCTCTTGTTCAAAGTGTTTGATTGTTGGGAGAGTGATAGTGTTTGATTGTATCAGCTTACGTAAAGCGGACTCTATTGGTTTTCCAAATGGTGTGAAATCTCTTTGTTAGAATTGAAACCGTGGTTTGTGTTGATTCTATTGTTGACTATTTGACATAGCAGCTGCTTGTACAAGGGGATGTTGGTTCTAGATGTATGCTTGTTGAGTGGGCCCTGTGGGGTTTTGGCTTGCCACAGGTGCACCTTGCAGTGACACCTTGGGTTGCACATAGTTGACCGTCTTTACATCAGTGACACAATCACTAGTGACATTTTTTTTCTTGTTCCACCACTTATCTTTTTCCGTTGCATTCTTATTTGTGTTCATTTGTGTAGGATCTACAAGGATTCCTCTTTTGACCAAGTTCTTCTCACACCGAACTCCTCTTTCGATGAGTTGTGTGAAGTTTGGAGCTAACTGTAGTTCTATTGTGAATGACATGTCTGGGATCAGATTGTTAACAAACATGACTATCAAGTCTTTTTTGGGCACATCATATGTTATACGGTTTTCCATGTTCCTCCATCTCTATAGGAATTTCACAAAGGACTCTCCATCTTTTTGTTTAATGTCGCAAAGGTCCTTGATGCTGACCTTGTGCTCAATGTTATGATGGAAGTGAGCTATGAACTTTTCAACCAATTCTCCCCAAGATTGAATGCCATGAGGTAGATGTGAGAACCATTCCATTGCTGGTCCAGCTAAACTTTGTGGGAATAGTCACATTATATGTGTCTCATCATGAGCGACTTCAATGCAACTAGCAAAGAACTCTCGTATATTCTCAATAGGGTTGGTGCTGCCCCTATACTTGTCAAATTTTGGCACTAAGAAGTGGTTTGAGAATGGAGACATTTGAAGAGAATGGTCAAAGGGGTATGGGTATAAATGCTCTACGGTATAGGATTTAGTTTGCCCCTGATTTTGCATATCCATCATTTGGTTTTGAAGGGTTTGCATTTGTTGCATTATCATGTTCGTTTGATATTGCGGCTGATGTGTGTGGACATTCCTTTGTGCTGTGGTGGGTATGAGGCTGCACCTCTGTGTCCCTTGGGTAGGAACATATGATTTCATCCTAGGGACTTGATATTTATTTCCCACCGAGTGATTGGTGACTGGAGGGACATGAGTAGTCCATGGTGGGTTATGATGTGTTTGTTGTTGTGACTGAAACTGGGGTTGATAATGCTAGGGTTGGATGTGAGATAACTGAAACTGGGGTTGCTGTTGCAGAGGTTGGATGTGAGGCAACTGAAGCTGGGGTTTCTGTTGTGGAGGTTGGATGGGTGTCAGAATGGGAAAAGATGTAGCTTTGGGCTAGCCTTGACTGTAAATAGGTCCTACAGAGATGGATCCTTGCGAGCATGATGTGTTGATCCCAAGGTTAGTGTGGATGGATTGCAGTAGCGACATAGTTTTAGAATAACTGGTGTTTGGTGGGATGGAAGGCATAGCATGAGATTTGGACTGCACGGGCCATGAGATTAAGGGTGGAGGAATACTAGTGATCATAGGTGCACTTGGTTGCGAGCTTGTCATGCCTTGAGTAGATGATGTGTTGGCTTGGGTCGAGTCATTGGTTTGATTGGATACGGTCTGTGTTGACGTGGGTAAAGCCAATGGTGGAAATATCTGTGACACAACAGGTAATATCTGAGGAGTGTGAGTAGTGTTTTGACCTACAAGAGGGTTTTTGGGCCATATAGTTGATACGCTAAATTCAGCGGGGAGCTTGACTCCCTTCTTTATTAGCATGGCCAAGTAACATTCAGGGTTCCTCTCTACAACAGCGTCAACTACTTTGGTGGAGTAGGCATCTTGTTCCACATCTTCAATTTCTTCTTTTGTGATATCTTGGAAATAGGCTGCCCCACGGGTTGGCTCAATGAATAGAGTAGAACTAGTGTTCATGAAGGGATCATTCTCTTGCTCTATTTCCCAAGTGGGGAAATGGTTGATATATGACTCATCTGGTTGAGCTCTAGCCATAGACCTTGTGTAAGGTCCT
>MU224038.1:3264089-3292048 GCA_018584345.1 Thuja plicata
AATTCATTTATTTATTAATTGTTTTCAACATGTGAGATAATTGAATTCTTTTTGATTAAGAATTGCTTTATTTGATGAAATTAAATTAATTTAATTGGAAGAATTCAATTAGTAAGTTTAAATATTTCAATTTAAACTATAGGAAATTGATTTTAATTAATTAATTTAATGATAATTGATCAATTAAAGCTATTTTAATTAAATAAAATTAATTATTTAATTAATTTTGAGAATCGGATTTGATGATTTGGGAAATGAATTTAGAAGAAAATAGATGATTAGTTAATGATTAAAAAACCATTAATTAATAGATGAAAATTAGTGTTTTTAATGTAAAGTCGCAAGCTTGTCCATATTAGGGTGTCTACAAGTAGTTTCTGCAAAATTTGGGATGAACCTTCTACAAAAGTTCACCTGTCCAAAAAATTACTTCACCCCAAACCTGTTTGATAGAAGCGATAATTGCTGGATAGCTTTACAAATTTCAGCTCTACTTTAATCCCTTATTTAGACATTAGGTGGCCCAAAAATTTCCCTTATGTAACAAAAAAAATAGATTTTTTGGGATTTAAAGAGATGTCGTGATCTTGACATCTTTGTAGCACCAGTTGAAGATCCTAGAAATGTTTTTATACTGTGTTGAGAGAAGATAGTAAGGTCATCAAGATATATCACAATTGTCTTATCCCTTAGATGACCAAAGGTCGCAGTCATGGCCCTTTGGAATGGGGCACCTGCATTGATCAAAATGAAAGGCATTCGATTATAAGGAAAAGTCCCCCAAGGGATTATGAAGGTAATTTTGTGTTGGTCATCCTCTACTACACTTATCTAGTTATAACCAGAAAAGGCATCTAACAATGACATCATTTCTAAACCAGGAAGAGTTTGTAGGATATGATCCATGACAGGGATTGGGTAGTTATCATTTAGGCTCACCTGATTCAAATTACTGAAATGAACACAAATGTGTATTTCCCCATTATTTTTCCATACTGGCACAATATTCCCTACCCACGTAGAATGATGAATCAGGTAGATTATACGAGCCTTCAACATTTTATCAACTTCTTTGAAAATTGCATCTTCCACCTTTAGATTGTAGATTCTGATCTTCTGCTTAAAAGGACTAGTACCAGGTTTTAAAGGTATGTGATGTTGAACCTTGCCTTGTTTTAAATTCTTAAGATCTTTGTAGGACCATGCTGTAACACCCTAAAATTGGCATCTTGCAACCTTAACCAATTTTGTTGTATTTATCATTTTTCTGAATCATCAAAGGCCTATTGTACTAGGCAATTCTGAGTTTTAACTAACTCTACTAGATCTAAGTGTCAAATGCCAAAAATCCTAAATCTGCATTAATCATACATTATATTTAATTGCTAAATATCTATTTGCTAAACAAACCTTATGATTGAATTAATTTAATTATAAAGTCCTAGCACTTTAATTAAATTCACCCTCTTTAGCTAAAACACATAAAAAAGGAATTAAATGATATTTAATTATTAAATAAATATCCTCATTTTCAATAATTAAATTTAATTATTCAGATAATTGAGAAAAAAACAATTATGAGGTCATATTTATTTAATTAATTAAATATTGTCTCAAAATCTTATCTTCAGTTAAGAAATGGAAACTTTGAAATAATTGTGCTTTAGAGAGAAAGAAAACAGTTAAATCATAAATAAAACAGTTAAAATCAAAGAAAGAAAACAGTTAAAGCAAAGGGAAAATAATTTATTATTTTCTTTTAAAGAAAGCTTTCTATTTTAAACTGGCTTTTCTATCTGTTTTATTTCAAAAAGGAAACTTTTTATTCTGATCACCTCCGAGTCTATAAAAGAACTCCCATTTCTCACTCAAAACCCTTCCTGAATTTCTAGTCATATGCATTGTTAGAATGCTGAATTGTTGCTACATTCTTAGTTCATACTCTCATTTTGCAATAGATTAATTTCAATTTCTAGAATAATCTCATTGAAATCATGGCATAGTTTTAATCTCATTTCTAGTTTGAATGGATCATTCAGATTAATCTTGCATGTTTCATTTCTAGATTAATCATTGCATTGCATTCATGGAAGCATAAATCCTTCATTCTAGATTGGTCAATGGTTGTGAGACTCTCATTCTGAGAGCTATTTCGAAACCCCGTCTGGATAGAAGGCAACAGGTTGAATCATACAGACAGGCAAGATGAATAATCTCATATTCATTCTTGTGTGTATCTGATGAATAAGGACTATGTTGGAGTGTATGGTTGATTAACAAGGCCAAATTTACCACATACATTTCTGGCGCCCCACTGTGGGGCAAAACATCTATTTCAATCATCACATTTAAATTAGTTTTGAAAATCTTGGGATCATGTTCGTACTCTAATTTTGCAGGTAAAACAACGCATTTCATCTTTGTTTTAGCGTGGAGCAAGTTCAAAAATTTCTTCTATCTTCTGTCTATTATTCTCTTAGTGTCTTTGAAGCTCTCATTTTGAGCCAAATCGGACTACACCATTGCGTCCAGAACATCATTTCGGTTGAAAACGATTGTAAATATGCCCATGCTTCTCAAAAGTTGAATCTGTGGCAAAAATATTTTGCCCAAAGACGCCGTACAACCCATTGCATGAAAATCGAGGCAGCTTTCAAATTTTTTTGCACGCGGCCTGAGGCACATTTTTAAAAATAAAAATAAAAAAAAATAAAAAAAAATTCATTTTTTTTTCACTATATTAAATTTGACAGTCGTCAAACCATCATTCTACATGACCTTCTGTGACACCCACGAAACCGTCAAATTTAAACTCACAGGTTGATGACATCAGCAGGGTTTGAAAAATCTTTAGGCTTCACCATTGATCTTTTTGAATTTGCAATATAACTTTAAACGATCATATCTTGCTCATTTTAAGTCCAAATTAAGTGTAATTTTTTTTGATTCTGCGTAGAATTGTTTGAAGATTTCTAGGTTTTTCTTAAGTTTTGGATTTTAGTCATAGATGTCTCATAAATTACAGGTTTTTATCACTGTACCTATCTAATCCTCTATTTTGCAGCTTCCAAAGCCTCGTACGGGCTCATACAGTAACATTTTTGAGTGCAATTTTTTTTGAAAGTGCGTGATTTCCTTTCTATGTTCTTAATATGTGATCTATTTTCTATTTTTTTTTTTAATTTTGATAATATGGACTAATCTTTGACTTTAATTTTCATGTGATTATCTTTTTCATACAACCTAATAGTGGTTTGAAGAACATTATCAAAAAAGAATAAAATACAACTCATGAATTGGTTTTGCAGGTTGCCTTTGATCGATAGAACACAAAACATTGTGCTTGCATCTTATTTTTGATTTCTTAAAATAGGAATCCACATGCAAGACTTCTTAAAATGAACATTTGTTTGATATTTTGGGGATGACAATAATGTCAGGAAACTATGCTCTCGCCCTTTTGGGATGATCATAAATCTAGAAACATTATTGTCATTTTCTTATTCTGCTTGAAGTGTCTTCTAGTTTTGTAAACCCAAGGAATTACATGGACGTATCCTCTCCCCTCGCCTTCATGGATCTTGTGTGTAAGATAAATCCATATAAATCCTTTAGCGTGGCTACCTCCCAAGTGCTTTAGCAGAGCCAGTGAGAGTGGATTGCCCAACTAGTAATAGGCTAAAGCCAAGCCCTTCCGAACCGGTATATAAAAAATACAATTATGATTAATCTCATAATGGACAGGTGTGAATTCATTGTGGCAACCAAAATCTCCTCCAGTACCCTAGTGGTGCATTAAAGTCCCGACATCATTAAGGTGAAAGCCTTGATTTGAAAAGATTGGGAGAGCCCCCTTTATTGGGAAAATGACTTGATCACAACCACCTGAACGGATGTCCTTACTACAAACTGTTGTTATAGTATCCAAAAACCCTCTATCTATTGGCGCGGAAGGTTAGAGACTGACTAAGACACCCCACACTTTTATGGCTCTTAGTAGAGACAAAAACCCTTTGGGAAGAAATTCCTTTGGGGTTCAAAGCTTGGTGTGCCTGAGAAGTGAGTGCACATGTAAGGAGGAGCCCGTGCCTCCAAGCTTCTATGTTGTCTGCTATGAGTAGGCGTAGCTAAAATTTGATTCAAGTGGGGATTCAACAGATACTGCCCTGGCTATCCTAGGATTGTGATGTGTTTGTTCTGGTACTACAAACAATCTCCATGATGTGTTTTGTGTGAGTGTTGACTGAAACAATAAGAACAACAACAATCAAATGATTTGGACAGCTATAAACTTTGGATATTTTCCTATCTTGTCTTGTTTGAAACTTCAACAATCTATCGAAACTCTGTCAAAACTCTATCAAATTTGTTTCAAAAACTTGTCAAAACTTGGTATTTCATTGGTCTATCCTACTACATTTAGTCTATTCTAAAATTTGTGATGTCATAACATTTCTACTAGTTCACATGCAACTGCAACCTGTTACTCCAACCTATCGCTATCTTGAAATCTGATGTTGTTAAACTTGTCTGATTGACCGAGTCCTTTGTTCAATCTTATCATCTTTTTCTGTGTTGTCCTTGTTCTGAGTTGTGAGAGTGGGTTCTTTAACCTTGACTCAAGATCAGAGTCCTTTGCTATCTCATTCTCATTTGGATGTTTATCTCTTGGTCTCTTTGGTCTTGGACTTGGATAACACTTTAGGTATCATCACAATGTCGGTCAAGCGAATCAATTTATCTATGCCTGTGTGAACTAGAAGTCATTTTAAGGAACTCTAGAAGTCTATCACCTTGTTGTACAAATCTATATTCTATTGTGAAGGTTCTGTCTAAATCTTCACAAATCTATACTTTCATCAACATCATCACTAGTCTGTCTTTGACTGCAATCAGTTGATAGTCTGACTCATTGTTGTTTCAAAATCTGACTTTGTTGTGCTAGTCCAAGTGACCCACTATCTATTTCAATCTTATCATCTATGTCTGTGCTATCCTTATCCTGAGTTGTGAAAGAAGGTTCATCAACCTTGACTCAAGATCAGAGTCATTGCTACCTCCGTCTCAGTTGGACATTATCTCCTTTGTCCTTTGGTCTTGGACTTAATCAACACTTTAGATATCACTTTAGCACCTGCTAGTCAATCAATCGATTCATCATACCCTCTTCATTCTTCTAAGAAAGCGCGCATTCAGCCAATCTTACAATGTCTAAAAGCAAAGAAGAGATTCTTAGGGCAACTTTATTAAAACAACTTCAAACTTTGGAATCTGAACTCCAATGATTAAAGGGGAAAAAGGATACTCCATTCAACAGATCCTCCTTAAGATCAACCTATCCTTTTCTATTTGATCACGATTCTCACATCTCTCCACTTTCTTCCAACACGGATAAATCTTGGTATGACAATCCCATCTTTGATCAAGAACAGTTTTATGACAATCCCAACTTTGATTAAGAGAATGTAGAGGAAGCTATGACAACATCAGATGAAATACTTTTCTATCTGCAAAAGAAGGATATTGCAAGTCAAGAAGCATCTATTTATCCTTTAGAGAGAATCTTTACTCCTTTGGGACAATCTTATCAATCAACATTGGAGGAAATTCTTGAGCATAATCTCATCACATTACCTCAAGCCACATCCTATGGATTCAGATTCTTGAGTCCCTATTGTGCATATCATCAAAGCAATAAGCATAAAACTTCATATTGCATGGAGTTGAAACATAGAATCCAAGATCTTCTTGATGATGGCATAATTAAACCAAACAATCCTAATGATTTATATAAAGAAGAACAATATACTAATCTCAAGCAAGATCAATATTAGGAATCCATGTCTAGCAATGGTTCACATATCCCATCTACTTCTTCCATTGTTCCTACATCTCCTAAAGCTTCCCCATCTCTATCAAGAACTAATCCTATTGAAAACTATGTTTACTCTCAAGGACTACCTCTAAAAGGGATCCAAGCTAATGAACATACAGATGTAAGCCTTTCTTAGGCTCTAAAGATCATAGACCCCAACCTTCCATGTGCTTCAATGCTTATCATGCCTACTCAAAATGATACTTCATTAGCCTTTCAAGAATCCCTCATGCATATGAAAAATCCTACCTCATCCTTAGAAGTGGTTCCATGTCAAGAGGAGAATCTACAATATAAAGAAACATATATCAGTAATGATCAAGATCAAGACACCATCCATATTTATCCAACAGTTGACCAAAGTCACATACCTCAAGAGTCCCGTGATGATTCTATCATCCCCTTCCATTCCTTCCTAGAAGAAGCTCTTGCATCTCCTATATCTTATCCATCTCCCAAGAAAGATCAAGATATCCTTTCCACCATCTCTAATGATCATATTGAAAATTAAGAGAAAGGTACCCTTTGTACACCATCTAAAGATCCTTGTCAAGATCAGAGCATCCCTTCATCTCCTTGTCATGCTCCTCCATATCCACCTCAAGAAAATATCATTCCTCCAAATCCCTTGCAGAAAAATAAATCCCTTGAAGCTTCAGCTGCTCCTATCAAAATTGCTCCTGTTAAAGCTACTCATGCTCCTGTTGATATGAAGATGAATTCTAAAGAGAAGAGCCTTGGTCATGCAGCTCACTCTAAAGATGTTGATATCCCGTCCACACTTTATATCCCTCCATTCAAATGTAAGCATCAGTCTTCTCCATCTTCCAACTCCATCCTTGGTCCCTACATCCCAAAGCTAAGACCGTCAAACCTTCCATCTATATTGGGTCCATATGTCCCTCCATCTAACATGCCTATCAATACTATCTTGTTATCCACTTCCACTATCCCCTATCAAGATCAACAAAGACATACATCTTTGAAATATCCCTATCAACCAATCCATATGAACCAGTCATATTAGCTCCATTCATCCACAATTCCTAAGTCTATTGGAAGTAATTTGGATGTGCAACGAAGAAATCAGCAATACAAGAATCCACCTACATATGAAGATCACTATGTACCATCTAATCGACATGTGACTACAAAGAAAAATGAAATATTCAAGAGACTGCAAAGGTCCACTGAGAAAAGAACAATATCAAAGCAAATATGGGTTCCTAAATCCATCATGGAAGAATTGCGTTCTAAATCTGAGCAAAGAATAATATCAGAGAAAATATGGGTTCCTAAATCCATTATGAAAGAATTGTGTTCTAAATCATCTGATACAAATGGAAAATCAAAAGCTATGTGGATTCCCAGGTCTCTTCTAAAGGACTCGGATACAAAAAGAAAAGTAAAAGTTATGTAGATTCCCAAGTCTCTCTTAAAAGGCTTGAACAAAAAGGAAAAATCAAAATTGGTGTCCAAGCTTCCAAAGGCTTCCACTCCGTCTCCTTTCATATATTTTTCATCTCCTAAACCTATTTTGGGTCCTCATGTCCCAAAATCCATTGTTTTGAATACGTCTCCATCCATCTTGGGTCCTCGTGCACCAAGATCCATATCAAAACCTATATCCATTTCACACACTTTTCCTCTATCATTCCACCATCCTTCAAGATGTGTGTCGATGTTGATCTTGCCTACACAAACTTTTCAATACCCTATCCAATATCCTGCACCTACCTCCTACACATCCACCTCATATTCCTATTATTCCTCTCATCCAATCTATCGCATAAATCCTTCACTACCATCTCCCTTATCCTCCATATCAATCTTCTTTAACATCACCCTATCAGCATCTGTGAGCATACTTTCAGTGGCCTTTGCCTATTATAGCATATCTTTCAGAGGAGCACTATCTAAAGAGATAGAAGCTTAAGTTCCTCCATAAAATCAAAAGGATGAAAAAAAAGAAAGGAAAAAAAAAAAGAAAAAGAAAAAGTGCCTTGGTGAAAAGCTGGTAAACAGGCACCTTGGTAGCAAAAGTAAAGATAAATCAATATGTCCTATGGTGAAAACCACTTCTTGTGGCACCTTAGATAAGTACCATGATGAAAACCTGGTAAACAAGCATCATGCATAATTCCTCCTACTTGCACTCTTCACTTGGGGGCAAGTTCCTTCCATGTACTCCTATCTATCATATCTTACATCCAGCTAGCTCATGAGCATCCATCTTCCTTCTGTTGATCTTGACAAGGTTGAGCCTATCTGTGAACACACTATGTATCCTGACATTTGTTATCCCTTCCATCAGCCTATTTACTTTCACTCATGCATGATACCCTATCATGATCTTGCTTATCCCAAGCCTATCCTTCCTATCTATGTGCGTTCCTATCATAATCCAAATCATGCACTTATACCTCCATCAACCTTTATCCTGATCATAGCTATATCCTATCCTATGAAATTGACCCCTTGGTCTTGATCAAAATTGAAAAACAAGTTCTTAGAAGTCTCCTGACATTTCCACTCTTTTGGACCACATAATTTTCATGACATCAGGTGATTACCCTAAATGCTATACAACATTACTCCATGAGCCTACATTGCTATATTATTTTTTCCCTAGCTTGGGTAATCTTGAAGAGACTATCCTTGAGGGTCGCATTCACCCTCTTCATCCATCATTGGCTATTCATCTCATCGATCAGCTTTCTAATCCATCTGTAATATCCTGCACCTTGCTAGACATTGGGGGCACACCATTGTGATCTTGCTTGAAATCGAGTAATCTCTAAAAATCTAAAAATTGTAAAAATCTCTAAAAATCTAAAAATTGGAAAATGTCCTTAAAAATGACCATCTTAGTGAAAACCTAGAAATAGGAGCTTTGATGTATCTCCAAAAAAATCATATATTCCAAAAATATAAAAAAATTAAAAAATATAAAAATACAAAAAAAAGAAAAAGCAAAAAATGTGCCATTGATGAAAACCTGGCAAACAGGCGTCATGGTAGAAAAAAAAAAAAAAAGAATTTATGCCAAGAAGGTGAAAACCTGGTAAACATGTGCCTCTTGTTCCACAATTCTATATCTATCGTAGCACCACTTGGCTTTACACATTTTCTTTCCTGCATTACTTGTTTCCTTCTTTCGTGCTTACATATGCTTTCAGTTCCCGTCAAGACACCAACTTACATGGATTGAAAATTGGTCATACTCTCGGGGCAACCGTCCTAGTCTAGGGGCACTATCCTATTACCTTTTGGGGATCTACTTCGCGACAGTCACCAGTGGTTCTCACTGCATCTACCTACTGTCGCTTAGCTTATACTGAGTTCTCTCTTCTTGAGAATCTCCCTAAGATTAGTCACCAGTGGTTCTCACTACATCTGCCTACTGATGTCTAGCTAGTCCTATGTTCTCTTCACTTGAGAATCTCTCTTATGTCAGTCACCAGTGGTTCTCACTGCGTCTGCCTACTATCATTGTACTATTGATATTTCTCACATCCATTATAGTTGGAGTTATACTCAAATTCTCTGTCTCTCGATACTCAGTCTTGATGATTCTTTGCTTTAGTTTGTACATAGCTTTCGGTCTTTTTCATGACACTTTGGTTCCTTTGTGAACCCTCCTGACTTGACACTGATTCGGCGCCATACACCTAGGGGCAACCAAATCTAGTTTTTCCTCACAACATATGTCAAGTTAGTCATCATTACTTGGGGGCATGGGTCCCCCATCTGATCACATATTTGGTTTACACCTGAGTCAGTAATCTTGTCACTTCTCAAGGACAACTCGCTACTAACACAAACTGGTGTTTTTTCAACACCACCATAAACCATATTTTTTAACACTATCGTTGGACACATCTGTGTTTTTCAACACACATTAGATATCTCAAATGTAAACATCTATTGATAACAATCAAACACAACGCACTCACAAGCACAACGGTGTTTTTCAACACCTCTAAACATGAATATATTCAAAATCTTTGAAACTGGTTGAGCTATGATTGAATATTTCTTTGTATGCTGTCTATTCTCATGGATTTCATCACTATTTTATTTGTCTACTGCTTGTTGGTGTAGTCCTGATGATTAAGCAACATCAAATAAATAGGGTCTATGTGATAAGAGCTCCCGCACTAAGGTGGAACAACCTCACATCCCTCGCTCTTGTTTATTTGCATGCCATGGTGAGGTCGGTACTATCTCCTTACCTGTTATTTCTCTATTTTTTATTGCTTTGTTTGTTTACGCATGATTGCACTCATGGTTATCTTGGCTTTGAATGCCTCCATACTGGTGTACTCTTGCAACATTAACTGGAAACAATGTTTAGTTCATCTTGGCTTTTGTGCCCTGGTGCTTACGTTTGTTTCCTACATTTTATCCGATGCAAGTCGTATTCATATCCTTATGGTTGCATTGTGGCACGAGTGAGGGTTGTATAGACTTCGCTGTTCCAAAAAAATGCTCAATGATGATGATTTTATGATGGGTCTCACAACCATGTCCTAGAATTGCACTTTCATATTGCATCTAGCATAAGATTGCATTTTCATTCTAGACTTGCATTGTTGCAGTAATTCAATGTTCAGTTCATTGCGTCCTCCTGGGTCATACATTGGGGAGTTCTTCTTTAGAGTCCTAGTTTCATCATGACTGCACAAGTGTTTGATCCTTGCTCTCTAACTTCAACTATATGCTCAACCCATTTCGGGATCGAAATCGAAATCTGACACTCCTATATCGCACAAAATCGCATTTTAATTTTTTGGGACCGACGTGATCAGACGCTTGTGTAGTCGACTTTCTGACATCACTTTCTTGTCAGATCATATCTCATCAACATTTTCTCAAATCTTTGACTTTTTTTCTCAAAAGTCAACTCTAGTCAACTCTAGTCAAATTTGGTCAACCAAACCTCAAAATCTCTCAAAATTGGTTCTGAATCTTCTGGATTCTTCCGTAATATGTTCTGATTTCTTCTTGATCTCTGATTCAACATCTATCTGTGATTTTTTGCTATCAATCATCATATGACATGTCATCTTTCCAATTCACTCCTGAGGGGGTAGGATGATTACATCATTGAATCTATTTCAATCAATCTGATCTGAATTCAAAAGTTCTCATTGCTAGGGGCATCTCATCACTTGGGGCATGCTCAATTTTTCATACCTCACAGTCAAAATTGGATGTTCCACGACTTTCAATCAATAAAGGCATCTTTGTTCCTTACATCTTGTCATCTATTAGGTATCAGGGCATTCTAACACGGATCCCTGAGAATCAAGCTTTGTTTTGGAGATGATTCTCAAAATCTCAATCTATTAAGCATCTAAGCAATCTAACTCAGATTCTTGAGGATCAAGCTTCGTTCTGGAGATGATTCTCAAAATCTCATCTATTGGGAATTGGGGCAATCTAACCCTGACTCCTGAATCTCTATTGACTATCTTTTGGGACAGGTATCAGGGCATTGTAACCCTGACTCCTAAAGGTTAAGCCTCATTCTGGGGATAGTCTTCTGAAAGATATCAATCTAACCAGTGTCTCAGCAATCTAACCTAGTTATTGGGGGACTAAGCTTTGTTCTAGAGATAGTCCTAAAAATCTCTATTGACTATCTTTTGGGACAGGTATCAGGGCATTCTAACCCTGACTCCTAAAGGTTGAGCCTTGTTCTGGGGACAGTCTTGTGAAAGATATCAATCTAACCAGTGTCTTAGCAATCTCCCCTAGATATTGGGGGACTAAGGTTCATTCTGGAGATAGTCCTAAAAATCTCTATTTGACTATCTTTTCAGATAGGTATCGGGGCAACCTAACTCTGACTCCTAAAGGTCGAGCCTCATTCTGGGGATAGCCTTGTGAAAGATCTTAATCTATTAGGTGTCAGGGCATTCTAACCCAGATCCCTAAGGATCAAGCTTCATTCTGGAGATGATTCTCAAATTCTTCATCTATTAGGTATCGGGGTAACCTAACTCGGATCCCTGAGGATCAAGCTTCATTCTGAAGATGACCCTCAAAAACTCTATTTGACCAATGTCTTGATAGCCTAACCTAGACTTCGGAGAGTCAAGCTCTATCCTGGAGATGGCTCTGAAATCTTCATCAATCAATCTTTGCATCACCAATTTTCAAAATCTATTTGTCTGTGCTTCAAGCATCAGACTATTCTTTGAATCAATGCACTACTCGCACATCAATTCAAAGAGGGGAAAAATGTAACACTCTAAAATTGGCATCTTGCAACCCTAACCAATTTTGTTGAATTTGTCATTCTTCTGAATCATCAAAGTCCTTTTGTACTAGGTAATTCTGAGTTTTGACTGACTTTACTCGACCCAAGTGTCAAATGCAGAAAATCCTAAATCTGCATTAATTATACATTATATTTAATTCCTAAATATCTATTAGCTAAACAAACCCTATGATTAAATTAATTTAATTATAAAGTCCTAGCACTTTAATTAAATTAAATTCACCCCTTTTAGCTAAAATACATAAAAAGGGATTAAATAATATTTAATTATTAAATAAATATCCTCATTTCAATAATTGAATTTAATTATTCAGATAATTGAGAAAAAATAGATTTATGAGGTCATATTCTATTTATTTAATTAAATATTCTCTTCAATTCAGAAATAGAAGTTTTGAATTAACTGTGCTTTAAAGAGAAAGAAAACAGTTAAATCAAAAGAGAAAAGAATTAAATCAAAGAAAGAAAATAGTTAAAGCAAAAGGAAAACAATTTATTGTATTTTTTTAAACAAAGATTTCTATTTTAAATTGGCTTTTCTATCTATTTTATTTCAAAAAGGAAAGTTTCTATTCTGAACAACCTCTAAGTCTATAAAAGAACTCTCATCTCTCATTCAAAACCCTTCCTAGATTTCTATTCATATGCATTGTTAGAATACTAAATTGTTGCTACATTCTTAGTTCATAATCTCATTTTGCAATAGATAAATTTCAATTTCTAGAATAATCTTATTGAAATCATGGCATAGTTTTAATCTCATTTCTAGTTTAAATGGATCATTTAGATTAATCTTGCATGTTTCATTTTTAGATTAATCATTGCATTGCATTGATGAAAGCATAAATCCTTCATTCTAGATTGGTCTATGGTTGTGAGACTCTCATTCTGAGAGCTATTTTGAAACCCCATCTGGATAGAAGGCACCACGTCAAATCATATAGACAAGCAAGATGAATAATCTCATATTCATTCTTGTGTGTATCTGATAAATAAGGACTATGTTAAAGTGTATGGTTGATTAACAAGGCCAAATTTACCACATACAATAAATTGTTTTCCCTTTTCTTTAATTGTTTTCTTTCTTTGATTTAATTCTTTTCTCTTTTGATTTAACTATTTTATTTATGATTTTAATTGTTTTCTTTCTCTTTAAAGCACATTTCTGGCGCCAATATTCAAATCTATTCTTCTGTGCTTCCGGCATCAGACTATTCTTTGAATCAATGCGTTGCTCCCACATCAATTCAAAGAGGGGCAAAATGTAACACCCTAAAATTAGCATCTTGTAGCCCTAACCAATTTTTTTGTATTTGTCATTTTTCTGAATCATCAAAGTCCTATTGTACTAGGCAATTTTGAGTTTTAACTGACTCTACTTGACCTAAGTGTCAAATGCAGAAAATCCTAAATCTGCATTAATCATACATTATATTTAATTCCTAAATATCTATTGGCTAAACAAACCTTATCATCAAATTAATTTAATTATAAATTCCTAGCACTTTAATTAAATTAAATCCACCCTCTTTAGCTAAAACACATAAAAAAGGAATTAAATGATATGTAATTATTAAATAAATATCCTCATTTTCAATAATTGAATTTAATTATTTAGATAATTGAGAAAAAGCAATTATGAGGTCATATTTATTTAATTAGTTAAATATTGTCTCAAAATCTTATCTTTAGTTCATAAATGGAAACTTTGAAATAACTGTGCTTTAAAGAGAAAGAAAACAATTAAATCATAAATAAAACAGTTAAAATCAAAGAAAGCAAATAGTTAAAGCAAAGGGAAAACAATAAATATTGTTTTCTTTTAAAGAAAGATTTCTATTTTAAACTGGATTTTCTATCTGTTTTTTTTCAAAAATGAAACTTTCTATTTTGATAACCTCTGAGTCTATAAAAGAACTCCCATTTCTCATTCAAAACCCTTCCTGAATTTCTAGTCATATGCATTGTTAGAATACTGAATTTTTGCTACATTTTTAGTTCATAATCTCATTTTGCAATAGATTAATTTCAATTTCTAGAATAATCTCATTGAAATCATGGCATAGTTTTAATCTCATTTCTAGTTTAAATAGATCATTTAGATTAATCTTGCATGTTTCATTTCTAGATTAATCATTGCATTGCATTCATGGAAGCATAAATCCTTCATTCTAGATTGGTCTATGGTTGTGAGACTTTCATTCTAAGAGCTATTTCAAAACCCCATCTGGATAGAAGGAAATAGGTCAAATCATACAGACAGGCAAGATGAATAATCTCATATTCATTCTTGTGTGTATCTGATGAATAAGGACTATGTTGAAGTGTACGGTTGATTAACAAGGCCAAATTTACCACATACACATGCAAAAACATTTTTTTATCAATTCAACAATTGGGTGAACCTTTCTTTTTCATCTTGTGTACAACAAGTCCCAAGATCGAAAAACTTAGGATCAAATTCATTCCCTATGTTTATATTCTCATAAGCACCTGAACTTGAAGTCTCGTGTGTTCCAATATTTTTGGTATAACCATCTTTCCTATTGAAAAAATTCTCCAAGGATACCAAGCCTTTTGGAAATTTCCCTTCAATTGGATAATTTCTGGGTGTTTGTTCTCCTCTTTATCAAGACAATATTCATAATAATTAGCTTGTGAACCTTCAAAATACATCAAAGAAAGCATATCAACACATTGCATGAAGGCATTAAATTTTTTGTCATCATGAAATCATTGCCAAGAGTCTACATTATTGGGCACACTAGGCCAATGGATGATCTCAATTTGATATACATCTTGATTGAATTCTGGATGAGGAATCATAAGGGAAGTTGATTTTGCTAACACATCCGCTCTTGAATTCAAGTCTATGGGAACCACTTCTATAGAAAAATTCTCAAGGCCTTCAATCTCATCCCAAAACCTATTGCGGTAATGATTTAATCTTTCATTCTTTACTACAAATATTTACCACATATGTTTCACGATCAACTCTGCATCTCCTTTGGCTTTTAGCAACTTGATTCCCATAATTTTTTCTTCTTCTATCCCCAATAATAGAGATTCATACTGCACCGTGTTGTTTGTATTATTGAACTCTAACTTGAATGCAAAAGGTATCTTTTCCCGTGATGCCGATATCTAGACAACACCAAACCCGGATCCAACACTTGAATAACTTCCACCAAACTTCATAGTCCACACTAAGTCTTCCTAGGAATCTGGTTCCATCATATCTTCTATAGGTAGAATCAGGTAATTCCTGAATTCTGATTCCTGATACAGAATGTGCGACCTAGGTTCTTCAGAAGGGAAGATCATATATTTAGATTTAGACTCAGGTTGAAGGGTAACCTTTTCTTTTCCTATAGGAATTATGGCTTGGGATGAATCTATTTTGATCTCCCCTCCCAAGCCCTTGCAAAAGATTTTAATCAAAAGCATGCCATAGCTAGCGCGGATGTCAGCAACTAGTATCATCAGTTTGAGTTAATTTGCAGGATATGCTGCCAAAGCTACTTGAGCATCTTTAATTTTCCCTAATAACAATACTTTATTTGAGTCCATAGAGTAACGGCTACCAAAGGTTTTGGTTAGGGGTAGATCTAGTGCTTTGGCTACTGCAGAAGGCATTATATTATCTAAAGCTCTGAAATCAATAATGCAATTATTCAACTTGTGGCCATGTTTGAATAAGGATACATAAAAAGAATCAGGTTTAGCATTTTATTGTGAAAATTCTATAGAAGTATCCTTTTGCGATTAGGGTTCAAAATTCACTTATTGGTTAAGCAGAGTAAGGGAAGGCTCCTTTTCTATTTGGATATTAGTCTTCTCCTTATCATTAACCTTAAGTCTAACATCCCCTTTGACATATTCAACCAATTTATCTAATTCCCTTGGGTTTAGCTTAAGATACTCTGCATGAGATATCTGTATTCTAGAAGATTTGCAAAATTCAAGAATATCAATAGAGGAATCAAATTTGAACCTTTTTGACATTTGAACCTCAAGAGCATTTGAACTCTGACCTTTTGAAATTCTACCAGTTCAGCTTAATGGTTCCTTTGCTCTATGAACCAACTCAGAAGATGGTGTGTGTCCTGATAAATTACCTATTCGTTGATTCCTTGTTAAAAATGAACATAAAGGTTCCTCTAAAGTCACTAAATTATCACCACCTCTTTCAGAGTCATACTTATATTTGAGAAAGTAGCTTCCAGAGTCGCCATGTAATTTCAAATCCACTTCATCTTTAGGAGGCTCTTCAACAATTCCTCTATGATTATTCATTCATATATATCATATTATCTATGGGCATGCAATACCGTCATGATGATCTATTAAATGGAATACACACATATTTCCCTTGCCTCCAGATGATCATTCTATTGCTAATTTTTGAGATATAGGAGACCATCCCAAATGTTTTTTGGAGGGACCAACATTTTGATAAGGAAATCTTCTGGGTATATTAGATAAGGAGAATTAGTTTAGGGTAATTGTCTCTTGAGTGAAATTATGTCATTTACTAATCTTTGCAGCATAGGCTATGAGGATGAAGGTGTTTGTGCATTAGAATTTTGAACTTCTTTTTTCCATTTTCGAGAAATGATTAGGTCATCTTCTAATTGTATGGTTGTGGTGCGATAAATAGACATATCTGCTACTCTTTCTCTTTTAAAGTAAAAAATTATATCAGGGGACATTGCATTGATAAATAAACATTTTTTATTCTCTATCATAGGTCTCTAATTAGAAAGAATCTTATTAATAAACTTATCATATTTAGCAACAAATTCTCTCATTGGTTCTTGAATTTCCTTATTTAAGTTGGGTTAATTTATCCAATAAGGAATGTTCATCTTTCGTTCCTTTAAATATTTCTTCAAATCTAGTATTCATATCATCCCAACTAGTATTGCAACTCACGGGTGTAACCACCCTAAATTGGTCTACTCTAACCAAGGATCCTGTTTGCCCTAAATGCTATCATACTCTCAATTATGTCAATCTGACTATCTAATTATTGGCATAATTCATCAAAATCAAGATAATCCCTCAAATCAAAGTGATTTATCACCACCTCACGTTAATTACCTTGGCCTATTTAATCAAATAAATCCTATTAAATTCGTTGGCTAAAGTAATTAATTAAAAGGAAATTAATAAATGCTCTCAGATTATGCATTTAGACCAATGATAATTTATTTCTAAAATGGAAGATTCAAATGAAAATGAAGCGATTTAGTATGCAATTCAAGCTAACAACATGATTCATTTGTTCACTTAAGCATAATTGAAATGTTTTATAATTATCTAAGCAGCATGAAATCAATTTGACAACATAAGATAGAATTAAGAATTAGGAAATCAGAACATCCTACCTCAAGAGAAGGTCCAATATTTGATAGCACAAGTGATGAAGAAGAAGAAGAAGAAGTTGAACTCATACCCTAGACATTTGAAAGATTACCGTATATAGGTACTGAGAACCCAAAATACCAAGGAGAATGGTTTGTACCTACTTATATGAGAGAACAATTAGAACACAAGAGGCGCTTGGTATCACAATTAGAACAAAGACCCAAAGATGAAAAAGGAATGAGTCATACTCATGAGAAGAAACAAGAGGGAACACATCAAGAACAAGAAGAAGGAAGAATCAGGGGAGAATAAGCAAGTAGATCAAACATTCTTGAAGAATTATCTTCTATGAGACAACAAAAATGTGTAAATCCTAATCGGGGGTAATTGGTGACAATTTCACATGTCCTAGATCTACCACATTTTGATCCACAAATAACCAGTAGGGTGCACCATATAACTATTGCTAAATTTCTAAATCAATCCAATGACAATATCTCAGATTCACATGATTATGAGTGGGATGAGATGTATGATGCTACTATGGATATTGAAGTAGATGTTATACACAATTTTTCCCCTCCACGTGAAAGAGGACAAGGTTCTAGCACTACCCCTCTTACAAACCTTGATACAAAATTGACTAATGTAGTGTTCCCAAGTATAATTGATGCAGACACAGGCGTCTTAATAGGACCAAAAGAGTTCCAAAGGATACTACAAAGTACAAGTTCCAATTTGATAAGAGAAGAAGGAGAAAATGTACAGTTTACTGAGTTCCTTAAAGAAAAAAAGATCAAATTTGCATGGTCTTATTCTAATATGCATGGATTAGACCCTGAATTAATAATGCATCACTTATCTACATCTCATGGGATAAAACTTGTCAAGAAAAAATTAAGAAAGATGCATCGACATGTAGCATCGTTGGTAAAAGAAGAGCTAAAAAAACTGTTAAAATCTTGATTCATAAGGGTCATTGCTTATGAAGGATGGATTTCTATTATAGTCCCAGTTTCTAAAGTAGACAAGTCTATCAGAATTTGCACAGAGTTCAGGGATGTAAAAAAATATTTTTCCTAAAGATGACTTCCCACTACCGAACATTAATATGATTATAGACCTCACAACAAGATATGAAACTATTCACTCATGGATGGATTTTTGGGCTATAAAAAATAAAGATCTCCCCTAAAGACCAAGAAAACACAACATTTACATGTGCATGGGGAACATTTTGCCGGAACGTAATACCATTTGTTATAAAGAATGTAAGAACCACATATCAATGAGCTATGAAAATAATCTTCCATGATATGATACATAAGAACATGGAGGATTATGTGGATGATACCTTAGCCAAGTCAAATATAATAACAAATCACATCAAAAACTTCAGAAAGACAGTAGATAGAATGGAACAATTTCAACTAAGGTTCAATCCAAAGAAATGCACATTTTGGGTCCAATCAGGAAAGCTCTTAGGATTCATTGTATCAGCCAAGGGAATTGAGGTAGACAAAAAAAAATTGAAATCAATAATGGAGATGTCACCCCCTCGTAACATAAGTCAAATGAGGACTCTCCAAGGAAGACTCCAGTCAATCAAAAGATTCATGTCTCAAATAGTGGATAGAGCGTAACCTTTGACAAAATTGTTACATAAAGGAGTGACTTTAAAATGGGATGAACACTGTGAAAATAACTTCAAGGAATTAAAATATTATCTAGCTAATCCTCCTATCTTAATGGTGCCTAAACATGGAAATCTATTGTTGCTCTATGTTTCAGCTACGACGACATGACTTAGAGTATTTTTAGCATGAGAGGATGATACTAAGAAGGAAAGAGAAATTTAGTATATCAACAATACATTGGTATCCTATGAAATCAACTATAGTATAATTGAAAAGGCTTGTCTTGCAGTTGTTTTTGCATCCCAAAAGTTGAGACACTACATGATTTCACATATAGTGAAACTCACTGCAAAGATTGATCCTCTCAAGTACCTCCCAAGTAAAACAATATTAACAGGAAGGCTAGAAAAATGGGTCTTAATACTCAGTGAATTTGATATAGAGTATGTAGATAGAAAGGTCATTAAAGGAAAAGTGCTATCCAATCAACTAAATGATTTACCATTGCAGGATGAAATACCATTGATAATAGAGTTTTTGAATGAGATGTAATAATGCACTTAATGGAGCATCCATGGAAAATGTACTTTGAAACTTCTAAGGGTTGGGTAATACTAGCCTAAAATGGAGAAAGATGTAGATCAATATGCCAAAACATGTCAAAAATGCCACACACATGGAAACCTTATCCATGGTCTAGATAGGAGCTCATACCATTTATCACACATTGGGCATTCCAGCAATGGGCCTTTGATCTTGTTGGACAGATCTATCCCAATTCTTCAAATGGACATAAATACATCATCACGGGAACTAAGCATTTAACAAAGTAGGTCAAAGAAGTTCCACTAATCAAAGCCACTAGAAAAAAAGTATCTATTTTCATCTTGAACTACATCATATGTAGCTATGTGATACCCTCATCTATTATAATAGACTAGTTCAAGAACCAAGACATTGATGACCTTTGTACACAATTTCATATTACTCAACACTGTTCCTCCATCTATTATCCTTATGGTAATGGAAAAGATAAAGCTTTAAACAAGAACATTCTAAAAATCCTATTTAGAACTATGAATAAATCTGGAAGAGACTGGCATTTACAATTGAACCTAGCACTATGGGCTTATAGAAAAAGCATCAGAACACCAACAGGAGCCACAACATTTTCTCTTGTCTATGGTGCAGAGGAAGTATTACCAATTGAAGTAGAAATCTCTTCTTTGTAAGTATCCCTCAAAGGTTTTGTCACAGATGAATAATACCACATAGATAGGGTACAAGAACTAGAGATGTTGGATGAGTGCAGACAAAAAGAATTTGATCACCTAAAAGTCTGTCATAAAAGGATGTCAAAAGGTTACAAAAAGAAGGTAGAGCCAAGACAATTTCAAGTGGGATATCTCGTTCTCAGATAGAATCCTAAGAATCAACCAAACAAAGAACAAAAAGGTAAGTTTGAACCCAATGAGCTGGGGCCTTTTGTTATCACAACAACTTTTAGGATGTGATCTTATCAGTTAACTACACTTGAAGGAGATGTCCTTCCCTATCCTATCAATACTCTACAATTGAAACAATTTTATGCTTCACATCTAGTCGAAGGTCTTGTACAATGAAAATGATCCTAAGAAAATACCAAAGGCAACAAAAAATGATCTTGAAGAAAGCAAAAATAGTATAAAAGAGAAAATATAAAAAATAGTGGAAAAAGTCCTAAAAAGGTATTCTTGGTGAAAACCTGGCAAACAGGCGTCTTGATACTAAAAAAAAGAGAAAAAAAAAAGTACAAAAAAATTGAAAAAAAAGAAGAAAAAGTGCCTTGGTGAAAACTTGGAAAATAGGCGTCTTGGTAGAAAAAATAGAAATTTTCCAAGTGATGAAAACCTTGCAAACAAGCATCACTTGTACTCAGTGCTCCATCTATCAATGCACTGCTTGCACATATCCTTCATGGTCATTTTCTTGACATCAGTTGGACCTGATCCATTCAAGAATATACTTTCCTTGCCTTTAATTTGTCTATATTTGGGTCTTAGGATAATCATACTTCAGTGGGGGCATGTGTCCTAACAATTTCAGTGGTCATCTTAGTTCTGTCAGTTGGAGGTTGTTGGTTGCTTTGTCATCCTAAGCCTTGTCTAGGAAAGTTTTCCACTAACATAAAATGGTAACTTAAATACTCTAAAAAAAAAAACATTATCAATATCACAAACAAAGGTGTTTCTTAAACACCAACTACCTTTAACAGAAATCATACTAGTGTTTCTCAAAAATTTAATCAAACATTATTTCTCAACACTCCATTGGATTGTAATTACTGATATTGTTTATCTCACTGACTCAGACACAGATATACATTGTTAGAATCCAAGCTTTAATTGATGATATCTTTGCTATAATTGAATGATGAATCAAAGGTGTTCCAAAACACCACATAAACACATATAGACTAATCTTTATTTTATCATGACTCTTTTAATGTTCCAATGATGTTTTAAACTAGGGGCATATAAATGGTTATGAATTATCTTTGTCTGATTTTTAATTGTTGCTTGTTATGTCTTCTGAGTTATTCCATGACTTCTATTAAATGATAAAGAGTTGCAAGGATAGGGGCATAAATTTTTATTGGTTTTTTTCTTAGCTTCAATGATAGTACAAAATTCACCTAACTTGGATTTTTATGATAAGAGCTTCCCATGGGAGTGGATAGCTGCATATATCTCGATCCTTTTTATGTGTAAGTTACGGTGAGGTTGAATCAGTTTCCTTATCTGTTTCTAATCAAATTCTTAAGTAAGGTGTATGACACATTATGTACCCAAGGATATTAACATTAAGGGTCATTGAGGGTTACATATCTTATATTATACATGAACAAAAGATGATTCTTAAATCGAAAGGAGATAACTGACAAGTCATCCTGGCCTTTATGCCTTGATGCTTAGGTTTATTTTCGACATTGCTTCTATTGGAAAGTGATTTTTTTGGTGTGATATGAGACACTTGCGGGTTGTCATTTATGGAAACACATTTGATATGATGATCTCTTGGAGCCAAATGCAATTTTGGAGATACAGTCTCAAAATTGACTAAGTATAGAAACAAAATTATAAAGTATAATAGTATTATTTTGGACAAAAAAGATCATATATGATAGTTGATGACTTGCGAGTTGAGAGGAAGACACTTTGGGATATGTATGACCTTCAGTTATGGTTGGTTGTGTTTTGGTGTTGATCACGGAGATTTAGAGTGTTTTGGAGACATGCGAAGACAATGGAATAGTGAAATAGAGTAGTTGAATAGTCGCGATGATTGAGGGAGCATGAGACAGAATCCAAATGTGCCATGTTCGATTATTATTGTCAATTACCTATATTTGGGTAGTACAAAATTGACGACAATGTATTTACTTTTTGTATAAGTATTTATTCTATTTTGTAGTATTTGAGAGCTGACTAAATGATGTAAAACACACACACACACACACACATATATGAAGAACAATTTGTAGAGTGAAGATGTGGAAAGAGATGTTAGAGATGATTGATGGTAGATGCGAGATCATAGGTTGAAAAATATTATTGAGAGCTACAACTGGAACTATCTAAGCTTTGGAGATGCTTATTTTTGTTCAATACTAAGAACACTTTGTAACATAAGTATTAGTTGTAAGAGCTGTAAGCTCAGTTTACCCCTAACAAGGTGTTGTATATCTTTAACGAGATTGATATTCCTTTAACAAGGAAATGTACTATGTAATATTAAGCTCCTAATAGGGCTAGGTCTCCTAATAGGGACATTATACTTTAGTGCATGCTTGTGGGTACCATCCCCACCAGGGTTTTCCCTTAGCCAGAGTTTCCTCGACAACAAATAATGGTGTAATGAGTTGTGTGTTATTTTCTTATGTTCTTTTCATTTCAAAAATCTTATGGTTTATTTGGAATTGTTTAAGTTTAAGTTAAAGTGCTATAATACTGATTCACCCCCGCCCCCCCTCTTAGTATTACTTAATCCTAACAATTGGTATCAGAGCTATTGGCCCTTGAAAAGAAATTTTAACAACTTAAGGGAGATCAAGATGGATTCTGTAAGTTTGGAAGAAAAATTTGAAGCAACACTTGGAGACCTTGACAAAGAAAAAGCAGAGAATGGTGAATTGAGATTCAATTTGAAAAGAGATGAGGGATTCATTAAGAAACTAAAAGATCAGCTTGAAATTTCTAGAAGTCAGAGACAAGATCTTATGGTTTTAGATAAAAGAGGATTTAGACAATGATAAGTCAGATCAGTTAAAGCAACTTGAATAAGAGAATGATACTTTAAAGCTTAATCATGAAATGATTACTAAAGAGATTTGACAAGAAAAGGATGCTAAGAACAAAATTGAAGAAGATTTGAAGGATGCTAATATTCTGATGGGACAAATGAAGACTGAGCTTGATCATTACAAGAACAAGTATCTAGAATTGGAGAAATATAATCTGATCATAAAAGGTGAACTTGTTGAGACAAAGAAACATATCAAGAGACTTCACATGAACAATGACTTGATCAATGAAAAAAGAGAAATAAAGAAACCTAAAGGAGATATGACTGGTGTTAGCTTCAATGAAGCTTAATGTTCCAAGAATAAAGAAGAAAAATCAAACGTGAAGACTGATGGAGAAAAAACTACTCTTGAAGAACCCAAAGAAACTATCAGACCTTTCAGAGGTAGATGTTTTGGATGTAACAAGTTTGGACACATGAAGAGAGATTGCAGAGGTAAAGCCCCTTTCCAGCCTTTTTTTGGTTATTGATTTAATTGGCATGCAAATGGGCACAAGAAAGAAAAATGCATGAAACTTGATCAATCTAGATATAAACAAGACAACATTAGAGGAGAATCAACATCTAAAACCACATGTTACAAATGTAATAACCTTGGGCACATCACAAGGTATTGTAATTTATAGGTAAATCAAAATAGATCACCTCCTATATGCTACAAATGTAACAATCCAGGGCATATAGTGAAGTTTTGTAGGTACAATAGAGTAGACAACAGAAGAGTACCACCTCCTATGGATACAAAGAAGAATGACAGTGATATTGGTAAGAGTCTTGAAGATTACAGAAGTGAATTTAACAATTGTTTCAAGAAAGCATAAGATAACAATAGTGCTAAGGTATGGAAAATCAAAGAGTCTAATGAGGTATTGGTTTAGGGAGAGACATTAGATGCTAGTGAATCCTTTCCTGATGCTAACACTGCTACATTGACCTAAATGGCCGAACATGGCCTTAGAGGGAGCATTGGATGAAGACACCAGATTATATCCAGCCCCTGATTATGAGGAGTAACCTCATGTGAGCTTGGTTTCAGTGTATGCAAAAATTATAGAACCTATATCTGTTATCGCAAAATTTAAAGATTCATTATTTTGTGATCGTTAGATTTGTGATTGACTGGATAGTGTGCGAAGTTGAGCTTATTGGGTAAAGTGCATTTTATCACTTAGAAATGAATAAAAGATGTCTGAGTTACTTATTTATTTACCATTTGAAGAGAAATGACCTAGGAGAACAGAGTTTAGAATGCATCAGACTACCAAGCAACTACTTTACATGATTGATCAAAGTGAAAGTTTGAAATTCAGTGTGTTTAAGGTATTTAGACTATCTACTCAAGCAAAAGTTATGGATGCACCATTGTTTTATGATGTTATGGATAGACCTAGATATAAATTCAAGAAACATCCCTTTAAGTCTTGTGAAGATGACCCTAAAGGAGCTTTTTCCCGAACACCATACGACGTCTTGCACGTAGAGGATATTAGAACATATATACATTAAAAAGATGAGACATTGGGAGACAACGAAATAGCTACTGAAATGGGAGACATGATAGGTGATGATGGTAAAATGAAGGATGAATTCAAACACTTAGACAACTTGAGAATTATCAAAATGGTAGACTTGTATGAATTCAACAAAGAAGAATGGTTCAAAATTATACTTAGCAGAGTTCATGACCAATTCATTTGGATAGGGGAGAAACATATAAATATTTGCAGTCAGTTGATTCATGACATAACTGGGATAGAAAAAACTGGAGTTATCCATGTGATAGAAAATAATACAAAGAAACAAGATGAAACCCTAACACATTCTAAATGGGACATGCAAGCAATGACAGTGAATAAAATTTTCCTATAGGATGTAAGACTAGTTGCAATGATACTTGGATATAAGATTTACTACAACAGTAGACCTAATTCAATCTCAGTAGGATTTATTATGATGGCTTATAGGATGGTTAAGGAAAAAACAACATTCAATCTATGCGAGGTTCTCGCACAACAATTTTTAGAAAATGTAAAGTTAATCAAGAAGGATAAATCTAAGGCTTTTAGATTTGGCTCAATCCTAGTTCACATGTATATCCACATTGAGCATAAGTTCCCTAAAAATCACCCTAGAGAATGAAAAGATAACATATCCACTAGTATTCAGATGAAGTTGATACATCTGAGGAGAGATTGGCACATATGAAGAGAAATCAACTAAAGTTAGAGAAGAAAAAACTATAGGTGTAAGGAAGAGAAAGATAGAGAAAATGGTTGATGAAATGATAGCTAAGGCTAGAATAACTAAAGAAAAAATGAAAGATGTGAGGGAGAAGATAACAGAAAGATATTTTGGGTTGGAAAGTACTGCTACTGCAGCCCTTCCACCTCCAAAAATTGAGCAGGTAGTTAGTCCACTTTCTATTGTAATTGATGTAACTAGACCCTCACCACCACAAAAGACATCACAGGAAGAGACAACAAAGCTTGTTCCTCAGAGAAACACAAGGTACACTAAAATGGACTCACCTCTTAAGAAACAAAGGGAAAAAGAAGAAGAGAATAAAGCTGAAAAAGAGACCACAAATTTAAGACAACTATGGAAGCCAGATATAACGATGCTAGAGAAAAGAGCTATTGAATAAGGGAAGCTATTTTCATTGGCTAAATACTATGACAGGTATGAGGCATCTCAAAAACTAGTGATTGAAGACATAGTGATTAATCATTTACTTGTTTTCAAGAAGAATCTATTAGAGATAGAGGGCAGTATACCTGAGGAATTGTATGGTAAATTGGAGATTAAAAACAACTTGCACATACAAAAGATGAGGTGATTAGGAGTCAAGCTATTAACAATATGTTGCCAGTATTTTCTGAGAGAGAGAGAGAGAGAGAGAGAGAGAGATGAACTCAAACCATTGTTGAGAACTAAAGCAAGATTAGTTAAAATTATGGGCAGAAAGTATGATGAAGTCATATAGGAGACTCAAAAGGCATTAGATCATATACTTATGAGCGATATTCCTGAGAAAAGTTCACCTCCTTAATCTATTATGCCTACACCTATAGGAATTGGAGAGAGCTCTAAGTCAGTTGAGGCAAATTTTGAGAGAAGTGAAGTGAGTAATGACATGCAACCATATTATTTTTTTTATGGTGTGCCTATGACCCTTAACATTTCCCTTGATGAAAAGATCCATTTTAAGGAAATATTGATAATAAAGTGGCAGATGAAGAAGAAAACCAGCAAGAGGAAGAGCAGGAAGAAGAATCATAACAGAGAGATGAGATAGATACAATGAAAGGAGAAGAGGCAAGAGTTGAAGTAAAGCATGAAATTGATACATCCACTATTCTATTGTTGGCAAGCAAGGACAAGTCTATAAGCACAAATGTTGATAGTATGGATGAGGATGAACTGATTAGACTATCCTTCATTGCATTCACAAAGGAAAAAGAAAGATCAGAGCATAAAGGAGACACAAAAGATAAGGTAATCACTAGAGTAGTTGATACTGTGAATAAACTACTCCCAGCCCCTATTGTATTTCAAAGTAAATATGATGCAACACTAACTCTAACTAACACAGACACTAACTCTAACTAAGACAAAATAAAACATAAACAACAAATCTACACATTAACAACAAAAAAATATTAATTAACAAAATACTCAACACTAACAGAACACTAATCAACAAGACACTAAAAAAAAAATCAATAAGACATTAACAAAACACTAATCGATAAGACACTAGAAAAATAGTAATTAACAAAACTAGAAAACAAAAAAAAACACTAATTAACAATAAGTCAGTGAGGAGGATACCCAAAAAGAAAGCTTTGATGATTCGTCTCCTACTTCAGAAAAGCAGGTATCCCTATGGTTTGAGGTAAAAAATAATAAGAAAGACAAAAAACCCTCTAAGAAAGGAGGACTGAATCTAAAAGCTCAAGAATCAGGGAAAAAGGCAGACATAGCACCTCTAGGGGGAGTCCAGACCAGAAGGAAGAAAGCAGATGTAGGATCACCCCAAGGAGGAAGAGGTAGACCTTCTCATAAAGCTATGAGAGAGCTAGAAGCAAAACAGAGTATTGTGAATGGTAAACAATCTACTATCCTTAAGATTTGCTCCCCAATCCATTAAATGAAGATTATATCCGTGAATATAAGAGGTCTAAATAGTCCTCATAAGAAAGATGTTCTTAGAAATATGGTAAGAAATACAAACCCTGATATTATTCTTATCCAGGAAACTAAAATGTCTAGAGAGAAAGTTGAGAAAATTAACCATTTTAAGAATGGCAGTAGTATTTGGCAGCGATTCAGAAGGAGCCTCTGGTGGTGTTGTGATTTTCTGGAACAATGCTATTGTAAATTGTAAGAAGCTTCATGTTGAGAAGAACATAATCCTTATTTATGTTAATCATCTTAAAATGGA
>MU224038.1:3309710-3328844 GCA_018584345.1 Thuja plicata
ACCCTTCTTTCCTGCTTTCTGCAGTAGTCTCCTAGGTTTTGCTTCTCCCTAAGCTTATCTTAAGGGGGGTGTTAGAGTAATAGTCTTTTGGGTTATTAATTAAATCATTTTGATCTAATTACTAACTTACCTATTCACTCTAGTTGCTTAAGCCAACCTTAGGGTTTCCCTTTTAGGGTTTCGTGATTCCTTTTTAAGGAATCACCTCTTTGTATTTAAAAATAGATAATCATATTGTAATACAGTTGTTCATATAGAATATTGTTCTTTTGAATGTGCATATGATGTCTCTAGCTTTTTAGCCTCCATAGATTTTTCTTGCTTTCTGTTCTTTGCTTCTTCCATGTGACAGGGTTATGCATGCAGGTGTTCTTGGGAGATTAGGTTACTACCTATTCTAACACTACATACATATCATACATCATGAATAACCTCCTGAGGTTATCTTATACCTCTTCATCTAGGTTAGATAGATCTTTTGCCGCTTAATCAAGATCGTAGATCTTAGGTTAGGTCAGATCCAATGGATCTTTCCATCTTTACATTTAATTTACTTCTCCAATGTAATCACAAATTAAATATTTGATCCATGCATTAATTATAGTTACCCATGCATTTACATAGTGTGGATCAATCGTGCTTATCCTTAATTAACTTTACATATCCTAATAAAATCAATTATGTCGGCCAAAGATCTCAAATCTCAACAATTACCAAAATACTACTGCTTGACCAACACTGTGTTCCTCGACAATTTACTGGCACTTGGTCATCACTGACTTCACTCGGCATATACTGTTCTCAGTAAATTGTCATTGAAAGATAAACAACTCATTACTTTGCCAATGTGCCAACTGATCAAGTACCCTTGTGATTTCTCATAACTCAACCATTCCACTTGGTGTTCTTGTTAAATCTCCTTCATCAATCAATAGATATGGTACTCAAACAGATAGCAATAGTCTCATCAGTTAAGGTTTGACATCAATGAAAAAACAACAATTGTTTCCATTGTAGCTTTCCAACAATATTTCCAACATTATTAAGTTTGTGAGCTGACAGTGTTGTGTAATTATGTAACGTGTATTATTTTATATTTCATAATTGTTTAGGCTTAATTGGCCGACTCAATTGTGAAGGATTTGGCTTGGTATAAAGGAAAGATTTTTTATTTTGATTTTATATGTATGAAGAATGATGATATAGAGAGCGAGCATGTATGCATGATTTTGTAGCAGTATTGAAAGGATTGTATGTCAACCGAAGTTGGCAGATCTGGTAGTATTTGGTGCAGTAGAGGCACGGTCAGAGAAGAGAGGATATAGAGTTTCAGAATTTAGTTTATTTGGTATTATTGTGTTATGAATAATACAGATATTAGTTGGATAGTGGGTTCAGTGGTCTTGTCTTTGAAGCTGTTTGGACAGTGGGTCCTTCTTCCTTCCAAAACTCCCAGTAGGGTTAGAATCTTCTAACAGGGATTCAAAGTCTCCTAATAGGGACTGATATGTACTGGATGTATTTCATAGACTCCTAACAGAGTCCATCCTCTCACAAGGAATTTTTATATTAGTACATCTTTTTGTGGGCATCATTCCCACCGAGGCTTACTCTTTGATCAAGAGGTTCCCTAGTTAACAGATCTAGTGTTATTGTGTATGGTTATCTTTTTGTGGTTGTTGTTATTGTTATTTACATGTTTCAGATTTAATAAGGTTGATAAAAGTTATATTATTCAAATAACTAATTCACCCCCCTCTCAGTTATCTTGGTGGACTTTACTTTCTAATACTTATATCATCCAAAATTAATACATACCTAAATTAATATATACGCATGTGTAAAAATAAGTATATTAATCTTATATGGTCTTGCATAACTATCCTATCAAATAGGATATCAATGGTATATGTTGTATGTATAATTATTATTATTGGTATGTATATTCATATTTATGAGTGTTTGGTGTATTATTAAATATCTTTTATTTTATTAGTGGGTGTATATTTTGTTAAGAGGAATACTATATATTTTATTAAATATAAAATTTGTTTACTTTTATTTTTTGCTGGGAACTGGTTGTATTCCCGTACATCTCGTTTGGGAAGGCTTTTTATTTGAGTTTGAGATTTTATTTTGAGGGTAATTATGCTGAGTTTTTTGGAGGGCGAAATTCTCAAAGTTTCATGAATATGATTGAATCTCTTTGATTTTGTTCATCTTGGAGAGTGGTTTGCTTGAGGAATTTTTCTTCATTATTTTTAGGGAGATATTTGCATTGTATTCCTTTGGCTTTTCAATTCTAGATTGCTAGTGGATGTGTGGGGATTGATAGCGGTCATTAAAGATTGAATGTTCTTCATCATTCATTTCCCTTCTTCTTTCAATTTGATTTGTGTAGGACATGAGGTAGGGATTGAATCCGTTATTAATTTTTCTTGTAATATGGTATTTGATATGTATTTTTTTTTTGTAATGGTAATTTAAATATATATTTTTCATTCCATGGAGAATCTGAAAGTGAATGTTTAATTTGATGTAATGCACTATGTATTTTTTCTAGTTTTTTATCAGCCCATTTTGGGAAATCTATTTATTATTTTCCCTTTCCCAATTATAGGGTTTCAATTGATTGAGCTTTAGGAAGGAAATAAAGAGATCTCAACTGCGTCTTGCTTTGATTTTGTTTCTAGGGATTATTAATGTCCAATTTTTCATATTTTCCTAGAACAATCATATGCATCAAATTGTCTACGTTTTACCATATAATCGCATTGAAAGACATGAAATTGTGTTGAAATACTTGCAATCTTATTGAATGCTTGTCAAATGCATTGTTTTCTCAGTTAGTTGCATCGTTTGCTCAACCAATTATATTGTTTAACTCCTGGACTAGGATTTTGACTTCTAGGGTGTCCTAATGTGTACCAAAGGCTTTAGAAACTTGTTAGTGTTGTTTTTTTATTAGTCATTTGAGTTTAATATTAGATAGATGATGGTTTTGGTGATACATAAGTATTAATTTATTGTAGTGTAAATTTGATTCAGATGTGCATCATGTTTTGGATTCAGGATTTGCCTATGTGGAAAGGCTCTATGAAAGTTCCTTTATCAGTTTCATATGATCTTATATGTTGTTATGGATACTTGGTGATGTGATTCATGTTTGTATGATATTTTTATGCTTATATTATCTTGTTTGAGCATAAGGGTTGAGGAACCTAGATGCATTGTAGGTTGACTGGATCTCAATGGGGGTCAGGGCCCCAAATTGGCCAGTCCAAGATAACCCATTGAAGATTTTTATAATCAAGTGATAACCTAATAAATGAACTAGGGTGAAATACATTAATCAAGATAATTATGATTCCACACTTATGCCTTGAGTGCTAGTATAAGCTAAGGAAGGGAGTGGGAAAATATTCCCGTAGAGACTGGCATAATTGAACTTCCTTGTCTTCACGAAAGGATTGTTCAGTTTCACATGAGTCCTACTTAGGAGATAGGGTTCAGAGAGATTAGTCTAGGATATCCCAAGGGGAAGGGATATGTGATGACACTCATCCTAAATGTATCCTAGAGTCCCTTTCCACTATTTTGTGTCTTGCCTTCGGTAGTTGGTAGTATTTTCCTTATTTTGTAAATTCTCGCATTTCCTTGGTGTATATGGAGGTTGGTCACATCCATGTTTTTGGTTTTGGGTTATTTTTGTGTGTGTGGAGCCTTGTGTCTATCTCCTTAGCATGGTGGGAGTTGGCCTCAAGGTTCCATGTGGTCGGATGGTAGTGATCTTTCCCATCGAGGTTTTTTTATTGTTTGAGATTGTGTGGATGGATTCCTTCTCCAGTGCCTTCTTCATTCTGTTTAGAGATCTTCATTTTGTACAATCTATCATCTCATGTTATAGTGTATTCTTGTATATGATGATATAATTTGTTTACTCCTTGGAGAAGAACGATGTAATTATAATCATGACGATGCATTTGTAACGATGTATAATATAAATATAGTTTAGGATAGATGACATTGTAATTGTATTTAATGTATGGTTATGAAATGACGAATCTTTAAATGATAGTTAGAGTTAGTGAACTATGTGATTATATTATGTTATTGTTGTGATGAAAAGAATGTAGGAACATTTGGATTTGGCACTTTAAAATGAACCTAGAATAATGTAAATGATGTTTACGATTCTTGATATGCAATTCATTAATGTTTCTAGTTGGTTAGATATGTTGTAGAAGTGTTGCTCATGTAGCAAAGTTAGGTAACCCACGGAGGATATGTTTTATTAATGTAATTTATATTTCGCTTGAGCTTTGTAATGAATGTAATCCTGATGAGTGATCATGTCTCTAATTCTGCAAGCTTAATCATAATGGTCAAAGCTAGATCTATTTGTTCTTAAAAATAAATATTGTTATGCTCTTGTAGATGATTGTAGTTTCCTGTAGGGTTAATTAGTAGGGTGTTGCATAATACCAACACATACAAATGGTCTAATGACCAAGTCTTCGCGAGACAATTTTTTCAATGATCACTTACAAAGATTTGATAGATAAATAATAAATATATCATTTGGATAGCAAATTGTATGACAATGTTATTCTAGTAGTTGATACCAAACACATAAATGTTCAAATATAATTTATTTGAGATATGGTAGAGGCTAAGAATCTTATGGTGGAAAAGATTGATACTTTAGTAAATACAACTAAATCTCCAACAAAGTAAGTATTGAAGGTTTTAATTAGTGAATTGATGCACCTCTATATAGGGGAGATGGCCTAGTAGTTGAGCACCCTAACTTCATGCTTCTCAAAATGCTACGTGGAAATTTCAAATCAGTCCTAATTTTTTACAATAGCTTACTTAACAATTCTGTTGCATATAACTAATATTTTAGGACCACTTCATCAAATATGATGCCACATCATCATGCTTCTTGCCAAGGTGTCCCAAAAGACCCTAAAATAGTGAGACTGATACTTGTAAACTAAGTCATGTTTTATTGGTGCGCTAATGTGGCATCACATGAATTTTTGCCTTTTAGATCTAAGAATTGCATTTCATTCTATTATGGGTTGTCATTAGTAACAAATTTGAAGTCACAACTACTAGTGCAATATTGTAAAAAATATTAAGCATTTATCAACAAGTGCTATCACAATTAGTGAAACATGCTCTAGTTGTGGGTCCTTTCCCCTAGTTTCTTTTTGTAACTCATTTGTAGGAAATATCAAGTGGAAGATTGTTGGAAGTTTGGTGTGTTATTCTCTTATAGAGGGTTCATAGGATGTGGAAGTTCTATGTTGGTCAACTTGATGATATGTAGTAAGAAAAGTGGCACAACTTGAAACATTATTGTGACTATGTAATATTACTATGACTTTGCAACATTGTGTGTTAAGTTTCAATGTAAATTTGAGTTTCTATTTTGGTTTGGACTAAATGACAATGTATCCTCCTAAAACCATAAGAGTAACCCAAATAATTTTGATTGTAGTTTGGTTAGTACATCTTGTGAACAATGACATATACCATTGTGAGAGTATGTACAATATTGCTAAAGTATACATTGTAATTACAAAAGATAGGAGATTGATTTGGAAGGTGATTTGTATTCATAGGGAACATTACCTTTATCATTGTAAGTCATGGAAAAGGTCTTGGTGGTATTTAAAGACTAATATTTTTTTTCATTCTACGATCTTTATAAAATATAACTATGGTATGATTACTACAAAATTGTATAGAGTGATCTATATACACTCTTCACCATAAATGAAATAACCTAGACTATGAGAGTTGAATCTTGGACCTATATGAGAAGAACCCAAAGTTTTAGCACAACCTTACCAACAGATGAACCCTCACTTCTAATAAAAATATACATTCTTCACCATAACAAAATAACCCAACTGAGGAGTGTTCTCTTAAGCATATACGAGAAAATCTCACAACTTTAACACATCCTTACCAACCATTTGAACTAAAGAGACCTTTATTTTTAATATAGACATACACTATTCACCATAACAAAATAAACCAACTAAGGAGTGTTCTCTTAAGCCTATACGAAAAAACCTCAAAACTTTAACACAACCTTCCCAACAGTTTGAACTAAAGTGAACCCCTACTTTTAATACAAATGTACACTTAAACAAAAATTTGCATAAATATACAAATTTAACCATTATATATTATTGAGTATGTACATCAAACTTCATTTGTAGCACTTAGAAAGGTCATTTGTAGCACTTAGAAAGGCCCCCTCAAGGGCTGCTTAAATGCGAGTCCCCCACTTCTCTATCAATTGTAGAGGGGCCACCAAGGCCATGGTGATTGAAATATATCTACCATGGGAGCAATTGCCTTCCCTAAAGATATGGGAAACCATGACTTCATCAAAAGACATGATGACATGAATTGAATCATTAATTAGAGTTTCAATTGACCAATCAGGATTCTGAATCCCTTCAAATATTAGATTATGTTAAAGGAATTGCCTTCAATCCATACTCTTTTGTACCCCTAAGAATACTAGTTTATGGCCATGAAAAGTAGTAGCCACTTAAGCATTGTGATTGGTTGAGAGAGGTAACTATAAATATACACTTCACTCAACAAAAAATTGAATAAATATATAATTGAATGTACATAAAAGTTCATTTGTAGCACTTAGAAGGGGTCCCCCATGGGTTGCTTAAATGTGAGTCCCCCACTTCCTCCATCGATGGGTAGAGGGGCCACCAAGGCCATAGGGATTGAAATACATCTACCATCAATGGGGGCCACTGCTTCACATCAGTGGACAAATATCGATCCTGCCCTCAACCAAGCATCAACGTACAAAAAACATCCGCAGGCAGAGATCAATCCCAAAAAGAAATCCAACTCCCTAAATTGAAATTTGATTGCAGGCAGAAATGCAGTGGGACCAGCTGATTGATCTACGCAAGAGACAGAATTTCTCCCCCAAATCATTGCTCTGTGTGAGAAGACATCATATCATTCATATGCTCACCCTCAGTCTCTGCTCTGTCCACTGTCCACTGTCCACTGTCCACTCTGTCATCTGTCAAGTGTGGCGCCGCTCAAATCGCCCCACGCTGCCTGGAATGAATCTTTCTCCCCCTTCGTACGTTAGCGCCGATTGAGGCGTGCTTTTCCTTTTCCTTTTCCTTTTCCATTTCTATTTGAGAAAGCCTGTCGGTTTGACTAAGGAATGAAGGAAGGAAGGAAGGATTGTGGGCAGCCGTAAAACATGTCACGTCTGCACCGCCACCGCCTTCACTTCACCTTCAACTCTTCCTACGCTTTGTATCCCAAAAGCCCTGCCACCGGCCCCATATGCCCCCACCCCTAACATCCCCTTCACTTATACTATGGAAGGGGACCTCTATTGTTTGATTAAATGGCTTGGCCTTCTTCCTTGTTATTTTTCTCCTTTTTTATTTGCCCAACACTTGTATCAATGCTCCATTCAAACATCTCCACATTCAATGCAAATGCCTTCCAACTTACAAATATGTAGATGTGAGGTGATATACTTAGGGCTCGTTTGTTTCGCTGATCAAGAATTGGCATTTCCAAATTTTGGAATTGTTCAATTCAGTATTTGTTTCCAAAATAAAAATTTGGAATAGGTTTTTGTGAATTCAGTATACACATATATGTATGTGTATATATATGTGTGTATATATACTTAGGGCTCATTTGTTTCGCGGATCAGGAATTGGCATTTCCAAATTTCGGAATTGTTCAATTCAGTATTTGTTTCCAAAATAAAAATTTGGAATAGGTTTTTGCGAATTCAGTATACACTTACATGTATGTGTATATATATGTGTGTATATATACTTAGGGCCCATTTGTTTCACAGATCAGGAATTGGCATTTCCAAATTTCGGAATTGTTCAATTCAGTATTTGTTTCCAAAATAAAAATTTGGAATAGGTTTTTGCAAATTCAGTATTCACATACATGTATGTGTATATATATGTGTGTATATACACACACACATGTGTATGTCTCTATATACATGTATGTGTGTGTGTGTGTGTGTATACACATATGTGTATAGATGTGTGTGTGTGTGTATACATGCATGTATACACACACATGTATACACATATGTGTGTGTATATACACGCATGTGTGTATATACATACACGTGTGTATATACATACATGCGTGTGTATATATGTGTGTATGTGTGTATATACACACACGTGTGTGTACATACACAAGTGTGTGTGTGTGTGTGTATATATGTGTATGTGTGTATATGTGTGTGTATATATGTGTATGTGTGCAAAAACAACATTCCAATTCCAATTCCAATTTTGTGGAACCAAACATAGAATTTGCATCTTCTTAGTCATCTTCCAGGTGAACCAAACAAGACAAGCCCATATCTAGAATTCATTTTCAGAATAGCAGAATTTCAGAATTCAGTTGAATTCCAGAATTGGCTATTCCAGCATACACGAATTTTGCGAAACAAATGGGCCCTTAGGAAGAATACTTGTAGCCAACTTTACATACTCTAAGTTCTTAATTGGTATATTAGATTTTGATGAAGTTTTTTTGTTGTCTTTATATGCGACTTAACTATGTATAGCTATTATTTTAGCTTATGAGTCGTAAAGACGAACCTTGTAGGATCTGTCATGCACACAAGGGTCAAAAGATAGTTATTTCAAAATATCGTCTAATACCTACTTAAAGATGTCCCAATAACCATGCACTACAACCACTTCACAGATTTGCACAACTAATCCAATGCATATTCCTCTAAGAACCAATACATTTTCCTCTAAAATTTGTTTTTACCAATACTTATGCACAAATGTCCACAATGGTGTGCTACGGGTACCAATAAAATTACACAGCTCCTCAATTAAATACTACAATTTTTACTAGTAAGGGAACAAGTGGGTGGCTATTGGTGTATGTGAAATCTCTTAATGGGCTTTCAGTTATCATTTATTTGACTTTTTAAAGTTAGTAATTGGGAGGTTGGGTGAGCAAGAAGTGAACGATTATTCAAACATGGAGTGTAATTGGACCCCTTCCCCTAGTTAGTATTTAGAACTTCTTTTGAAAAATGCATGCTACCATTTTTTTCTTAGTTTTGGATCTATTTTGTTTCGTTTCGTTGGAAATGGAAAAGGAAAATAGGTTCTTTTATATTTCAAGATAACATGTAGACTATTTGTTGCTCTACTAAGCCAGCTTGAGTATACTTGTTTGTTTCAAATAATGTTGAATGTGTATGTGGTATATTTTCATTAGAAAATTGAAGTTTGTATTTTGTAATATTTTAGCAATTTAAAGTTAGGATTAAAATGTTTAGTTGGTATGATGTTACTTTTGCATTGGTTGTTGGGCGTTAATACTTCAAATTTCTTGTGAAAAATGTATTCATGTACAAGTTTTTCACTTAGATTTGAGTTTGTTTTGTTTTGTTTGCTTTGAATATAAATATGAGTGTATATGAGATTGTTTTTTAAAGAAAAATCAAGGTTTGTTTCTTGTAATAGATTCACTTGAATGATAGTGTAAGTATTAAAATGTTTAGTTAGCATCACTTTAGTTTTGTATTTATTGTTGGGAGTTAGTTTTCTATGGAGTTAGTTTTTGAGCATCGTGTTAGTATTGTATTTGTTGTTGGAGTTAGTTTTTTTAGCATCGTGTTAGTATTGTATTTGTTGTTGAGAGTTACTTCTTTTATGAAGAATGAATTATATATTTACATGAGCATTTGAGTTGTTAAAAATGTTAAATTGGTCAAAGATTTTAAGTAAGAAAAGGAGTGAGGAGTTAGATTCCTTCTAAATCAATTACAACAAACTTTACCAATATCTATTAGCATTACCTTATTAACAATTTAAGACAAATTAATCGTGAAAGATTAGTTTTATATAGATAGAATTTAAGAATAAAGATTGGTTTCTAAATTAAACAGGTCAATTTTATAATTACACAAATTATTTTAACAAACACAACCTAAAATTTCATTAAGTAAATTAAAAATTAATTAATCAATTTTTAAGTATCATCTCATATAAAAGATTAGAAATCAACTCTTAAAACTAAATATATTTATTTTATTAATTTCAATAGTTCTTAAGAAACATATCCCTATAGTATTTTAATCTCAAATTATTACTTGCTCTTATTGCTTGATTTATTACTTTATCACTAAAATATATATTTGAAGACAATTTTTTTCCCATACTAAACTCTCTTACTAGTAGTTTAATTAGTTCAGTTAACGGCCATACCAATACCACATAGTATCTTAAAATGATACTCTTCTAAACTTTTTATTGAACATAGTTTAGTCTATAAAGCCATAAACGAATGAGTTTACCTATTTGTTAGATACAATTTTAAATGAAGATAGATAGTCGCAAGTTTTATGATTAGTAGTTTAGAAATCTTTTTAATGTTAAGTCTAAGTAATATATTATTTTAAACTTTATATTATATTAATGGAATACGATGCATATGTTAATTTACATTAATAAATAATGATTGTGAGTATATATAATTTAAAATTAGGTGTTATTCAAAGAAAATAATTGTAAACAAAGTATGTATTTAAATTTTATAATTGATTTGAGGTGTCAAATTTGATATGGTATGAATTTTGATAATTTTGTAAGGGGAAATTATTTAGATGTCTTATCTTAGAATTATATGCATACTAATATATTTTTCTTAATTGAATCTATAATTTTGGGGTTTGGGTTGTGTTCTATATAGATATTCGCTGACAAATTCATTTTTGCTACTTGTTTCTTCTACTATTTGATTAGTGTGACTCTTTATTTTTTATTGATTAGCAAGGACTAACAATTTTAAATATATCTGCTATATTATTATAGGAAAAGTTCTCCTAGGTCAACTCCTAGGAGAGAATGACATTATCATCATATTAATATAGACAACAAGTAATCAAACATGTTCTATACTGGTCATGTAACAAATTCATTCGTTTTAAAGCATAAATCAAGAGGTTTTTCTAAATTATCTTTGAATGTAAATGATTTTTCAATAAATGCTTGAAGCTCTTATTTCTAAAAACAAGTAAAATTAATGCCTTTAAATACAAATACGTAGCAATATTCATGCAAATGTGCATTTAGTAAGCTCTTTAATTAGTGAAACATGTAGGAATCAACTTCTCGATGTGCTTTGACACATGAATAGATTTGTCTCGTGCTTGAAAGGATATAATCCTTGAGGTTTGTATATATGAGTTTGTGAGAACTCAAGTAACTCCTAGAAAATAAATATTTTTGTTGCCTCATTCAATGGGCTCAAGTTGAATCTGAAGAGAAAACGTGTTCTTTTTTTGTTTCATAATGATTGTAGGTAATGTGAAAATATACTTTAAAAGTGTCGCAAATGTTGAATTAGGACATGTTTAATAATTTTTTAAATGTTAGACCCAATCACAACTTGATGAAGAAGAACCAATATTCTTCAAACTAGATTTGCCAAAAGGAAATACAAAAAGATAAACACATACAAAATCATTTTGCACATAGACACAAGATTTATGTGGAAAACCCAAGAAGGTAAAAACCATGACGAGAAAGTTTCTTGGATCTACTATACAAATCTAGCCTCGCGAGTAAAAATAGGAGTATACTATACTTTATGGTCTACAACACAAATGAAGCTACAACTTTCTCAAGACAATATATCTTTACAAATATTGACATCTTGAACTTGAACTATTATAAAAGATACTTATTCTATATGTAGATGTTGCAGTCCTCTTTTTTGCACACTAATCCAACTCATTCATGTAGAATTATTTTATCTTCTATTTACACCCTTCATAACCATTCAAAATTTCAACGAGGTTGGCTCCAAGATAGCACAAAAGAGAAAACATATAATGCTTTTCTAGTTGGCCTCAAAACATACATGCTTAAGGAAATAACGTTGATGTATACAGACACAGGGTTCAATAAGGCCAAAAAAACTCCCTAAAATAACTTCCAAAATAGGTAGAAAAATTCAGGATCATATTGCAAGTAAGAGATCATACCTTGCCAATCCCCAATTACATAAACTCCAGAAATATCGACTTCTATCCCTTGCTCTATTGTAGAGAGACAAATTTTATTATGTAGATCAAGATGTGATCATTGCACGACTTTCCAACTGTCCATGTAATCTTATTTTTTAGTAGTTGAATTTTATATAGTGGAACAAGTATGGAATCCACTTTTGGAAACAAAAATAAAGCATGCCAGATTAACTTTATTACACTTATACTTTAAAGAAAGAGCTACAAAATACCAAGTCATCTAAAACTTGAATACACTATACCTTGGAACTCTTTGATCACGCCCTCAAAATTATTGACCATATATATTAGACTAGATGAATGAAAAGCATTTTGTAGACACTTAAAATGGCCTATTGTCGTAACACAATGACATTACTAATATTCCTCTTCAATTATTAAGGGTGAAAGCACAATAATATGTCACCTTTTAGGCTAATTATGACTACTCGGCCTAGTTAGACTCATTCGAGTCTAACACAACCGAGTATACATGGGCGCCACGTGGCGTCGAGTGGCACCTACGTGGCCCAGTAGATTGGGCTGAGTGGAACTCGACCGAGTCTACCCGGTATTTTAAATACCCCAAAAACAACCACAAGCCCCTCATTTGCACATTGAGGGGCTACGATTGCGGTTGAGGGGCTGAGAGAGGAAACTCGGCCGAGATCAAGGTAGGTCCCCATTTTTTTTTGTCTTTTTTTTTTATAAATATTTTTCTGTATAAATATATGTAAAATGATTCTTTTACTTAGCATTGTAATGTTGCAGTTTTTTCTTCATTTTCAAGAAATAAATGTTTTTAGGTCATATAATTGATGTTAAAAACATATAATTAACCCAAAATTTTGAAACATAAACACAAACCCAAACTTAAGTTCGCAAACCCAAACTTAAATGCAAACCCAAAATCAAACGTAAAAATATATAGTTTACCCAAAAGTTTGAAACATTTACACGTAAAATTAAGTTTAAAAACATATAATTTATCCAAAACGTAAACTAGAAGCATAACTTTTATTTCATGAAGAGTTAGTCTTTAGTCATCTGAAGCAATCATTACAGGGAATCAATTTAGGATACATGACTATTATTAAGAGAACACCCCAAAATCTTTTTGTCACAACTTGAGCATTCTACATTTTTATTGTGTACACATCTTTCAAAATTAGCACATAACCAAACCCTAAGTCTTGTACTAAGTTGTTTGACGTAATTAGATTTTCATAATTGTAAATTCTTTGTAGCTCGTTAATTTAGGCTAATCAATTTGTATATATTGAAGTCTTAAAATGACTTAAGTTATGTACATGGAATTTTCTTTTTGATGTATTTATGCTTAAGTGGATGTAATCGATGGATATTTTTGTTCAGATGGACATGTATGTTAAATTATGTCTATTTATGTTAATACATGCAATTTGACTTGTTTAAAATTTATGAAATTTTGTTTGAAAAAATGTTTCATGTTGAAGAAGTAAATTGAATTTGTTTAATTTAAATATGTACATATATATTTTTTAATTTTTTAATTTAAACATGTTCTTTTTCAACACATGTATATATATTGATTTCCTACTGAATGTACACATGTATGTGCCCACTTGCAGCGAGCAGTTTTTATCTCTAGACATTACATTTATGTCACATGGCTTCTATTGGTTTAGATCGTAGCATTCATGATAGTCAGGCCTCACGAGCATTGTCAGGCCACCATAATACCCCACATAGTCAAGATAGTTATAGACATGAGTCTATCTCGAGGATGCACGCCGTTCTAGCTACGCTAGAGAGGACGTTGCAAAATAGTGCTATCCTCCCTAATAGGGAGAAATTGATTTCCATTTGCACTGAGTTGACGAGTATCATTTAGAAGACTGAATCATACAATCCATATGATGATACATCTATTGATGCTTTTTACCATAGCCTCTCTAGCACTGTGACAGGTACTATGGGTTGGAGGACAGTTGATTAAGATGTTTCTGTTACTCAGGTTAAGAACATGTTTGGGACCCATTACATATAGAAGAGGGTGGTTAGAGCATATAGGGTCACAAAATGTACAGATGACTTAGTAGCTCCTTATATATATATGAGATGGTTGGCGGCCCATCATATGTGGCCCCAAAAGGATGAGGTGCCCTTATATTTCTGCAAACAATTGTTTGCAGAGTTCCATTTAGGTTATGATGTTGATAACATAGATTTACCTCCACATGCTGGTCAGGGTCGGGGGAGATATTAGGATAAGTGTAGATGACCTGATACACCACATCCCCTTAGTAAGAGGGCATTGGTGGGTCAAAACCTTTTGGTTCTTCCAAAAGGTTTGGAGACCTACACTGGAGTTGGATAGGTTGCAGCTAAGGATGCATGCATAGATATGTTTTCTAGCATTTCCACCATTGCGAATCAGGTTGATGAGTTTTCATCTGATCATGTGGGTAGCTACATGCTTATATCGTGGACGAGCGCATGCATTGATCCTTCTAGTCCATTTTATGATCCTTACATCCGATTTGATCTTCCCACTCCATATGAGATAGCACGACTACCAGAGGATCGTCTACGTGACATGAGATCCATTTTAGTCAGTGATCTCCAAGCAGCTTATTAACACATTTCTATGACACATGGGGTTCCTCCGCGTGATATTCCTACATTCATTTGAGGAGGCCAGGAGAGATCCTCTATATGAAGCAGTCGGGGATGAAGAGATGTAGAGGCAGGTACCTCCAGACATGAGGATGTGTAGATACATCCTACAGCTCCACGAGAGAGTGTGGATGATCTTACACCACCTCGACATCATACACAAGCTTCCCTACATCAGACACCTACGACCTCACGATTTCACACTGGATTCTCAGATTTGCTTATGGATGAGGCCATTGATCCTGAGACAATGTCCTTACATTCTTCTGAGTTATCTGACATTGGACGTGGATTACACTAGGTACACTTGAAACTTTTTAATTTCAAGATTCAAGAACAATCAAGTAATTTTGTATTATATATATATATATATATATATATATATATATATATTTGAACCAGGTACAAGAAACTATGATGGGCACTGCATATGGAGATTTAGAGGAGCCTGTTGATCCGATTCATCAGGATATAGAGGTAAAATTTAATTTAAATTATTTTAAAATAGTTTATTTGTTTCAAGTTTAAATGTACATTTCAAAAAAAACATGGTTTGGATAAATATATTAATTAATTTTTTAAAAAATTGTTACATTTACATATAGACTCAGGTCCAGCAGGATGAGGATCCACATAGGCCTATACACAGTGGTGATGTCAGTCATTGATCTAGATATACACATGAGAGATAGATATATACACATGTTTTACATTGATAGATACAAACATTTACATTGTTATGTTGATATCTAGACATTTACATTGATATGTATGCATTTTGTACGTTGATACATGTTTTACATTGTTATGTTGATATCTAGACATTTACATTGATATGTATGTGTTTTGTACGTTGATACATTGATATTTACAGGTCCATTTACATTGTTATGTTGATATCTAGATATTTACATTGATATGTATATTTTACGTTGATCTATAGACATTTGTACATTGTTATATGTGTGTTTTATGTTGATATATATGGACATTTAGATTGATGTACATGTACATACATGTAAATTATGTTGATCTAGATAGATCCATTTACATTGTTATTGTAACACCCAAAAATTGGCATCTTGCAACCCTAACCAATTTTGTTGCATTTGTCATTCTTCTGAATCATCAAAAGCCCTATTGTACTAGGCAATTCTAAGTTTTGGCTGACTCTACTCGACCTAAGTGTCAAATGTAGAAAATTCTAAATCTGCATTAATCATACATTATATTTAATTCCTAAATATCTATTGGCTAAATAAACCCTATGATTGAATTAATTTAATTATAAAGTCCTAGCACTTTAATTAAATTAAATTCACCCCTTTTAGCTAAAACACATAAAAAGGAATTAAATAATATTTGATTATTAAATAAATATCCTCATTTCAATAATTGAATTTAATTATTCAAATAATTGAGAAAAATATATTTATGAGGTCATACTTTATTTATTTAATTAAATATTCTCTCAAAAATCTTCTCTTCAGTTCAGAAATAGAAGTCTTGAATTAACTGTGCTTTAAAGAGAAAGAAAATAGTTAAAAACAAAAAGAAAACAGTTAAAAACAAAGAGAAAACAATTTATTGTTTTCTTTTAAAGAAAGCTTTCTAATTTGAACTAGCTTTTCTATCTGTTTAATTTCAAAAAGGAAACCTTCTATTCTGAGAAGACTCTCAGTCTATAAAAGAACTCTCATTTCTCATTCAAACCCTTGGAGAAAATATGCATTGTTAGAATACTGAATTGTTGCTACATTTTATCATCTCATTTCTAGTTAAAAGCTTTCATTTGCAATAGAATAATTTTATTTTCTTAGAATAATTGCATTGAAATCATGTCTTAGATTAATCTTGCATCTTTCAATTCTTAGATTAATCTTGCATTGTATTGCATTCATGGAGAAAATCCTTCATTCTTAGATTGGTCTATGGTTGTGAGACTCTCATTCTGAGAGCTATTTTGAAACCCCATCTAGATAGAAGGCAACAGGTCGAATCATACAGACATGCAGGATGAATAAATCATATTAAATTTTGTATGTGGCTGATGAACAAGGACTATGTTTAAGTGTATGGTTGAATAACAAGGCCAATTTTACCACATACATTTCTGGCTCCCACCGTGGGGCCCGAAAATTTACTTTTTGGCCTCATTTTTTACACTTTTTGGTCAATTCTAGTTTTCGTCCGTACGACTTCGTAATGAAAGTTCGCGCAAAATTTCTTGTATAGTCGTGCAAAGTTTTGCAAGTATATACATTTCTTCGCACGACACGCTGGGATTCTTCGCGCGGATCGTAATACTTCTTCGCGCGATATTTGACTCCAGCGGGCTTTAAAATTTAATTTTTGATATCTCTATTTTTTTTCTGATTTCTGACCACTAATGGTTTTTGTCTGTTGTTGACTGTGTTTTTCTGGTTTTATCTCTAAAATAGCTTAACGATGGTTTGCAGGACACTTAAATGAAGAAAGAAATTACAAACAACTGACGTATTTACTACAGGATGCTTGTCGAAGACATACGTGTTTTCACAAAAATCTCATGTCTATTTTCAGTAGTTAGAACACACTTCGGTTGGTGCTTAAAATGAATCATTGTCTTGCATGATTGAAGTGTTTTCTAGATTGTAATTCCAAGAACTATATGAATGTATCCTCTCCCAACGCCTTTATGGATCTTGGGTGTAAGAGAAATTCATATGATTCTTCTAGTGTGGCTACCTCCTAAGAGCTTTAGCAGAGCCAGTGAGAGTGGATGCCCAACTGGTAACAGGCTAAAGCCAAGCCCTTCTGAACCAGTATATAAAAAATGCCATTGTGATTAATCTCATAATGGATAGGTGTGAATTCATTGTGGAAACCAAAATATCCTCCAGTACCCTAGTGGTGCGTTAAAATCCTGACATCGTTAAGGTGAAAGCCTTGCTTTGAAAGGATTGGGAGAGCCCCCTTTATTGGGAAAATGACTTGATCACAACCACCTGAATGGATGTACTTACTATAAATTGTTGTTATAGTATCCAAAAACCTCTATCTGTTAGCGCAAAAGGTCAGAGACCGACTAAGACGCCCCACACTTTTACGGCTCTTAGTAGACACAACAGCCCTTTGGGAAGCAATTCCTTTGGGGTTCGAAGCTTGGTGTGCCTGAGAAGTGAGTGCACATGTAAGGAGGAGCCCGTGCCTCCAAGCTTCTAAGTTGTCCTCTAAGAGTAGGCATAGCTAAACTTCGGTTCAAGTGGGGATTCAACAGATACTGCCCTGGCTATCCTAGGATTGTGATGTGTCTGTTCTGGTGCTACAAACATTCTACTTAATGTGTTTTGCGTAGGTGTATCATTTAAACAATCGAAACAAACATAAAATCACACAAACTGTCAAACTGGAACATGTCCAAAATGATCTGTAACTTGCACTCTCTGTTAGAAAATAGCATTATCTTGTCTTGAGAAATGCAATCTAGTCTTAATTGTCTGATTCTGTAGACTTTCATTTGTCAAAACTGCCACGTCTCGTGTGACATTCTTCCATCTTCGCATCAGTATCTGAGAAAGTTTGCGTGACACTATGGTAATCGTCGTGTGACATTTTGTAATATTGCTATTATTCTGTTCACCAGTTTGTCACTTTTTCACCAGTCTGTCATCATTTTTTTGTGCGGGACTGCATAGTTTTACGCGTGCCTATGAGAATCTTTACGCAAGAAAGCACTTCTTTGCGTGAGTCTGAAGCTTTTTATCCAAAAAAATGAGCAATTTCCCATCCATCAAGCGTCTTTCTACTAAATTTGACCTCTGTTCTGGGTCTGTTTATCTGCCCTCTACCTTCACACAGTCTGCAACTTGGTTTCTTGGGTTGAGAATTATGTGATTCTTGCTTAAACTGGTCTCGTCTCATATCTTTTGGTCTATTTCATTTATTTTTTCATGCCTTATATCACAATAGTCATCTCTCGGCTGTTCTAGCCTCATTTCTGACAATTTTCACCAAGGATACTTCACCTTTTGGCACTTTCTGTGCATTTTTACTTTGAGATAGTTTCAAGTTTGGTCCTAGTTCACATCCCTTGTACAATCTTTGTCTATGACTGTTACAACTTGAAGTGGAAAAACATTCGCTTCAATCAATCAAGATGAATCTATGCTTTCCACACCATTGTCAGCTACATCTAGTGAGGAATCATCTTGATCTCCCTCTCCAGTACTTTGACCTTACATCAAACGGTCATTTCCAGTGGATTTTAGTCAGGTTTGAAACCCTTTGTTCCAAGAGGATCCAAATTCTGAAAACACTCAACCTTCTCATACTGAGTCTTTACACTTTGAACACTTGCATTCTAGCAAGATGGCAGATCATGACCAATTAGGTGAACA
>MU224038.1:3372044-3444658 GCA_018584345.1 Thuja plicata
ATATATATATATATATATATATCTGTGTGTGTGTGTGTGTGTGTGTGTGTGTGTGTGTGTGTGACACAAATTGATGTTTAAATTGATATTTGATGATCATGTAGTATAGATCTAATCCTAGAGAAAATTACAAATTTTCAATCTAAGTAATCAAGTGATCTTTTATATAACCAGAATCAATTTATATAATCAATCTAACTTCAAACTTAAACAAACTTTAAAATCGATTTAAAATCAATATTTAGTCTAATCAATATATAGAATCAATCAAACTTCAAACTTAAATTAAATTTCAATTTCAAATCAAACTTCAAAATTAAATTTTAATTTACCTAAATCAACAGATTTAACCAATTTCTAGAAGTTGAAAATGATTCAAAACCTAATCAATCTAGATAGAAGATGAACATACCTAATCAATCTAAGTAATCTCACATACCTAGTATAGATCAAGTGATCTTTTATATAACCAGAATCAATTTATATAATCAATCTAACTTCAAAATTAAACATTTTTTAGTCTAATCTATATATATATATATATATATATATATATATATATAAAACTTCAAACTTAAATTAAATTTCAATTTCAAATCAAACTTCAAAATTAAATTTCAATTTACCTAAATCAATAGATTTAACCAATTTCTAGAACTTGAAAATAATTCAAAACCTGATCAATCTAGATAAAATATCAACATACCTAATCAATCTAAGTAATCTCACATACCTAGTATAGATCAAGTGATCTTTTATATAACCAGAATCAATTTATATAATCAATCTAACTTCAAACTTAAACAAACTTTAGTCTAATCAATACATATAATCAATCAAACTTCAAACTTAAATTAAATTTCAATTCCAAGTCAAACTTCAAAATTAAATTTCAATTTACCAAATCAATAGATTTAACCAATTTCTAGAACTTGAAAATAATTCAAAACCTAATCAATCTAGATCTAATTTCAAACAATCTTTAATCAATATATAGATATAAAATCAATCTAATCTAATTGAAATTGAAAAAAGTATCAAGTTCCTCAAGGTCTAATCCACTAAAATTCAATAGAATCAATATAAATTCAATCTAGAATCATGAATTTCAAATCATATACAGCTCTTGATACATGTACTCTAGATCTTCTCTATCCTTTATTATCTCCATAAGTTTTTCATGTTCTTCAATAGTCAACTTCCACTTTTGGTTTCCATGTCCTTTTTTTGGCACAGTCTCAAACTATGGTTTTGTCACTATAACCAAGTGACTATAATGTACAACTCTTTGTCCACACATTTATTCAATAAATTGAACTCCATTTTTGTCAATCTTAGCTTGTTGATAATAGGTTCCTTCAATAACAACTAAACCAGTTGGATATTGTTGTCCATCACCATCAACAATTTCTTGCACCAACTTAAATTTTTCTTTGGTGCATCTTAGGAGATAATAATCTACACCTTCTGCATTCTCAGGATCCACAACCACAACAAAAATATCACCTATACAATATATATATATATATATATATATATATATTATAAACTATAAATAAAAAACCTAATCAATATATATGTACATGTACATGTATGTCAGCACACACTTGTAACAACTAAATCAAAAATTCGTTCATAATCAGCTGAATATATAGGATTATGAATTTTTATGTCATTTTTATCATCTTCATTAGGAGGCATTATGACTAACTCTTTCTGATCCCATTGTGAAACATATCCATTTGTAATATTAACACATTGACTCATTGTATTGTTGTTAACACAATCTTCACAAAAGCATGATTTATCTCTTAGTTGAATTAGTGGAGGCTTGTGTCATCCTGTAGTCATCACTTGATGTAAACTTCTAATTCCAACAATTGATTGAAAATTGTAAGGATTGGATCAATTGATATCTAGACAAATTAAATAAATTTTAAGGTAGATCAACTCAGTGAACAATTATTAAAAATGTGAAATGCACATGTACCCTAGAGATAATTTAATTTTTAGAATTTGAGTTTGAAAAATGATTTAGTTTTAAATACCTATCACTTCCCAAATGTAACGTTTGTTGTGTTTTGTGTCTCGACTAGAGAAATGATTTTGACACCATTCAACAATTTTTTTGCATTTTCTATCATGTTACCTAGATATATTTAACAATTTAAAGTACATGTAAATATAAAATTAGTTTTTTCAAACTATCAAATGAAGATTAAAGTTCACGCACGTACATATATAATATACTACAAACAAATTGAATATTGAAAATGTATACATACTTTGAAGTTTATGTTTTCAGAGTGCACGCTTCACACATGCTCAAACTCCATCATGCTCTCCTTTTCCATGTCCACTTTCAAAGAAGTTCCAAAGAAACTTAACATTGTGTCTAGCGTGTTGCATGGCTAACCAATTAAAGGATTTTGCAGACTTAAATTGACCTACACAATCATGTGTAAAGACTTTAAAACACTTTATATATATATTTAATTTAAAAATATATCTAGATAATATAATTAAAATACTATTTAAGAAAATCTAATTCAAGTTTACTTACTTTCACACCCATCATACTAGATCTAGTGCTGTTAAGCATTTATGCTGTGACTCACAAGATTGTGGAAAAACATGCTGAAACAATGAGCCACATAGCTCCTATCATGAACCTTATCATCATTGATATAGAAATGAACCTCTTTGATGATAATGCATTCATTTTGATCTAGAATTTCTATCTCATCCAAATCAAATTGTGCATGTCTATAGGTCACATGGACAAATATTGCAATTTGATCAGAATGATAATATTGACTTTGGAGCTTTGTTTAAGAAGAAAATGTATAGTTCTCTGCAAAATCTACAACTGAAAGAATACAACTAGGTGAAATTTTTTTTGGAATCACGAAACTGTTTAGCTTGTCATCGTGCACCATGACAATGTTGGATATGTGGATAAATCATAGATCAAAATCTGTCCATGAACTGAAGGTATGGTAATTCACTCTCCTTCAATGTAATTTTTTTTTTATTCTTGTCCTATCTTCGTTTGGTATTTCTCATATTCAAATCTCTTCCACTGGACTGGTGTTGTAACATCAATATTATCAAATTGTAAAGGAAATTTATGTAAATTTACACAATCATTCCATTAATTTTTTATACATTGGACATTGAATTTATCTGAGTCTTCTGACTTATCACACAAAATGGATTTCACAAATTTTGTTGTACTTCCAGGAACCATATCTAGATTAAGTACTGCCATAATTTTTTTTTATGATTTCAAGTATGAGTGAAACTCAACATGATTTCGACAACAATATGTAATATCAATATTATCAAATTGTAAAGGAAATTTATGTAAATTTCCACAATCATTGCATTCATTTTTTATACATTAGACATTGAATTCATCTGAGTCTTCTGACTTATTACATAAAATGGATTTCACAAATTATGTTGTACTTCTGGGAACCATATCTAGATTAAGTACTGCCATAACCATTTTATATGATTGCGAATATAAGTGAAACTCAATATGATTTTGACAACAATATCTTTGAACAATTCTTTGAGATACCTTGAGTAAATCAGAAACTGCTCAAACTTGATTTCTATGTGTCAATCTCTTACTAGAAATCATAGTCATCAATTCTATTCTAGAAGCATTTGAATTAGATCCTCCATGATCTGTCATGTTAAAAATGTTCAATGCATCTTGTAAATTTTCAATTATTGTTTCTTTTACTTGACCTCCTTGTACAATTTTCCTATTATCAACACCCAACAACTCTAAAATCTGAGTCATTTCTCTTTTCCTGAATAACTTTACAAATAATTGTGCTTTTCCCACCAAAGTTTTATCCTCAAAATATTCCTTCCACATGTTTTTGACATGCAATTTAATAGTGCTTTCAGGTATCAGGTGCTCCGGTGCAATTTGACTGACAAGTGATTCCTCATTCATCTCCATAAAATTTTGCATTGTAGGATAAATATGTATACCTCGACTACTACCAATGTCTTCCCCTACTTGAGTTGCACCTTCTTAAACATCGATAGGTTCTTCTTCAACTTTGACTAGTTGTTCTTCAATAAGTTTCGTGTGACCTTTCATTTGGTCATCCCTTTTACAATCATATTTCCTTGTTCTAGTCCTTTTATTTCCCATTGCTCAAATAGAGGCAATTTTTTTTGCTTGAATCCTTCTTGATTAAATAACTTGCAAAGCACACTCCTTCGATCACAAAATGCCTCTGTAGCTTCCTCGAAAAAATGCCTCCTAGCTTCAAAAACCCTTATATTCTAAAATAAGGATTCAATTTTGTAATTGATATTTATTTTTTTTAAAAATAACTTTTATATATACTCTTCAAATTGAAAGGGTGGGTTGCCCATTCGACCCCTTGTGGGTGGCCGAACACTAAGGGTACTCGGCCCAGTCAGAATCGACCGAGTCTACCTAGGTGGCATGCCATATTGGCAGCCAAACCTCCAAAAACACATTAAATCAACTAGTTTGTAATTTTGCTATTTTTTTCTCTGCTCAAACTAGAGAATGTCAAAAAACTAAAAGTACCCTTTTCTAGAACTTGGAACTACGATTTTTGACATATAAATTTTATATTGTTTCGACTACAAAACATTGAACAAATTCATTAAAAACTACATGTAGGTTATTAAAGCTTTTAGAAGTCATTGATTCCGATAATATAAATAAATTCTAAATCATTTCATTTTTTTTTAAAATCATAGATAACACTAGAGAAGAGATTCTTCTTCAATAATATGTAATTTATTTGGTTTTTGGTATAGTTTTGATAGGGTAAAAATGGCGGGAGACAAAAATTGTTGATTTCAAGTAAGTTCAACTTTGAATACTTATAACAGGCAAACTATACATCAGAAACACTTCTTTCTTTTTTTTTTCTGCTCTAGCTATACATGTCATCTAAAACATATTATGAAATTGGAGGAAAAAACAATGTTCTACTTATAATGATTTGGCGGGAAGTAAACTCCTTGATTTACAGTATTTTTTTAGAAAATAAAAAATAGACCTAAAAATTTCAAAAACTATATTAATTTTGGTTCAATTTTTTTTTAAAAAATTATAGGCATATAATTCATCCTATTTCACATATTTCATCAGTTTACATCATCTTCAAATTCTCAACAGAAATGTGACTTTTATGCCCTTGAAGTTTTATAGTTTTGGTGTTGTTAACCTTTCCTTTGTAAAAGGGTGACAGATTGTTGTGTTTTTATCCTTAAATTATATTATTATTTTAATCAATTTTTGTTTTTCTACTATTCTAAATTCAAAATCATCATTTCCCTATAATTTTATAATTAAATGATTTTAATTAATTTCTTAATTATTAAACGTCCAATCAATATTTCATCTATAAAATCATTAAATAATTAACGTTATCTAATTATTCCCCAAGTCATTATATTTAATTAAATAATCATATTATTTAATTAATTCTTCCTTCTTATTATTATATTTACGTAATAATTAAATCAATTTCCCACTCATAATTAAATAAATATTTATTCAGTTAAACTAATTAGGCCTCTAAATAAATAAATAAGTTTAATTATTTATTTATATTCCTCCATGTGCAAGTAAATGAATTATGTGCAAGTAAATGAATTATTTTATTTATTTTTTTGTAAATTATTCTCTCACTTCTAACTAATACTAACCCTTAGTCTAACTACTCAATCAAGTCTATTGACTCCACAATCCTCTCTTTCAGTTTTGTATTCCACCTCATCAGTTAAGTCTTCAATCAATTCAATCAACTCTTCAATCTATTTTGCTAACAAATCAATCAAATATGTTAACAAGGCAATCAATTGAGTTAAAATCCCACTCACTCTGAGTTTAACTCTCACATTCATGAGAAATGCAAGGAACCATAATTTCTTTGAATTCTTATGCTAGAACATTGAGCACTCATTTTTGAGAGCCCACATTGCATAGAGAAGAAGAACAACAAGAAAGGACTACATGGTTTGCATATTTGTTTGTTTGAAATTATTTTTTATTATTGATTGTTTATATTCTTTCTATTTTCGTTACTTCCTTTCTTGATATTGGGAATACTAACTACCTAATAGATCTCTTTGTGGTTGATATTTGTGATGTTATTGCAGGTTATTCCATGATCTTGAAACCCTGATTACAACTAGTGAACCCGACATGAAGCACACATCTTCTTTAAACTGATATTTTTTTGTTATGTGCAGCTATAGGATGCATCAACACAGTCGAAACATTGTAGAAACACACTTAATGAAATAAATTGGTGCACTTGTGGAAACATGGAAACACAGATTAATAACACAAATGATGCACTTGGACATACAAAATAATGCACTTTGGGATCACATGCAACACACTCTATTCTTGATTATTTTCAGTCTTCTTTATGTGATTGCGTATTTAGGCTTGTTTTACATTTTTATCTAGACCTTAATTATTATTATTCCTGATCATTTCTTTTATTATGGATTCCTAAACATCAATATTCTATATTTCATAGTCGAGATTGGACATTTGTTTGTCTATGTTATCTGATTTTTCACAGGTAACAAAAATGATCGATGCACTTAGCCATCGCAAGCGCTGCACTCAATAAATGGGATCACCGCACTCAACATACTATATCACCCCATTGACTAGATAGGCTCATCACAAATACTGATACAAAAAGCCACAAACAAAGCATTAAAACAACACACTTGTGTAACTAGAACAACGCATGATTGTCATAAAAAATTCTCTTTTGTACGTAATTTCAATTCTCTATTGTATTTTGGCATATTTTTGTATTAATAAAACACACTTGATGTAATGACAAAATGCAGTGGACCAACAAAACAAAAAAAATTCAAGATTCAAGAGCCAATTGAACAATGAAAGAGAGATTAAGAAAAAAAAAAGGACCAACCCGCAGATTATGAATTGACACATTAGAAGAATAAATTGGGTACCAAGGTCTTTTAAATGCTTATTTGGAAAAGGTTAGTAGAATCACTCATAATTTCAATTGTCATTATGTTAACCCTAGTGCACTCATGGATTATCAAAACTAATTGCTAGGTTTTTGGTACTAAGTTTTTATTTGTAGCTTGTGGCATGGAAGAAGGTTTATTTATCTTTTTAATCTAAAATCAATTCATCCTTTTTTTGGAGCACTTAAAACAAACATTGTATGCTCAAACATCATAGATTCACATTTTATCTTGGTTCTTAAAATTGATGCATGGTTAAAAAAATTGAACAAGGCAACTATGATCTGGTTTAGTGCTTAAAAATAAAACCTTGTCCTTGTATAGATGATTTATATTAGCTAACATTTGACTTTTAGTGCTTAATTTGATTAACCGCGTGTTTTGTGCGCTTGCACATTTTGTTAGATTAATTTTTTTTTTAAATTTTTTTAGAGAGGCCTATCTTGGGAATGCGTTTCTTCATCAGAGGATGACCTCAAATTAGTAAATCCTTCTAACTGGTATATAAATGAGACATTGGATAAATTATTGGATCATCTCAATCTAACCAAGCTCGGGCAAGGTGTGTTGATGGTAGCCTAGATCAGACCAAAGTACCTAAGTAGCTTGCATGGTCAACTAGAGACTTAAGTTTCTCACACACGTACAAACCATTTAGGTAGACTCCTTTAACCTTACTACAACCCTGTTAATTAGAGGCCCACCTGGTTCACCTCTGAATAATTCTCTTATTATAGTGCAAGGGGAGAGAAAAATCTCCCCCCACTAGATCCAAATCATATGTGTCATAAGGTATTGCATTAGTGAAAGAGATATTCATTAGTATGGTAACAATACCTAGAAAAGGAAAAAACACGGGTACCTATAATGTAGAATTTTATGTCCTAGTAGTGTGAAAATTAATGTGTGAGCTAGCAGATATCCAATAATTGGGCCTAAAATATTACAATTGAAGCCAATTTGACCTTAGATTAGACTGACCGTTTCTATTTTTCATTGTGACTGATCGTGTGAAAATGAGCAACTTGAGAAAGTTGTTGAACATACAAAGATCATTTGTTTTTGAGTCAGTCCTGCAACTATACTGAGTGTGTGATTATTGTTTTTGAACATCTTTAGAAATTGCCTCAACAATGTCCTACATATAGAAAGAGAATCAACATGGGTCCTAAACATACCACTTGCCTTTTTTTCTGAAGTTTCCATGATCGACATCCTAGTCTTTAGTCTTGCATTTTATAGATTCACATCCTGCATTTTAGTATCATCCCTAGTTTATAACCTTGCATAGTCATTTTATTTTTTTCATAGTCATCATTTTAGCCCAAAAATCCAAAAAAAAATCCCAAAAACATAGTGTGCATATCTTAGGGTTAAGTACTCCACCTTTTAGAGTGATTTTTCATATTAGAGGATACATGCTTTTAGGACAGTCTAGTAGTGGTCTTATGTTTTATCTTGACTTCATTGAAATTCCAGATACCATCTCTTGCCTCAGATTAGGCACTTATCATTATGGTTTACATTTATCTTAGACAAACATCATTGTCATAGTTTGCCATTTTTTTTCCACCTTTTGGAAGTCAAGATAGTTCTCTTTATCATTTAGATATTTCTTTAGAGGGTTTACCTTTGAAATTTGAAGAATCTTTCTTAGGGGAAAATACATACACCTTAGGCGTCATTATCTTCATTCATTCCTAGGTTGAATTAGCATTCCAAAATTAGAAAATCGAAAAAATTAGTTTGCCTTATTATCATTGCATTTCAAAATCTAAAAATCCAAAAAAATTAGAGTCTAGTTGATGTCATCTTTCCTAGATTGCATTGATCCTCTACAAACGTCATTCACAAGATCCCAAAAGATTAAAGGAAAAATGAACCAAAACAAAGAACATGGGCATGATCCCACTTGTGATCTTGACTTTCCTGTCTAGAGGAACCTAAGACTTGAATTCAATGCACTTGTGACACTCTGATGTCAAGAGAAAACTCAAGTTGACTTTGTGCAATTACCTCCTATACATCCATCAAAAGATGAGTTCTCACTCAAAAATATTAGGGCTAGTTGCAAAAATGAAGAAACTAGAAATTTCTTAACAGACCTTGGGGTAATGACTATCATGGGATCCATATTGGCGACTAACCGAGATGCATAATTTCAAATGGTTTCATAGAAAGGTGCCAAGTTACTCGATGGATTTTGTTGTTGTTTTGAAAATGATTTATTCTTTGGAAAGATACCAATATACCTATGGATGAATCTGCAAGAGTGGTTAACTCCAATTATTGGAAATCTTAGGTAATTGGACCAACTATAGGGACAAGACTGCCCTCTACACTTTTGGCTCTGCATGTCCAAGGTGGGTATACCTAATCTAGCTCAACATCTAATACTTTTCAACTTTCTCTGAATTCAGAATAACAAGAAATGATAAAATAATGAATGAAAACCACTCACTCATTAATTCTCAATTATCATGAAGAACATACAACAAATAACCATGAAACTTGAAAGGATTTTGGAGTTATTTAATAGTTGGAGAATATAATCAAACCCAACTAAACATGCATCAATGCATAAACTATGAATTTCTGGCCAATGCCTTATCCATTGGGCAATATCCTTTAGGCAGATTTAGAAATATAGAAATCAACTAATGTCAAAGATTCCAAGCCATAAATACAATTATCCCAAAACCATACTTCTTATAAGATCGTAGTGTTTACCAAAATGAATCTATGTTTTACTTAGAGCATTATTTAATTTGACCCTAGATCAAAACTCAGAAATAACAACATATACACAGGTAAACTCAATGCAAATAAATTAGAAGATTCATAACTCATGAGATAAACACAAAAGGAGAGATTGAAATCTATATCTTTGTATTAAGTGTAAGGAATCATACTTCTGTATACAAAATGCAATCATCTATACACCATTTCAATAAAATACAAAAGACCTTAAACCTGTTATTCTACTTTTGATACTTATCTAGTATAATTTGCTATATCCCCTTAACTGAAAAATTTACATATATTTTCACTACCCAACTTTCCATCCCTTTCCAATGATCTTGGGAATCCTTTATAGAGGAGGATTGCAACAAGCTACATATAATTTAGACAAGGGACAAGATACATGACTCACATAATAGATAAACATACAAGAGAAGTAATAACCAATTCTTTACAAGAATTTCCCAAGTATTTTTTCATCTGACTGCATGACCCCTTGCAACTACTTCAAAATTTTTTTGAGCCCGCCAAATGGAATTTGTTTCTTTTTTCCCTTGATGCAAAAATATTTTGTATCCACTGTCCATTTCAAAATGTTGGGGAAACTGCCATCTGTTGAAACAACCACGAAATATATTTTTCCTCGTAGTCACCTGCATTAAACTTATTCTTCCAAGATGTGAACATCTCATCAATGGGCCAAGGGAAGTTGATAACCTCATTTTTCTTGTTATTTAACTTATCCCACTCTGTCTTTATTTGTTCAACTTCCTTTTTCCAGAATCCAAAATATGATATGGCATTCTCAAATGTTTCCATAGTTTGAACAAACAAAAGTGGGATTTCAAGGTTGATGATACCGTTGGTTCTTATTGACAACTCCTCACGCATCTTCCTCATCCACCTGGCTTCACTTTTTAATTTACCACCTTTTCTAAAGAGGCTAGGAAACATCTCAAAATGGGCTTTTGAATACTCTTTTCTTAATGTCTTGGCCTTTTTCTGGATGATGCTTCTTCTTATGTCCAAATCTAACAAGTCCTTAAGAAGTTTGTAAGTGGCCTTTATTGTAACATCAACAGTTTCTTACTTTTTGGATAAAGAATAGAATAATTTCAGCCTAGTCTTCCTTCCTTTCCACTCTTGCACAATCAACTCCAACTTAGCATTGTCTTCTTCAAAATAATTTAAAATGATCATAATATTTTTCCCATTCAGGTAAATAGAAGAAGGCTCTATATTATTAGAAAAATGCATGATTGTATTTATCACTTTATCCTCATACCTTTATTGTACCAAAGATTGTGTTCTCTGAATATTTGACCTTTCTTCTTCCCAACTTCCTCTTACTTATTTCAATCTCTTCCTCTCTGCTACCAATTTCTCTTTTTCATAATTGAGATCGACCTCTAAAATGGAACTAGATGGCATAGGGGAAGGAGGAAATTCAATAATGGGACTAGAAGATGATGGTTGGGAAGGTTCTTGAGCACTCATCCTTTGAGGAGATGTATAGAGTGATTGCTATCCTCTTAGAAGAGAAATTATCTTATTTTTCTCCATGGATTCTTTCTTTACATCATTGTATGCCTTAAGGAACATTTCCATTTTGATCCTCATCTCCTTTTTCTCTTTAGCATCACTCTCTTCCACCTTCATATTAAATTTGGCATATTCTAGCACTATGCTTGATGCTTCCACCCCTGTAGTTTTTGCAACCCTTCTCACCATCAAAATGTTTGAATAATTAGCCTGTACAGTCTCATTTCCTTTCCTTCCTTCTTTTCTCTTTAATGAACACATAACCAAAGAAACATGATCATCACTGAATTTGACCCCTTTTATTTCTCATTGAGCCTCCTCTAGGGTAGCATGAATGGTTTTTGTCTCCTTTCTAAAAGCATAAAAAACAATTGCATCTGAAATGTCCCATTCTAGAAGAATGAGGACTCCTGATTTCCTAATCAATGGTCTTCCCTCTTTAGGGGTGACCTTCCCAAAATTTTCTAACATTTCTTGTTTTAGTTTGGCCTCAATTTCATTCATGTCTCTATCAGGTTGATCCTCCTACGTCTTCTGACATCTCTCCTTGAATTCCTCAATATGAGTTCTCCATCAGAATTGAATAAATGATCTAGCTTTCACAAAATTGTCATCTGATAAGAACTCATCACTAGCCTTCTTTGTAATGGAGTTTAACTCTTTCCCAGCAAACTTTGCAAGTGTCAGATCCATCTCAACATGTTTGGGAGCTTCAGGCATTCCCTCTTGCATTTATTGATGTGTTACAAAATTTTTCCATGTGTTTCCCATTTGTAGCAATTGTTCTGCTACCACTTGCTCATCCATGTATAAAGGGGATTGAGAAGGTGAATAAACATTCTCCAAATGCTTCCCTTCTTCCTTTGTTCTTTGTCTCTTTGGGGAGGGCATTGATCCTGAATCTGTACACATTGGCCTTTTCCCTTTTGAGGTAGAAACCTCCTTATCATGTGTTTGCATTGCAATTTGGCCTCTATGGGATGTTTCCCTTCTTGGTATGGCCATGCTGTATCCCTTCTTCTGGTGTAAAATGTATTTTCCTGGTGGGATGATTCTAGCATGTGTAGACCTGCTTAAGATAGCCTTATCCCTTTCTGGTTCTGCCTTCATTACAACCTATTTCTTTTGATTTAATGTCTGCATAAATTCTTCAAAGAGTGTCATTAATGAATCAATTTTATTTTCCCAAGGGTTAAAATCCTTCAATGGATCATATCCTTTATCAAAACATTACACAAAATCCAGGGTCTTCATATAGACCAACCATTTTTCCTTCCTAATCTCTTGTTTTTGCAGGTTGAATTCATTCCTAATAATGTCCTTAGGAAAATTGAACTAGTGATCCATTGCTAAACACCTTGTTCTCTTTCTAAACATGTCATTTATAAATGCGTCAGGGTCAACACATCTTTCTACTGAGATTTCTAGATGATAAGGCTCAAAATATTTATTCATAAGTACCCAACCACCCTTGGTGATGACAAACTGGTGTAAAATTTTAATGGTAGGAAAAATAGTGCCTTTTCCCTTTGCTGTTAAGGCCTCCTCCTGCAGCCCACCAATTTGCCTTATTATCTCAGCAATACCCATTTTGAGAGGGACTTGATAAGGGAGTACATATGGTACACCTCTGAAACCATATACTCTAAAATCTATTGAGACTGGATACAAAATAACATCACCCCAATTGTGCACTACTTAATACTTTGAGAAAACTGATTTGGTCTTAAGAGATTCAACAAAGGTTTGGGGATCCTGGGGTTCTTAGAAAACACTAAGGCTCTAAGCCTTGAAGCAAAGAATCTATCAAATGTGATGTAACTGGCTTCTTTCTTATCCCATGATAAATATGTACTCCACAGTTGGATAGGCATTTCTTCCCCATCTTCGACTCTCAACAACTACATTTCCTTCTCAAAGTAATTTTCACCTTTAAACAGGAACATGTGCATCAACATAGAATACCAGCCAAATGGTTTGTCTACCTTTCCATTATTAATGCCTATCAAACCATTGTGGATCAAATCAACAACATAAGTTGAAAAGTAAAAAATGATGGCTAAATGAGGATGGAGAATTTGGACCATCATAAACATGTAATGGATGGGCATTTCTGTCTCTTCATCATCTCCAAAGATCTGACTCAAAGAACTGTACATAGATTCGGCCTTCCTATTGAAGTAATCTAATTTGATTGGTTCTGGTGTATTGGGTCCTACAACAACCAAACCTCCAATCTTGCTGAATAATTCTTATAGAGGTCCATTTCTAAGGTAGTTTCTATGAGCCTTGTAAACATCTTTGAATGAATCAAAATTAATTTCATCCAGTTGAATGGAGGGTTCATTCAATTGAAAAAGCTCTCAAATTTCTTCAGTTGTGATATTTATCAAAACATCTTCATTTATATCCCTCACCACCCTAGCTACATGATCATATTTTTGTGACACTTGAAGTATTAGATCAATATACATGAATACTCCTAGGAATACCAATTTCCCCACATCAAATTTGCATATGTTTCTTCTAGGTGCATAGGCATTTCTCTGACTGAAATCTATCTTGAATAATGCCAACCCAGTCATGCCAATGTTTCTCTCTAACCTATTTTCCCTTGTCGTACAAACCCTCCCCAATTTTCAAATGAGGGTTCTTTGGTACCAAGTGTTTAATCTTAGTGGAGTCATTAGTGGACCTAATTAACTGTTGCAAAAGATCTTCACACACATTCCTTTCCTGATAATCTATTTTAGCTATGAGTTCTCTTCGTGGCACCATTTCTAAACTAGGGTTTCTTAATTAGAATAACCTTGGATTTTGAAAATAAACCTTATTTACTTCACAGGACCGAAACCCTACTAGAATTCAAATTTACAAAGTGTAGAAGTGGAATCACAGAGTAACTTACCCATTCTGCAACTGCCAGAAAATAGAATGAAAATGCTACAAATCTGCTTTGCTTTAGTCTCTTCGCAAATTATGACATTTGAAAAATCACGTGGACAATATTACACGTGATCTCGCCAAAATTTTGCATTACATTTCAGCTGATATGGCCACACATTCCGCAATTAATCTCGCATCATTTGAAAATCCGTGACTCAACAGTTCATCAAACTCACTTTTATCAAAGAAACCAATTTTAAAACGTGACTCTGGATCTTAGAAACATCTCATCAAGTCATGCGACCAATAGCATTTGACAAAAATTACAATAAAATTGGACACGTCTCCATCAGGCGCAATTCGTTGAAGACTATCCTTCCATCATCTTTTCCCTAAGGAAAAGTGCTGGCCATTAGATGAAATTCAACCTGTAGCTTCTTTAACTTCCTTTAAAACTTGGGGCCCATGAACTCAATAATGCTACATGTCACTTGGGCACATTGCCTTAATGGATAAGCTCATCACACCTTTTCTTTGGGGCAAAGTGCAAGAAATTGGATGTGATTTAACCTTACCACAATTTATTTGACTACCACTTTACAAACCGTAGGTCCCACTTCTCAGATGGGACACGTGTTATATAGGCGCAATTCCTTAATGAATAAACATCTTATATCTCCGGCTTGAGGTAATACGCCAGCCACACGTTCCAATTTAACTTGAACATCCTTTTCCTTAACCTTAGCTATGGGTTAGACCCACTTTGTACACATGGTGCAAAGGTGTACTTCCTTGATGACTAATCTGATTACATCTCCTCTTTAAGGGAAAAATCTCACTGTTGGATGAAATTTAATCTATTTGCATGTTACCTTTATTTTAATCCCAGATTTGGCTTACCACTTTCCATATGTCAAGTAGGAGCAATGTCTCGAACATTAAACTGGGCACATCTTTTATTTGAGGCTTCATACCAACCGTAGGATCTTCTGAGATTTGTCCACTTGTTAATTGATTATAGATGAGCCCCAAGATCTGACAATCACCACACATTGACATGGTGCAATTCCTTGAATAGTAACATGAGAGCATCTTGTGATTAAGGAATTATGCCAATCGTAGGATTCATTGAATTTTCAGCACTTTAGCCTTCCACTAACTTTAACACATAGGCCCCACACTATCAGAATGGAGAGATGTCACATAGGCACAATTCCTTGAAGACTAATATAGCCTCATCTTGCAACAAGGAAAAACACCAACCATTAGATTGAAAAAGATCTAGGTGAAATTTATGATAACTCTAAAAATAGCTTGGCCCTGCCATATGCACGTGTCCTTCAGGCGCAATGCCTTGATGAGTATTCCATGATCATCTCTTCCTTGAGGAAAAGCACCATCTGTTGGATTAAAATCAACTTGCATGACACTTGAGTTTTAATAAAAGGCTTGTGGGGACATTTAGATTTAGGATAAATAAATAAAACCACTAGGACTTAGGAAAATTAAAGGTATGACCCCATCGAAGATAACATGAAACACATGGGTTTTAAGGACTTTTAAGTGAACAAAAAAGTAACTCAATGTTATAAAAAGTTCCAAAAGACTTAGGGTTTTAAACAAACCAAAACAAAGACTTAGCACACAACAACTAGGGTTTATGCCAACTTGAACCTTTCTTGGGGTTTTAACAGAGGACTCAGCAGTGAGGTAATTTTTTTTTGCAACTCTAACACATTTGACACATCCACCATAGTAGAGGACATTTTCATACCATCATCTTGGATTTCCTCCATGCCAACTCTTCCTCTCACAACCAGCCTGCCATCAAGCAATACCACTCAAAGTGCATCCCAAGTCACCATGTCTTCCACTACACTTGGGATCCAATAAAAAAATTCTCCATTTTCCATCTTTCCACCCACATCTAGCACACCTATGACTACAACACCACATTCTATATTTTCCTTAACCCATATATCAAGTGCTTCCAATATAGCTCCCCAAGGTCAAAACCCTAGCAATCTTCAAACAGGAATCCCGACCAACCAAGGACAACCCCTAATCATTCAAGGGGCACCCTAATAACAACCATCTAGCAGTCTCCAAATAGGTCTTTCTTCCAATATAGGAATCCCTTAAATTAATCAAGGGCCACATCAACAAAAACCTCCCATCAATCACAATTATTCGAGGATTATTTTTGCCTTTTTAAAACAATGTGGAGTAACTGGGTCCAACACTTCCCATCCTTCAACACTACCCCAGTATGTTCAACAACCTCAGTATTTTCCACCGCCTCAATGTTTTACACCACCATATGTTCCTTAGACACATGAAAATATGGTCTACAAACCCCCATACAATCAGACACCATCCTATAACAATGAGACCACATTTGTAGATCCTAACAATGTGCCATCTACACTAATGCCCAATGAAGTTGTTGCTCAATAGATCCTAACCCTCAAACAATAGGTCATAAATTTGCAAATAGGAACTCCTAAAAGTAATTGCACATCATTTCATCTTAGTCTTTATCCATTCAATAGGATTCTACCCATGCCACCTTTTCCATGCAACTTTGAGACACCTAAATTTGATAGGTACAAGGAAAAGGGTGATCCCCGAGACCACATATGAGAATTTTTCATAGTCTACATAGAAGTGGTATATGATGAAACCTACCTAATAATAATTTTTCCATGTAGTCTTGGTGGGGCAGCCATGGAGTGGTTTTCTAGACTTCCTCTTGGGATACAATCATGGAATGAACTAGCTGAAAAGTTCATATCACACTATTAACACAACATAGTCATGGAAATAACATTAATGGATCTCTGCACCACCAAGAAGAAGACTGGGGATAAATTTTACTTTTTTCTACAACATTGGAGGAATTTTTCCTCCAAGGAATCTTTCCACAAACCCATGAAATACAAGATCCATATGTTCATCAAAATTTTCAGCTAGACATGATGTGTGAACTAAACTCCTAGCGTATTGAGTCCTTTTAAGGGCTAGTAAAAAAAGGGCTAAAGGAATAAATATCCCTCACCGTAAAGGGAAGCATTAAAGAAAGAAACCATTAATTAAACACCTTATAACAAATCAAAATACTAGTTCAAGAACAAGAATGTGACAAATGATGGTGTTGTTGATGCTAAGGTAGCCCAACCAGTCATGCACATACAAGCACCACCAAACATCCAACAAACCCAGCTATCACAAACTATCCAGAGGATATAAAATGCTAACCCATAAGTCCAAGAATTTAACCAATCCTTTCAAAAAAGTGTTTCAAGAAGGAACACCCCTCCATGTCAAGACTTTATGCCGCTTAGAAAACCTCTTGAGAAAATTCTTGAGAAACTATAATAGTATCATTTAGTCACCCTACCAAAAATAAGACATTACAAGGGTCCCGATATACCAACGTGGTGGAAAAATAGTTTTTGTGATTATTATAGAACTAAGGGATAGAAAATGGCTAGATGTTTGCAACTAAAACACATTGTCTAAGATTTCATCGACCATGGTGAAATTGAATTTTTCACCAATTTAGGAACCACCAATCAAGACAATAAAATATTCACCAAGCTACTGATAGATTATGGAAAAGGTAATACCTCCACATCTAGACAAAATAATAAGGAAAAATTCATGTATACCAAACTTGACCACAAACACAATCATTGTCTGAGGCCTAGACATCAATTGTGCAGTTACCACTGATTGCTCCAAAATGATTGTACAAGGGGCCTCATCAAAATAGTTGTGTCAAATAAATAATATACTCCACCATTGGGTCAATATAATATGTTATACCATTTGAAGAATAAATCAACACAAATATCCATCTATGAACTTCTTTTCATTTCGCAAACTATAAAGAAGCATAAGATACAACCTTACAATAGTCATCCATCCTGAAAGACAGACATTGACGAGTTTCAAGCCATGGTGGGAAATCTATCCACACTGCACCATGTCACTTTCACTGAGAAATACCTTCAAATGCATAAACCATCTCATAATGATCCTTTATATCTTGAAGTATTCATCCACCTCCAAAAACTCAGATGAGTCTTGATAGATGGAGGAACGGCTCTAAATATATGTACACTAAGATTATTACAATCACTGGGACACTCTAAGATTTGTGTAGATGTTACAAAATAGATCATAATAAGAGCATATGATGATGAGGAACATCCATCCAAGGGCTTCATAACCCTCCCAATCAGACTGGATTCAGCAAGATAAGACACTACATTCCAATTACTAGACCTAGAGTTGGGTTATAACATGCTCCTGGGATGACCATGGATCCATTCCATGCAATTTGTACTATCTACTTATCACGAGTGCCTAAAGTTTCCTCATGATGGAGTTGAAATCACCATGCCCGGTGATAGAGATCCATTTATTAACTATACAATCTTAGAGGATTTATTTCCAATCTGGTACACAACAATCAAGAGGCATCTACTATTACCTCATCTCTAAATATAGAGTCTGTAAACCTTGCTAAATTAGCAGCAAAATCCACATCATAACTCAAGATTCAAATTCAGGAAAAAGGATGTGGAGAATACACCTATGCAGACACCTTCTGTGTAGTATAGTTTCCCATTTCACCTCATTCATATGGAAAACCTGGGCAACCTCTTCAGAGGAAGCAAAAACTGACACTTGTCTATCCACCAATAGTTTTCATAAGATGGGGTGACATACATGAAGATATCATTGAGGACAACTTAAATTCTTGGTTGTATACAGACGAATAACCCCACGAGATAAAAATTCTAGTACATAAATATGGACAAGGGTACACCATTGTCCATAAATAAGTGTATAATGGACATTCTGGCATTGGAAAGAATGAACAAGCAGTTGTGGAACCAATTACACCTACCCAAAACATGAAGCATTGCAGTTTTGGTTACAAACCACCTGCAAAAGGCATTTCAAATACCTTGTTGACCACTGATAGCAATGATTATGCTTATAACGAAGTTGAGACATTTTAAGAATTCTATTTAGACACAAACTTGAATAAATATGAATGGAATTCTCCACATACCACCAACATCCTACATCTTAACACTATCATTTCCCGACTATCTTTACAAAATAGACCCACAGATCGCCGATCTTGGTGCTTGCATAAAAAATTGTCTTAGAAACCCATAACATTGGACTACTTATTTTAGGATTGGACACTCTAAATGGTTGCTAATTAGATCATTCAGTCTCATTTAATTATCGACCAGGGATGCAAACTTGGAATGGCATCTGCAAAGTATATGTGTCGAACTCTCTTAATCCTCATGACTAATCCTAAGAAATTGAAATGCATTGAGGTTCAGGAAATCTATGCTAACACAGGTAAATGCGATTACTCTAGGAAAACAAGTAATCACAGATAAGAACTACTCTACCCACTTATGCTGCGGGAACAGTCTACTAGTTCTATTACTAGTGGCTGTAGGAACAAAAAAGTTCTACTTTACTTCTAAATAAGCATGGAAATGATTCCTACTCTAACAAAGTAATTCACTCACCAAGTGGCCCCCCTTGGATGAGTGAATAGAAACACAATCAAGATAAAATAATTGAACTCAAACTGTGCATTCTATTCATTCATGGAAAATACACTTGGATAGATAAAATTGTATTACAGCTACAAAAGCTTCTATTAAAAAAAATCAACTAACTCGACTAAATCTCAAGAGTTACAAAAGTCCTCTTATTTAAAGGAAAACTACAACTACACCCTAAATCAAAGATCACTCCATTAATGAGGATCATTACAGATACATAATATCTTATAACAGAAATAAGAGTCATTGAAAATAAGTCCTCCTAGAATATAGTACATCGTGGGTCCTAGATCCGTGCACTGCATTTAACAGAAAACTATATTGACCTATTCCTCATGCAAAGATCTTGTAGTAAGGCCTTAACTTGCTTAAGCGCTTACTTGACTTCTTCAACACAAAGCCATCTTGTAGCAATGATTGTTTTTTACTTCTTCAGCACCATTATGATGATCTTTAAATACACCATGACTGATAACTACAAAATGATTAACGTACACACAACCTTCGATACATACATATTCACATCATTAATATTAGGAATAAAGTGTTAAGTTCTAAATAATACTCTTTCAAGGAATATGGATAAAGAAAGGAAATTACCCACAAATATAGCATAGGAAAAGGATCATTCATTAGCATATATAATTACTACATTCTATCATTTCTATCCATCAGTTTTAAGAAAATATACCATGTTCTTCTTGTTGGAAATGAGATAAGTAACTGATAGGGGAGGGGTGAATCAGTTACTTCAAAACAAATCCTTTGTCCCTTAGATGTCTTAAATACTTTAACACTATTACTTGGTTAATTAAGATATTCTTCTGTAACTCGGGTGTCAAAGCAATCTTTATAATGTCCATTGCAATTATATTTTAGTGATTAAGTTCAGAAACATAAAGCATAAAGAAAATAACATATACATAAGTGACACCAAGATTTAACGCGGAAACCCAATATGGGCAAAACCTCCAATGTAACTAGTTACTATTTTCACTCTTCTGAAGTCAGCCCTATTAGGAGCCAACCTTGTTAAAGGTTACAATAACACACTGTTAGGTGTGACCCTGTTAAATGATTTAATCACCCTGTGAGGAGTGGCCTTGTTAGAGGTCTTCAACACTTCAACATAGAAATGCTACCTTGTGAGAGGATTTGCAAAAATACTGTTAAGTCTACTCTGTTAAGAGATTTGAGATCACCGCTACAATTGTTAGAGAGTAACAATGAATTGACATGTATGTGTAAGCAACTATCTTTGCTAATTTAGATCTCTGTTCTAATTATGATTGGATCCTTCCTAATTATATGTTCTATTGCAGCTCCAAGTGATCTGTACTCAATCAGAATCCTATCTAATTTTTCCTTCACTCTTCATATCACAAAATTCCATACTTCTGCTTGCACTTTCACACTTGCACTTCCACACATTCTTTTGATTACCATTAGGTGATCATCTCTGGGATTAGCTAAAAATCTTGCAACAATACCAACTTCCAATGCAATATTAGGTTTGGTGTGAACAACATATTGTAATTTTCCAATCATGGATCTGTAATTGGTCTGATCTACCTCTTTTGAATCATCATGCTTAGACAATTTTTGTCTAGTACACATGGGTGTTCCAACTGGTTTGGAATCTTCCATACCAAATTTCTTAAGTATCTCCTTGATATATTTTGATTGAGCAATGTAGATACCATCCTTCATTTTATGTACTTTTAATCCAACAAATAATTTGATCTCACCAAACATAGACATCTCAAATTCTTTACTCATAGCTACAGAGAATGCTTTGCATAAGTCATCATAACCAATGAATAATATGTCATCAACAAATATCTCTGCTAACAATATTTTTTTTGTGGTCCTTCTTTTATGTACATGCTACTGTTATCATTGGCTCTTTGAAATCCAATACTTACTAGATAGCTATGCAGTCTTTCATACCAGGCTCTGGGTGCTTGCTTCAGTCCATACAATGCTTTGTGCAGCTTGCAAACCATATTCCTTCTGCTACGATAAAAAATCCTTTAGGTTGTTCAATGTAGACTTCTTCTTTTAGGATTCCATTTAGAAATGAAAATTTCACATCCATTTGATATACTTTGTATCCTTTATGTGCAACATATGCTAGAAGAGTTCTGACTCCTTCAAGTCTTGCAACATGAGAAAAAGTTTCTCCATAGTCAATACCCTCTTCTTGAGCATATCCTTTAAAAACTAGTTTGGCCTTGTTTCTAGAAACTTTACCATTTTCATTCATCTTATTCCTAAAACCCACTTGGTTCCAATCACATTCTTGTCCTTTGGCCTAGCACAAGAGTCTAGGTTTTTTTCTTCTCAATCTGCTCAATTTCTTCATTCATTTCTTCTCTCCAAAATTCATCATTCAATGCATCTTTAACATTTCTAGGTTCAAATTCACTTCGTAAACATGTAACTTTGAGTTTGTTCCTTGTTATTACACCTTCTATCTGATATCCAATTATCTTCTTATCAGCATGATGCCTTTTAACATATTTTGAAAGTACTGGATCCTTCAGTCTAGATTCTAGACTTGATCCACTAGGTCTATCATTCTCAAACATTCTTTCCTATTCCTTTGTCTGATGCTCGGGTTCCACTATCTATGACTTGGTTCCCTCTATCTGTGACTCAGTCTCTTCTAGCAGTAGCTTGGGTTTCACAGTTTCCAACTCGGGTTGCATAGTTTGTGCTAGTATATTTAGTGGTTGACAGTTCTTCTGTCCAATCACCATTGCTCGAGTCATAGGTATAGTATCAGGTTCATGATACACAAAGTTATTGTAGTCTTCAGGCTCTTTATTGCTCTTCTCTTCACATTTTCTGCAAACTCATCAATCTTGACATGTACACTTTCTATGACTTTATGAGTAGTAAGATTCAAACATTTGTATGCTTTGCTTTTACATGAGTAACCTAGGAATATTCCTTCATCACTTTTTGCATCTAATTTTCTATTTCTTTCTTTCTTCAAGATGTAGCATCTACTTCCAAATACTTTGAAATAATGAAAATTAGGTTTATAGCCATACCATAATTCAAAAGGTGTCTGGTTACTATCTTTCTTCAGTTGAACTTGGTTGAAGGTGAACATTGTAGTGCTGATGAATTCCTTCCAGTATTTGGCAACAAAATTCTTTTCAATCATTAGAGTTCTGGCACAATCCATAATTGATATGTTTCTTCTTTTTTCTATTCCATTTTGCAGTGGTGTACCAGGGGCAGATACTTGTCTTTTGATTCCTCTCTCATTACATAATTCATTGAACTCATTAGAAATGAATTCTCCTCCTCTATCAGATCTTAGGCATATCAGTTTCTTTCCCGTTTCCTTTTCAACTCTTGCAAGATACCATTTGAATTTCTGAAAAGCTTCTGATTTCTCTCTGAGAAACATGATAGTCATTATTCTGGAAAGATCATCAATAAATAGAATGAAATACTTATCTCTAGTATAGCTTGTTGTTCCAATTGGTCCACATAGGTCAGCATGTACCAATTCCAAGAATTCATCAGTATTGTAATTCTTTGTTTTGAAACTTGTCTTTCTCATCTTTCTAATTTGACATTGCTTGCATATTGCTAACTAAGGTTTCTTCAAACTAGGATTACCTTTGTCTCTCTTGTTCTTTCTTATGTTTATCAGATTATCAAAATTTACATGACACAACCTTTTATGCCATAACCAGCTTTCTTCTACTTGTGCAATAAAGCATGAAACTTCAATGAGATAAAGATAGAATAGATTACCTTTTGTTTGCCTACCAGTTCTGACTAGGTCCCCTTTACCATCCAACAACTTGGCCTTACCATTCATGAATTCTACCTTGAAGCCAATGTTGTTCAATTGTGCTGCAATAAGTAGATTTATCCTCAATCCTTCAACCCAATAAGCATTATCACATTTGATTCCTTCTATCAGAATAATGCAACCTTTTCCTCTTATAGGGCAAGGTTCATCATTCCCAAAATTTACAATCCCACCATCATAGTGTTCAAGATGTTCAAATTTTTTCTTATCACCAGTCATGTGATGAGAACAACCACTATCAATTATCCATGTGTCATTTTTAGTGATGTGTGAGAGAAGTGCTATCTTTTCATCTTCTTCATCTAACTCATCCTTAATAGCAATATAAACCATTTCATCTTCTTCTTGATCACTATCAGAATCTTTAGCAATATAACAAGACTTCTTACCTTTATCCTTGTAGCTTTTGTAGTTCTTGAAATCTTTCTTGCCTTTGAATTTTTTGAACTTTTTCTCATCTTTGTCTTCTTTGTTCGGACACTTTGCAATAATGTGACCAACCTCATTGCATGAAAAACAAATCAATGGTATCTTTCCTCTGTATTTTCCTTTTGTGACTCTTCTTGCAAGTAATGCTTCAATGATGTCAAGATCTTCATCATCAGATTCACCATCACTATCACTTTCAATCTTCTTTTCTTTGAGTATCCATCCTTCTTACCAAGGTTTAATTTATCTTTGAATGCAGACTCAAGATTTCTAGAGCTAGGAGAGTAATTGTCAAAGTTGTCCAGCTCAAAAGTTGTAAGCCTTTCCACTAATTTATTAAGAGTTTTATCTTTATTGTACCTCATCTCTTTAACAACTGAAACTCTAATAGCATAGATAGGAAGTAAATCTCTTAGTACTTTTCTAACCACTGTTGTATCTTCAATTATTCCACCTGCAGCTCTGATGGCACTCACAATCTTCTTGATTCTTTCACTGTATCTTGTAATGTCTTCTCCTTCTTTAATTTTCATCTGGTCAAATTTTCCTCTTAGGATTTTGGATTTGGCTCTCTTTACATTTCCATCTCCTCCATGAATGTCTTGTAATTTCTTCCATATATCATAGGTTGTAGAGAAGTCCTTGACTTCATCAAATTCTGAGTAGCTGAGTGAAGAAGCTATATCAATCATCATTATATTATGAAGCTTCCGTTACCTCATTTGTTCCATAGTCATAGTCCCTGTTGGTTCCACATATTTTCTTTCCAAAAATTGCAAACCAGCATCTCCGATAGTAGATAGATGTAGCTTCATCATCTCTTTCCATTCTAGGAAGTTGTCTTTGTTTAGCTTTGGGATCTCCCTTCTGTAAGACATCTCTAATCTTTAGCTTAGGTCTTGGAACCTTCTCTAAAAGAAATTGAAGCTCTAATACCAATTATTGGAAATGAGATAAGTAACTGAGAGGGGAGGGGTGAATCCATTACTTCAAAACAAATCCTTTGTCCCTTAGATGTCTTAAATACTTTAACACTATTACTCGGTTAATTAAGATATTCTTCTGTAACTTGGGTGTCAAAGAAATATTTATAATATCCAATGCAATTATACTTTAGTGATTAAGTGCAGAAACACAAAGCATAAAGAAAATAACATATACAAAGGTGATACCAAGATTTAACTTGGAAACCCAATATGGGGAAAACCACCAATGTAACTATTTACTATTTTTCACTCTTCTGAAATGAGCCCTGTTAGGAGCCAACCATGTTAAAGATTACAATAACACACTGTTAGGTGTGACCCTATTAAAGGATTTAATCACCCTGTAAGGAGTGGCCTTGTTAGAGGTCTTCAACACTTCAACATAGAAATGCTACCTTGTGAGAGGATATAAAAAATGACTGTTAATTCTACTATGTTAAGAGATTTGAGATCAATGCTACAATTGTTAGAGAGTAACAATGAATTCACATGTATTTGTAAGCAAATGTCTTTGCTGATTCAGATCTCTATTCTGATTATGACTAGATCCTTGCTGATCAGATGTTCTATTGTAGCTCCAAGTGATTTGTACTCAATCAGAATCCTATCTAATTTTTCCTTCACTCTTCATATCACTGAATTCCACACTTCTGCTTGCACTTTCACACTTTCACTTCCACACATTCAATCCAAACTTGACCTTATATATAAATGGTAAGCCCTATCAAGTCGGTTTGAATACACTTCTAAATAATAAATCACAATTTAGTCACCCTCATATAACCAATTAATTATAGAATGTAAATCATTGTTAGTCAGCTGCCAGTAAATGCTCGACCATGACTGAAATTCCTGAGTGACTCGGTCAACATTGATCTTCTTCAATACTCGACTGAACTTGGTCAACACTAAAATAAATCATTCTATTTCACTAGCTGTGCTCGATCTAAATGTAGACATTTGTGTAACACCACTGCATAAGTGTAAATACATGTGTAACATCAATCACAATACACAATTGAATAATTGTCTTCAACACTTCTGTCATGCATTTTCCTACTTAATGTCTTTACACATATAAAATATGCATATAAAGACATACGTTCATGTATCTATTTGCAAATAAGCTATTGAAAAGAAAATAGAAATCACTCCCTATTTTTGAGGTTCATCATTCCCCCCAACTGTCCTATTGCTGATCTCCAGCATTCATAAAGTTGTAGATCCTGGCTCTAAGCCTCAGGTCACTGGAAGTCTTCTCCCCTGACTCATCATCAATGTAGTTGAAGTATCCATAATTCTCCCCCAGTGTTTCCCATCTTTGGACTTCTTCTAACATGTCAAGATATTTTGCATTTTTATTCACTGCTAGTAATGGTTGTAGGAAAATAGGTGGGTGGAATCTTAATGGAAACGTATAATTAAGCATTTTCCTTCCCAACATTATGTACCATGGATCTCATCTAGTGGAAAGAGTTAGATTTTGTGGAGAATGGGGTTCTCTAACCTTCAGGTCATGGGACATCCTTACCCATCTATGCCTACAAGCAGTGATTGTAGCCTCAATATCATGTGATGAGTGTTGAAACCAATCTGTATATGTTTTATTTCTAACTGGGTAGACTTTGTTCGCTCCACTTGGATTCACAGTGACTGAAAGCCAATAAAGAAAAGTTTGTCTTGGAATGTTGAACTTTAGGCCACATAAGAAAGGGTTTCTCTATTTCACTATTTCTGTAGAGTAAAGCCCCATTCTCCCTTCTTATTTCATTTTGCATCCAAGACATTACAACTCTGAATTGGACATCCCCCATGTTGGTTGCTTTTTATGTTGCAACAAAGCACACCAACCTCTTCTTCTTCTGAGTAGTTTTATAGAGAAACCAAATCCAAATATTACTCCATCCAAGAAAAGGACCAACTAACAAGCACTCTTGCAATACTTCCACTCTTTAGGTATTTCTATACCAAGGGGGGGATACCCTACAATACCTTGAGATATTTCTATATGGTATTGATCTAAGCAGTAATCTCACAACAACTCAACATAATCGGGAGATACTAGATAATTGGATTATTACCCATTGAACATCAACCATGAAATAGAGCATGAGATAGAAACTCACAACAAACTTATACAAGTATAGACTTAATGGATTTATGTTTTTTTTATGTAGAAACCACAACCAATATGCAACCAGATGTACAATAACAAAGAACTTATTAATTTTAGATCAGTGCCTTATCCATTGGGCTATTCTCTAACTCAAATATAGTATAACAAAATCAATATCACTCAAAGATTCTAGGCCATAAAGACAAATATACCAAACCCATACTACTCATAGAATCCTAGCATATGTAAGATGAATCTATGTATTAATGAAAGTATCTTTTAATATGATCCTTGATCAAAACTCTCAAATAAGTACATTGACACAGAGAAAATCTATGCTAATGAATCGGAAAACTCATAACTCACAAGACAAGATGGCACAAGAGAGATTGGAATTCAGATCTTTGTATTAAGTTTAAAGAATCATATTCCAGTATACAAGATGTGCTTAGAGATAACCTCTTCATTAACGTACCAGAAATCCTTCAATTTTATTTCTCATTATCACACCTATCTAGTACAAACTTATGCTATATTTCCTTGACTCAAACCTTGCAAAAATGTTTACAATACAATTTTTCCAGCCCTTTCCAATGCTCTTGGGAATCCTTTTATAGAATTTGATTGCAACAAGCTATGGATCAATTGGTATGAGGAAAAAAAAAATGACTCCAGAAGAAGACAAAATAGCAAGCGAAGTGATAACCACTTTTGTTACAATATATTCAAAATATTTTGTCTTCTAACCGCCTAGGTACTTATAACTACTTTGAGTTTGTTCAGTAGCCGCCATCTGGAATCTTTTATCCTTGATCTTGTTGATGTAGGATGTTTTACCTTTGTCTGTCTTATGCATTAATCAGGAAGTACTTCCACTTGTTGTCTTTTACACACTTCCACCTTCTCCTTGATCAACTATATTATATTTTTCCTTCCATGACATGTACACCTCATCACTTGGCCAAGCAAAGTTGATGACTTCATCCTTTTTGCTATTGATTTCACTCCAAATGACACTGGATTTCTCAATTTCATCTTTCCAGAATTCAAAGAATGACTTGGTTTTATTTATGATTTCAAAAGTTTGGACAAACATAAGTGTGCTTTCCAAAGTAATAACACTATTAGTTCTTATTGCCAATGCCTCATTCATTTGTCTCATCCATAATGGTTCACCTTTTATTTCACCATTATTTTTGAACAAGTTAGGAAACATCTCATAACAATCCTTTGAATACTCTTTCCTTAAAGTTTCCAACTTCCTCAAAATGATACTCCTCTTGATGTCCAAGTCCATTATTAATTTGAAACATTTATAAGTGCCAATCAATATGATATGAACATTATTTTCTTCTTTATATGTAGAATAGAATAATTTCAATTCTTCCCTCTTTCCTTTCCACCTATCCGTTATTGGATCCCACTTATCCTTATCTGCATTATATTCATTCAATATGCTGACAATCTTCTTTCCCTGTAAATAGATGGCAGTAGGACTTAAATCCTGAGTGCATTGCATGAAAGTGGCATGTATTTTATCAACATGTCTTTTTTGTATCCATGCCTTTTCTTCCTTTAAAACTACATAGTCTTCATCCCACTTTCTTCTTGATTGTTCCAATTTTGTCCATTCAACAATTAGCCTTTCCCTTTCTAATTCAAGGTCTTCCTGTGTAGTGGGGCTTGATGGCATGGGAGAAGGGAGATAAGTTATAATTGGGCTTGATGATGAGGGCTGGTGAGGATCCTGTGTAATCATTTTCTGAGGAAAAAACTGAGCTATTTTCTTACCTTCAAGGATAGAAATATTTTTATCCTTCTCAATAGATTTTATCACCTCATCATTATAAGCCTTCATGACACCATCACATTTTTCTCTCAGGCTTTTGATTTCTTCTTCTTGTCTCTCAAATACCTTCATGCCAAATTTTGTTGATTCCAGAGTAAAGCTAGCTACTTCTACCCCTGAAGTGTTTTCTACTCTTCTTACTATGAGGCTACCTACATGTTTAGCATGATCACCTACGCTAGATGCCTTATGTCTCTTCTTTTTCATATGCCACATAAAAAGGGCTACATGATCTTCACTAAATTTTACTCCCTTGGATGCTTGTTTTACCTCTGCCTTAGTAGTATGGATAGTTTTAGTCTCCTTTCTCTCAACATCAAAAAAAATATCATCTACAAGATCCCATTCTATAAGTATCAATAATCCTTCCTTTTTGACCAACGTTCTTCCTTCTTCAAGAGTTATTTTCTCAAATCTAGATATCATCTCTTTTTTTATTTCATTTTCAATCTCCTCTTTACTCCTTGTAGGAAGTTCCTCATGCTTTTGTTGGCACTTCTCTTTGAATTCATTTATGTGAACTCTCCATAAGAATTGTAAAAATTCCCTAACTTTGACAAAAGTATCATCAAAAAGAAACTTGTCATTGGCTTGTTGTGTCAAGGTGTCTAATTCCTTACCAACATATTCTACAATTTTCAGATCCAGTGAAGCATGTTTTGGGGCTCCAGGCATTCTTTCTTGTAGCTCTTGGGCTGTGCCATATATTTGTCCAAAATTTCACATTTGTAACAACTATTCTACTACAACCTGCTCATCTAGATGCATTGGAGATTGGGAAGGAGAGTAGATATTTTGTTGTTGTTGTTGTTTAGCTCCTACCCTTTGCCTTTTTGGGGATGTCAATGATTGAGTGCTTGGGTCTATTGGCCTTTTCGCTTTTGGATCGAGGGTCTTCTCAGCTTTTGGTAGGATTGTACTATATCCTCTCCTTTGGTATACCACAAATTTTCTTGGTGGGACATTCCTAATAGGAACTACCCTGCTCAACATTGCTTTGGCCCTTCCCGGCTCAGTTTGTAAGATGATATCCCTTTTCTAATTCAATACCCGCATGATGTCTTCAAACATCTCCATTAAAGAATCCATATTTTTAGCCCATGGCTGAAAATATTTCAGGGGGTCATACAACTTGTCAAAGTGCTACACAAAATCTAGGCTTTTCTTATATGCTATCCATTTTTCCTTTTTGATTTCTTGCTCTATCATATCAATTTCATTTCTGGTCACATCTTCAAGAAAGTTTAATTGATGGTTCAAAACTAAGAAATTTGTCTTCTCCCTGAACATATCTATAATAAATGCTTTTGGATCAACACATCTTGATATTGTCATATTCAAATGATAAGGGGCCATATATGTTTGCAGTTGCTTCCATCCTCCCTTTGTGATAATTAATTGATGGGCAACTATGATTGTGGGAAAAATGGTTCCTTTCCCTCTTCCTGTTAGTGCTTCTTCCTGTAGGTCTCCAATCTTCCTTATTATCTTTTCCAATCCTAACCTAAAAGGCACTCTGTAAGGTAATATATTAGGGACTCCCCTGAAGCCATAAATTCTGAATATTGTTGATACTAAATAAAGAATAACATCTCCCCAATTATGCAGTATATTTAGTTCTTGATTATATTCCATTGGCCTCAAGAGTTGTAAAAGTGTCATAGACATTCTAGGATCCTCAGTCAGCAATAATGCCCTAACTCTGGCAGAAAAACATCTATCAAATGTGATATAACTATCTTCTTTGTTATCCTAAGACATATCTGCATTCCATAATTGTAGTGACATATCCTCATCATCCTTGACTCTTGTCAAGTTCATCTACTTTTCAAAGTAATTTGCCTCTTTAAACAAAAACATGTGCATTAGCAGGGAGTACCATGCAAAGGGTTTGGTCACATTTTTTTTTTATCCTTGATGCCTATCAAACCCTCATGTATTAGGTCTGCAATGTATGTAGCAAAATAAAAAATCACTGCCATATAAGGATGCAAAATTTGTAACATCATGAACATATAATGGATGAGAATTTATTTTTCTTCATCATTCCCACAAATTTGATACAGATCCCTATATAATCCTCTGGATTTTGGAGTTAAGTAGTCCAATTTAAAAGTTTCTTTGGTATTTGGTCCTACCATGATAAAATCCTCAACTTTTTTAAAATATTCCTTTAAGGGTTCACTTCTTTAATAATTGTTTTGGGCTTGATATACCACTTTAAACTCATTGAAATAAATCTTATCCATAGGGGTATCCTCATCACTCAACCTAAAAACTTCTCTAATTTCCTCTGCAGTTACACTGATCATAATGTATCCATCCTTGTCCCTGACCACTCTGGCTATGTTGTCATATTTGTCAGCTATGTGCATAAGCATATCTATATCTGTGAAAAATCTGGGCACCACTAATTTTCCTTCATCAAATTTCCATACATTACTGTTTGGGGCGTAGGCATTTATCTAGCCAAAAACTACCTTAAACAGAGCTAGACCAGTCATACCAATACTTGTATCTCTAGCCCATTGACCCAAATCATACAAACCTTCACCAATTTTTAAACGTGGGTTCTTGGGAACTATTTCTTTGAGTTTTCTTGAATCATTAGCTGACCTAGTCAATTGTTGTATCAGGTCATCACATACATTTCTATCCTTGTATTCTATTTTACCCTTAAATTCTCTCCTGGGAGGCATCTTAAATTTAGGGTTTTAGAAGTCTAATAATTCAACAATTTTGATAGTAAAATCGTGTTACTACAAGCCCTAATATTTACTTCATATTTTAGAACTCAGAAACACTTGTATCAAAAAATTACCCATTCTGCAAATAACTTGAAAATTTGAATGTTACTGCTGCAACTTTACTCCACTCCAAAATTCTAAAAATTATGCCAAAAAATTCTTGAATGATTGATCAAATAACAATCCCATCACTTATGAGAATTAAATTTTCACTTCTGAGAAATACACGTTCACCATTACTTCAACTGATTTCAAAAACTCATGGTTAACGGTTCACAACTATTACTTTTTCACTTTGAAACAAAACTGTTGATCTTGACAACTTTCATTTACATCAGTCAACGCACAACAAGCCTTTTATAATGTTCATCTTCCTAGACACGTGTCACAATGAGGCATTCCCTCAAAGATTATGTTGCAGATAGTCTTTATCTGAGGCTTTACACCCATCGTCAGATCTTCCTCAACTTGCTTAGATTTTACCTTACTTTACGCTGCCAGAGGGTCCCATCACTTTAGACATGTGTCAAAATGGCATGTTCCCTTAATGGTTATACATCTATCACTTTATGCTCAAGGCTTAGTGCCATCCGTCCGATCTTCGTGATCTTTACTAATTTTATCCAGCTTTATAACTCACAACTTTGATCCTGCAAAGACACGTGGCAACACCGCACAATGCCTTAATGGTTAAAATCACATGCCAGCTATTGGATCTTTTTTAACTTTTCTTATCTTTGCTCAACCAAATGTCCACTAATCGCGGTCTCCAACTTGCTCAGTGGGACATGTGTCACAACAACACGTTCCCTTAATACTTAACCTCCTTTCATCTTTTACTTGAGGTTTAGTGCTAGCCATTAGATCCTTTTGAAGATGTTGTAGATTTATTTGATCCTTTATTATGATGCTGAGCCCGCTGGATGCCAGGTGTCGTAATGGCACTTTCCCTTAAAGGTTATTTCATCCATATCTTTATCATAAGGCTTTGCGACAACCGTTGGATCAAATCTGATTTGTGCTTGATTTAACTTCATCTTTATGACCATGCTTGGACCCACTTGGGCATGCGTCATCATGGAACTTTCCCTTAGAGGTTAATTTCACATCATATTTCATATAAAGGCAAATCACGGGCCGTTAGATCAAAAAAATCTATGGTGATTGTCTTACTTTTATTTCAACTATAACCAGTCCCGCCAGATACACATGGCATCATGGCGTAATGACTTGAAGCATAGATCTCAATCATCTTATTATTTTAGGAATGCACAAAATGTTAGATCAAAAGGAACTTGCCCGATACATGATTTAAAGAAAATAAAAGATTTACGGGCTCTTAAACTTAGGAAATATTAAAGCGCTTAGAGATTTACAAACTATTGAACACGACCCTGCTTAATAAACACATGGTAGACACATAAATTTAAGTGATGAAAAAGGTAATGTAAAATAGAAACCACTTCAACACTTAGGGTTTAACATGGGATTTACACTTGAAGACTTAAAACAAGGGTTTCCAAAATTTACACATGGCCTCTTTGAAGCTTATAGACCAAGGACTCATTTGCTTTGAAAAATTTTAAATAGACCCAATAGTGGCTCTTTCTGGGGATGAATACCTCCTGCAGGTATTGCAAGAATTTAGAATATTAGGAGAAGCAGACCAACCAACTGGAAAAACTAAACTACCCACACAATAGAAAGTAAAACTAAACTAAGAAAGAAAGAACACACTACAGAAACACACTATATACACAACCTAATGTTCATGGATTATTAGGCTGTAAGAGAAGTATAAATTCAAGAAGTGTCCATGAATTGGAAGTTCTAAAATAATACTAGTAAGGTCTTTTAATAAATAAGAATTTTACCCATACCTCTCATGGACAATATATGGTCCCAGCCAGATTGGTTCAAACTTTCCATGTTTTCCTTTTTCTTCTAATCTGGCATTCCACATTAGGACATAGTCTCCCACACAAACTTGTATTGAGAATTCCTTTTTATCATACAATTTTTTTGCCTGCTATTGAAGTTTAGCATTTGTTAGAGAAGCTTCCCTCCTAGTTTCATCCAATTCCACCAGGTCATCAATTCTCAACTGCATATCACTGTCAATATCATCATCATATAATTGGACAAACTTGTACATTTGCATTAGATTATTCTGGGGCATTCTTGCCTTTTTAGATGTCACTCTATCTTCCCAGACAACCATTGTTAGCTTTGAGTCCCATACCTTGTTATTTGTATCTAGGACTCTCTTAAAGATCTTAAGCAAGATTTTGTTTGTGGATTTTGCTTGGCCATTCCCCTGTGGGTGGTAAGGTGCAAAGTAAGATGTGTTAATGCCATATTCAACATAAAAATTCATATACTCCTCAAATTTAAAATACATGGCATTGTCTAATATTATTTTTTCTGGGCACCCAAACCTGGTAATTATGTTCTTCAACAAGAAACCTATTACTACTTTACTAGTTTCTCTTTTAGTGGGGATTGCTTCAACCCACTTAGTAAAGTAGTCAGTTGCTACAATTATCCATACATTTCCTCCACTATATTTAGTAGCTATTTCCCCTATAAAATCAATACCCCATTGCTGAAAAGGGGCTTGAACTTCCACTGGTGTAAGAGGTACATTACCTGAAAATTTTAATTTACTAGAGAAACCCTGGAAAGCATCACATTTCTTAACCAGTTAATGATCATCCTTAAAGATATTTGGCCACCAAAATCCTACTCTTATAATCTTATGTGTAGTGGTCTTGGCCATATAATGGCCCCCACATACTCCATTGTGCATTTCTTGCATAATTTTGTCTGCTTACTCTTCATCAACACATTTTAGTAGAATCCCTTCAGGATTCCTCCACCATAGCTCATCTCTGATCAAGGAAAAATGGAGTGCTTGCAACTTTAAGGCCCTTTTCTTATTCTCGTCCATCCCCTATGGACAGTTCATTCTTTGTAAGTAATAAATTATATTTTTATACCAATCACAGTGGTCAAGGTTACAAATAAAAGGTCTATGTTCTTCCTCTAGGGTATTGACATGATTTGCACCCAAGTTTGTGTTAGCCATAAAATTGGCTAAACCCATTCCTCTAAAAAAATTAGTGATTTGAATTTCAATGTTAAACTCCTGGATCCTATTGATCCATCTACATCTTTTACCTGACACCTCTTGTTGGGTGAAGATGTCTTTTACTGCTGCTGAGGGTACATAAGAAACCACTATTGCACCTATTAAATAACATCTAAAAGATTTAATATCTTTCACCATTGCATAAGCTTTGTTCTCATTTATATCATATTTTAGTTCTGCAGACTGTAAGGACTTGCTAAAGAAAGCAATTGGTTGTTCAAATCCTTCCTCATTTTTTTGTAACAAGACAACAACAATAGTATGGAATGATGCAAATGAAAAATTGTTCATAGTTTTTGCATAGTCAAGAGTTCTTAGGATAGGGGCATCTTTGATAGCTTGGTTTATTTCTTGGAAAGATTGGGTGGCTTCTCCATCCCATTCCATTTTTGCATCCTTCTTCATCATTTTGGAAATCGGCCTACTTTTGTCAGCAAATTTGTGACAAATCTTATGAGAAATTTTACCTGACCAAAAAAGGATTCAATTCCTTTAACATTTCTTGGGAGGGGTACCTTGTCAATAGATGCGACCCTATTTCATTCAATTCTAACCCCTTCCTTTGAAACAATATGCCCCAATAATTTACCTTATGTCACTCCAAACGTGCATTTCCCAGGATTCAAAGAAATCCCAAATTCAAGGGCTCCTACAAAAATCTTCTCTAAGTGTTCAAAGTGTTGTTCCTCCTTTTTAGAATATGATGTAAGGTCATCTTGATAGACCTTCAAGAAATTTTGCAGAAAATATGAGAAAGCAACATCCATGGCTCTTTGAAAGGTGGCCACAACATTTATTAGGCCAAAAGGCATTCTAATGTAAACATATGCCCACCATGGTGTAGTGAATGCAGTCTTGAATTGCTCTGATTCCTTGACCATTATCTCATTATACCCTGAAAATCCATCCATCATGGACATTAATTCACAACCAGTAACCCTTTGCAACATATTCTCCATGTTTGGGAGAACATAGTTATCCTTGAGGGATGATATATTTAGATTTTTAAAATCCACACATAGTCTGATATCTTCGTTCTTTTTCCTAACAGGAACTAAATTGGAAACCCAAGAAGAATGTCTGATGGGTTTAATGATTCCTGCCTCTTTCAGATTCATTAATTCTTGTTCGATTTTGGGTCTTAGTGTGGGATTTATGGGTCTATGCGTTTCTCTAAAAGTCTTAGCATCTTCTTTCAAAGGAATCTCATGTTGAAATAGATCCTCATTGTATGCCTTTAGATCATCATATGCCCAGGAAAAAACCCTTTTGTCTTTCCTTAACAAATGAATCAGGTCCTCTCTCACTTTTGGTGACATCTTTCTCCCAATAAATAACTTTAGGAACATCACTTGTTCCTACATTTACTTCTTCCAAATATTCGGGATTATTTACATTTTTTTTTATAGCAAATGGCTTTGCCTTATTATCAAAAGCTCTCTCTAGCACAACTAACCCTTTTGGTAATTTATTTGATTTCATATTTAACACTTCCTTGCCTAAAATGGTATCTTTTCCATCTAAAGTTTCTACATACCTAGTGAAATCATTCTCTTCATTTCCAAATTCTACTTCATAATGTAATAATCTCATAATGTCCACATCATCATCAAAAACTTGTCTGTTTTCCACATTATCAGCTATTGATGGCCTAGATTGAACCTCTACTTCAGAAATACCAGAAAAGGTAATATCTTCTGGCCTCAAGGCTATATTTGCAAGCAAGTCTGCCATTCTATTTTGTCTTATGTCCATCGAATCAATACCAAATGCATCAAAGTTTTCAAGTTCATCCCAGACTGCATTTATGTATTGTTTTAAGCTATGATTGTTTGAAGCATATTTAGACTTGATCTAAGACACTACAAGTTTAGAGTCTCCAATGAATCTGAGACATTTAATTCCATGTCTAGAATCCAATCACATACCAATCAATAGAGCTTTGTATTCTGCCACATTGTTTGTACATGTAAATAACACTGTAAATGAAAATTTGAAACTCCTTCCATAGGGAGATATCAATAAAACCCCAACACCAGCCTCCTCCCTAGAACTAGCACCATCAAAATACATTACCCATAACTTACTTTTTTTAGATAAATTATTTTTGTCTTCAGACAACAATGCAGGTTGTAATTTTCTTGCAGCTTGCTTTTCCTGCACTTGGAATGAAGCCATCTTAGTATCTAAGGAACAATTCATATTATTATTATCATCCTCTTCCTTAATCATATGAGGAGTTCTGGTCTCCCTTGATACCCTAATGTTTTCACCATCAATATTGAAAGTGGAAAATGACAGATCACACTGAATTCTTCCCCCCATTGATGCACTCCACTTTCTTGATAACAACATTCCATATTGAGGGGGAATATCTACAACCAACACACTCATTGTTAGTAATTTGCCTGGGAAAGCTTCCAATTTATAAGGAAATTCCTTAATGGTGCCGATGAAAGGCACTTCCCTAAAATCCATAGCTTGACACCTCCCATGTGGTGTGTCTACCTTCAAACCCATAGATCTCATAACTTTTGTAGGCATAACAGTGTTAGATGACCCAGAGTCCGTCATACAGTTTTTCATTTATCAACAATGTTAAGAAAAAGGGATGTACAGTTTTTGGAGTAGTACCAACAATATTGATATCCAAATAAATTTGAGGAATCTTTGATACAAGCTCACCAGATTCCTTTGTGGCTTTGTTTTTTGTGTCTGACACTTTCCTATTTGCCTCTGGTTCCATAATCTTAGTTGAACTAACACCCTTCATCCATGTTAAATATTTTTCTTTATGCTCTCCTATCCTCATCATTTCTAACAGAGGTACCTTAATAGTTATTTGAGACAAAATTTTCCCCATATCCATAGGGGTGTATTTCATATCAGAGATATCTAATCTCTGATTTGTATAATCCTCATCTTCTACTTGAGAAGCCAGTTTGGATCCATCTATGTTGTTTATCCTCCCTTTTAGGATGAGGCATGGAAATTTCTGTTTTTTTTGCCTTTTCTTTATAAACATTTGGACTAGTAGGCTTGTTGCCTTTTTTGATTAGAATTTTACTTGCACCTTCAACCTATTTTTCATTTTCTTGTGGCTTTTTGGTACTATTTGTGGTATCTTTAATAAAAATACTGGCAGGTTTGCCATCTGCACTTCCAACTATTCTATTTCTTAAATTATGATTTCCCTTTGCTTGTGCAACCATGTTTGTTGTGATTTTAGCAATTTCTTCATCAGATGGTCTTCTAAGGATAGGGGTCTCATCACATCCCTCTGCATTACATCTCATATTATCAATCTCCCAATCTTGTATGTAAGAATCATCATGTTGATTTCATCACTAACATGTGAGGAAGTAATAGCACAACCACTATCATCATATGCTTCCTCTTCATTATCTTCCTGATCTTTAGTTGTAGAGATTGTAGCAGCAACAACACAATACTTAGGACTATGAGGGGATTGGAAAGCTACACACCAAGGATTATCATTGCACATGTTCACAATGGTTTTGTGTAGAGGTTCAGGAGTTTTCTCATTAGATTTTTCTTTCTTTTGTGGGATAATGGGTTTGCCATCCTTCCACTGAGTAGTATAAGGATAATTCTGCATCCTAGGCTATCTGTTGAAGTTTCCATAGGAGGGCTTATCATTGTGTGAAATCCTATTGTTACTACTTTCTCCAGGTTTTAAATCTTTCAAGGCATTTAAAATCAACTTAGGGCTATCATCCTCTTTTGGTTTAATATTCAAAGGTTTAGCTGATTCTTTTTTATTGTACCTGGTTCATTTCCAATCTTCTCTCCTACCCACTTTTCTAGAAACCCTTCTATTTGTCTTAATATTTACTGCTATCTTATATGCTTCTCTAATATTTTTAGGGTTCTTATCCCTTAAAATGTAACCCATTTTTACATCAAAATCATTAAGATAAGTAGAAAGACATACCTTGTCATCCAATCTCATCACTTGCAACAACTTTTGCATTTCTCTCTGTAATATGATGTTGAACTCCACCACTTATTCATTTGATTTCTTCTTTATATTTTTGAACTCATTTAGCATGAAACCTATATTGGTTTTATCCCCATATTGATCTCTAAAACATTCTTTCATTTCATCCATAGACCCAATACATTCATGGGGCAACCCTCTAAACCAGCCCCTGGCATCCTCAATCAGTGACTGGACAAATAATTTTATCATTATATCATCATGCCCAATCTCATAATCATCCATCCTATCCATAAAAAAATTTAAATTCTCCTCACATGTTATAACATTGTTACTAACAAACTTTGGGAGCTTCTCTCTAATATTTTTGGGAATTTCATTTGGATATCCAGGAATACAAAGGAAGATAAATTGCCTATACCTTTCTGTATAGATAGGTGTTCTTTGAGATGAATTAGTACCTTGAACATTTGATGCTACAACATTTAATGTAGTAGCATTTCCAGAATCAGTTGGTGGTGGTATATTCATTCCTAAATTTAGAGACATTTTAGGACCATCACTAGCAGGAGGAGGACGAGAGGTTTCCCTAAGAAATTCAATTTTCTTTTTCATCTCAAGAGTAGAGGCTTCCAATTTAGCCTTCTATAATTATTTGGATATGATCTCCCTTTCTCTCTTGGATCTCTCTAAATCAGTATACAGTTTAGTCATGGGATCCATTGCACTCCCTTTATTCACTGGTTCATTTATTTTAATTGCTACTACTTTTTTTTTACCTTTGTCCTTGGGTTTTTGTGTATCGTACAACTGCTAGACAACATGTTCATATTCAATTTTTTTAGGTATAGTAGTAGCATTTATTGCTTTTGAATCTCACAGTTTCCTTTTCAATTAGTCAGATTGAATCTAAGCATGTTTGATTCTCTCCTCTTTCTCTTTTTCTCTTCTGTCCTAAGGAAATATTCTCTTGGATCTTTCTTTCTATTTCACATACTTCTTCAAAAATCTCCTCAAAATCTATGAGATTTATGTCAGATTATGAAGTTTCCTCCATAATATCTCTTTCTCTCTTGTGATGATGTGCATGAGGTCTTTCAGATGAGGGAGAGCTTGGATCACTAGGAGCATTCCTATTATCTTCATCTCTGCTTTTGGATTTGGAACTTGTTTCATGTCCCTGGGATTTACCATGGACCACCCTCCTAATATACCTAGGTACATCATCAACCCTCTCACTTTGAGATTAATACTCACCATATACTCCCAATCCTAGCTGTGTATCTTGTTCAATTTCTATGGTATCTCCTTCAGTATTGGGGGGAATAGGAGTGTCTATTCTTATGTTCCTTCATTGCCTCCAAGCTTGAGGATTAGTTCCATCAACATTTATGTACATTGATTGCCCAACTTTTGAGGTAGATAGAATTTCACCTTCCAACTCATTCTCAGGATGATTCTTCATCCCGGATCTGGTATTTTTATAACTCATAGTTAAAAACTGGTGTATCAAATGATTATAACTCAGCACTGATGCAAATATTTCTTCGTGTCGCCACCCAACAAATAGCTGGGAAAATACACACTAACTCTAAGTAATAAGTATTTTTCTATGAAAGGTCTTCACAGGCCAACAAATTAAAAAAAAAATTCTAAGCATTATCTCGATACATTTTCAATGGTAATATAAATCACTGGGATATGCAAAGGTAAAACTTTTTACTTCAATGGTCAACCAACTGGTATAATAAGCAAGCAGGCCAGGAGTCTAGCTCAACTTGACAAACCTCACTCACTTACTGCAATGTAAAATTAGTCCCCAATAGAGTCACCATTTTGTTGGTTACTTTTTATGTTGCAACAAAACACAACAACCTCTTCTTCTTTTGACTAGTTTTACAGAGAACCCAACTCCAAATATTACTCCATCCAAGAAAATGACCAACTAACAAGTACTCTTGAAATACTTATACTCTTTAGGTTCTGCTATATGAAGTGGGGGATACCCTACAATACCTTGAGATATTTCTATATGGTATTGATCCAAGCAGTAATCTTACAACAACTCAACATAACTGGGAGATGCTAGATAATTGGCTTATTACCCATTGAACATCAACCATGAAATGGAGCACAAGATAGAAACTCACAACAAACTTATACAAGTATAGAATTAATGGATTTATGTTTGTTTATGTAGAAAACACAGGCGCTAACAAGGAACTTATTAATTTTAGATCAGTTACTTATCCATTGGGCTATTCTCTAACTCAAATACAATATACAAAAATCAATATTAATCAAAGATTCTAGGCCATAAACATAAATATCCAAAACCCATACTACTCATAGAATCCTAGCATATGTCAGATGAATCTATGTATTAATGAAAGCATCTTTTAATATGATCCTTGATAAAAACTCTCAAATAAGTACATAAACACAGAGAAAATCTATGCTAATGAATCAAAAAACTCATAACTCACAAGACAAGATGACACGGGAGAGATTGGAATTCAGATATTTTTATTAAGGTTAAAGAATCATATTCTAGTATACAAGATGTACTCAGAGATAACCTCTTCAATAACCTACAAGAGATCCTTCAATTTTATTTCTCATTATCATACCTATCTTCTACAAACTTCTGCAAAATTTCCCTGACTGAAACCTTGCAAAAGTGTTTACAATACAATTTTTCCAGCCCTTTCCAATGATCTTGGGAATCCTTTTATAGAATAGGATTGCAACAAGATATAGATCAATTGGAACAAGGACAAAAAAATTACTCTAGAAGAATACAAAATAGCAAGTGAAGTGATAACCAGTTTTGGTACAATATATTCAAAATATTTTGTCTTCTAACCACCTAGGTACTTGTAACTTCTTTGAGGTTGTTCGGTAGCCACCATCTAGAATCTGTTATCATTGATCTTATTGATGTAGGATCTTTTACCTTTGTTTGTCTTATGCATTAATCAAGAAGTACTTCCACTTGTTGTCTTTTACACATTCCCACCTTCTCCTTGATCAATTGTATTATATTTTTCCTTCCATGACATATACCCCTCATCACTTGGCCAAGCGAAGTTGATGACTTCATCCTTTTTGTTGTTGATTTCACTCCAACTGACATTGGCTGTCTCAATTTCATCTTTCCAAAATTCAAAGAATGACTTGGATTTATTTATGATTTGAATAGTTTAGACAAACATAAGTGTGCTTTCCAAAGTAATAACACTATTAGTCCTTATTGCCAATGCCTCATTCATTTATCTCATCCATAATGGTTCACCTTTTATTTCACCATTATTTTTTAACAAGTTAGGAAACATCTCATAAAGATCCATTTCCTTAAAGTTTCCACTTTCCTCAAAATGATACTCCTCTTGATGTCCAAGTCCATTAGTAATTTGAAACATTTATAAGTGCCAGTCAATATGATATCAACATTATTTTATTCTTTAGATCTAGAATAGAAGAATTCCAATTATTCCCTCTTTCCTTTCCATCTATCCATTATGGGATCCCACTTATCCTTATCTGCATTATATTCATTCAATATGCTGACAATCTTCTTTCCCTGTAAATAAATGGCAGCAAAACTTAAATCCTGAGTGCATTACATGAAAGTGGCATGTATTTTATCAGCATATCTTTGTTGTATCCATGCCTTTTCTTCCTTGATAACTGCATAGTCTTCATCCCACTTTTTTCTTGATTGTTCCAATTTTGTCCTTTTAGCAATTAGCCTTTCCCTTTCTAATTCAAGGTTTGCCTGTGTAGTGGGACTTGATGGCATGGGAGAATGGGGATAAGTTATAATTGGGCTTGATGATGAGGGCTGGTGAGGATCTTGTGTAATAATTTTATGAGGAACAAACTGAGCTATTTGTTTTCCTTCAAGGATAGAAATCTTTCAATCCTTCTCAATAGATTTTATCACCTCATAATTATAAGCCTTCATGACTATCTCACATTTTTCTCTCAGGCTTTTGATTGCTTCTTCCTATCTCTCAGCTACCTTCATGCCAATTTTTTTTGATTCTAGAGTAAAGCTAGATGATTCTACCCCTGAAGTGTCTGTTACTCTTCTTACTATGAGTCTACTTGCATGTTCAACATGATCACCTCCACTAGATGCCTTATGACTCTTCTTTTTTATCTTCCACATAACAAGGGCCACATGATCTTCACTAAATTTTACTCCCTTGGATGCTTGTTTTACCTCTGCCTTAGTAGTATGGACAGTTTTAGTCTCCTTTCTCATAGCATAAAAAACAATAGCATCTGCAAGATCCCATTCTGGAAGTATCAATACTCCTTCCTTTTTGACCAATGTTCTTCCTTCTTCAAGAGTTATTTTCTCAAATCTGGATATCATCTCTTGTTTTATTTCATTTTTAATCTCCTCTTTACTCCTTGTAGGTTGTTCCTCATGATTTTGTTGGCACTTCTCTTTGAATTCATTTATGTGAATTCTCCATAAGAATTGTAAAAATTCCCTAGCTTTGACAAAATTATCATTATAAAGAAACTTGTCACTGGCTTGTTGTGTCAAGGGGTCTAATTCCTTACCAACATATTCTGCAATTTCTAAATCCAGTGAAGCATGTTTTGGGGCTTCAGGCATTCCTTCTTGTAGCTCTTGGGCTGTGACATATATTTTTCCAACATTTCCCATTTGTAACAATTGTTCTGCTACAACCTTCTCATCTATATGCATTGGAGATTGGGAAGGAGAGTAGATATTTTCCTATTGTTGTTATTTTTCTCCTTCTACCCTTTGCCTTTTTGGGAATGACAATGATTGAGTGCTTGGGTCTAGTGTCCTTTTCCCTTTTAGATAAAGGGTCTTCTCAGCTTTTGGCAGGATTGTACTATATCCTCTCCTTTGGTATACCATATATTTTCCTAGTAGGAAATTCCTAATAGGAACTACCCTGCTCAACATTGCTTTGGCCCTTTATGGATTTTTTTAAAAGATGATAGCCCTTGTTGATTCAATGCCTGCATGATGTCTTCAAATATTTCCATTAAAGAATCCATAATTTTAGCCTATGGCTGAAAATATTTTAGGGGGTCATACAACTTGTCAAAGTGCTACACAAAATCTAGGCTTTTCTTATATGCTAGCCATTTTTCCTTTTTAATTTCTTTCTCTATCAGATCAATTTCATTTCTGATCACATCTTCTAGAAAGTTGAATTGATGGTTTAACACTAAGCACTTTGTCTTCTCCCCAAAGATATCTTTAATAATTGCTTCTGGATCAACACGTCTTTATATTGGAGTATTCAAATGATAAGGGGCCATATATGTTTGCAGGTACTTCCATCCTACAATTGTGATAATGAAATGATGGGTAGCTTTGATTCTAGGAAAAATGGTTCCTGTCCCTCTTCCTATTAGTTCTTCTTTTTGTAGGCCTCCAATTTGCCTTATTATCTCCACCAATCCTAACGTAACAAGCACTTTGTAAGGTAATATATTAGGGACTCCTCTGAAGTCATAAATTCTAAATACTTTTGATAATGGATAAAGAATAACATCTCCCCAATTATGTAGTATATTTAGTTCCTGATTATATTCCTTTGGCCTCAAGCATTGTAAAAGTGTCACAGGAATTATAGGATCCTCAGTCAGCAATAATGCCCTAACTCTAGCAGCAAAACATCAATCAAATGTGATATAACTAGCTTCTTTGTTATCCTACGACATATTTGCATTCTATAATTGTACTGGCATATCCTCATCATCCTTGAATCTTGTCAAGTTCATCTCATTTTCAAATTAATCTGACCCTTTAAACAAAAACATGTGCATTAGCACGGAGTACCATGCAAAGGGTTTGGTCACTTTTTTTTGTATCCTTGATGCCTATCAAACCCTCATGTATTAGGTCTGCAATGTATGGAGTAAAATAAAAAATTACTGCCAGATGAGGATGCAAAATCTATACCATCATGAACATATAATGGATGGGAATTTCTTTTTCTTCATCATCCCCACAAGTTTGACATAGAGCCCTATATACTCCTTCGGCCTTTGGAGAAAAGTAGTCCAGTTTAAAAGGTTCTTTGGTATTTGGCCCTACCATAATCAAATCCCCAACTTTGTTAAAATATTCCTTTAAGGGTTCACTTCTTAAATAATTATTTTGGGCTTGATATACCACTATAAACTCATTGAAATCAATCTTATCCATAGGGGTATCCTCATCACTCAACCTAAAAACTTCTCTAATTTCCTCTACAGTTACACTGATCATAATGTGTCCATCCTTATCCTTGACCACTCTGGCTATGTTTTTCATATTTGTTAGCTATCTTCATAAGCATATTTATATCCATGAAAAATATGGGTACCACTAATTTTCTTACATCAAATTGCCATACATTACTTTTTTGGGCATAGGCATTTTTCTTACCAAAAGCTACCTTAAACAGAGCTAGACTAGTTATACCGGTACTTGCATCTCTAGCCCATTGACCCAAATCATATAAACCTTCACCAATTTTCAAATGTGGGTTCTTGGGAACTATTTCTTTGAGTTTTGTTGAATCATTAGTTGACCTAGTCAATTGTTGTATCAGGTCATCACATACATTTCTATCCTTTGTATTCTATTTTACCCTTAAATTCTCTCTTGGGAGGCATCTTAAATTTAGGGTTTTACAAGTCTAATAACTCAAAAATTTCAATAATAGAATCTTGTTACTGTAAGCCCTAATATTCTCTTCAAATTTCAAAACTCAAAAACACTTGTATCAGAAAATTACCTATTTTGCAAATAACTTGAAAATCTGAATGCGACTGCTGCAACTTCCCTCCACTCCACAATTGTGAAAATTATGCAAAAAAAGTCTTGAATGATTAATCAAATAACAATCCCATCACTTCTAAGCATTAAATTTTCACTATTGAGAAACACACATTCGCCATTACTTCAACTGAGTTTGAAAACTCATGGTTAACGGTTCACAACTATTACTTTTGTACTTTGAAACAAAACTGTTGATCTTGACAACTTTCATTTACATCGAATGGTGCACAACAAGAATTTTATAACGTTCATCTTCTTGGACACATGTCACAATGGTGTATTCCCTCAAAGATTATGTTTCAAATAGTTTTGATCTGAGGCTTTACGCCCACCGTCAGATCTTCCTAAACTTTCTTATATTTTACCTTCCTTTACACTACCAGAGGGTTCCATCACTGTAGAGACACGTCACAATGATGTGTTCCCTTATTGGTTATACATCTATCACTTTATGCTCAAGGCTTAGTTTGAGCCGTCTGATCTTCATGATCTTTACTGCTTTTATCCAACTTTATAACTCACGGATTTGATCCTACAGAGACACGTGGTAGGACCACGCAATGCCTTAATGGTTAAAATCACATCACTTTTTATTAGAGGCTTTACGCTAGCCATTGGATCTTTTTAACTTGTCTTATTTTTACTCACCTAGTTGTCCACTAACTGCAGTCTCCAACTTGCTCAGTGAGACACGTGTCACAATGACGCATTCTCTTAATATTTAACCTCCTTCATCTTTTACTTGAGGTTTAGCACCAGCCGTTATATCCTTTTGAAGATGTCGTAGATTTATTCGATCCTTTATTATGATGCTGAGCCCGCTGGATGCCAGGTGTCTCAATGGCGCTTTCCCTTAAAGGTTATTTCATCTGCATCTTTATCATAAGGCTTTGCACCAATCGTAAGATCAAATCTGATTTGTACTTTATTTAACTTCATCTTTACAACCATGCTTGGACCCACTTGGACATGCATCATTATGGCGCTTTCCCTAAAATGTTAATTTCACATTATCTTTCGTATAAAGGAAAAGTGCAGGTTTTTAGATCAAAAAACATCTACGGTGATCTTCTAACTTTTATTTCAACTATAATTGGTCTCGCTAGATACATGTGGCATCATGGTGCAATGCCTTGAAGCATAGATCTCGATCATCTTCTTATTGTGGGAATGCATAAACCGTTAGATCAAAAGGAACTTGCCCGACACATGATTTAAAGAAAATAAAAGATTTACGAGCTCTTAAACTTAGGAAATATTAAAGCACTTAGAGATTTACAAACTATTGAACACGGCCCCACTTAATAAACACATGGTAGACACATAACTTTAAGTGATGAAAAAGGTAATGTAAAAATAAAATCCACTTCAACACTTAGGGTTTAACACAAGATTTACACTTGAAGACTTAAAACAAGGGTTTCCAAAATTTACACATGGCCTCTTTGAAGCTTGCAGACCAAGGACTCATTTTCTTGGAAAATTTTTAAATAGACCTAAAACCCCACATAAAGTATCAAATTCTAGTCCCTTTCATCTGGTACAACAAGATTATGCAGATAAAATTCACACAATAATTTTTTTAAAGACATGGGAGCTGATTGAAACCCATCACAAAACTCATAAGGTGTTAAAATAGAGGGATTCATTCCTTACATAATCTTTGTTAACTTAAAATTAATGAATTGTTCCTTAAGAAATATAGCATATACTTGTGACGGTGATTTGCATGCTATAACCTCTGAAATTAATTTAGTCATATGATCAACCCATCTTTCCAATACTATAATTTGATCTGTTTTCTGCTCCAATTGATGAGCTTGCTCATCAATGGTTCATTTCAATTTTTCCTTCTCTAACTCCCACTGTGCCCTTTCCCATACAAATTTCTGATACAAGCTCAACCCTGCAGTTAGGGGTGTAGATATATCTAGTTGTGGCATGTGTCCCTGAATGAAAATGTCAGTCCATCCTGGTGCAAGCTAAGGGGTTTTTATTATATTTTCCTGTGTGGAGGACTCCCCTTTCCACACAACAAGAGTTTTTACTACTTTAGCCCCTTGCCAGGATTCAGCTGCTCTAGCCAATGTGTCCAACCCATCCTTATTAATTTATTCTAATACCTTTTCAATAATATCCCTATTGAGTTCAAGAAATTCATCAAAGGTAAAATTTCTCAATCATCAGGAATATCTTGCCTAATGAGGTCATAAAAAAACTCCTCTGCCTCATCAGAATCTCCATCACTATCGATGAGGATATAGTCAATGTTAGGCTTAACTTCTACTTCTAAATTTGTAATGTGGGAAACAATATCACTATCTACATTTTTTTGAAGCATTGCCTCAAAAGAGGATCTATCCATAAATTCAGAGGATTCTATATTCATAGTTTGAACATGAGTCTCAACATCCTGGCTGTTGTTTACAGAAATCCTTGCATTTCTTCTAGCAGGGGCTTTGGAAGAGCATGGAGAATTATTGTGTTTCTTCATGCTCAAAGTCACCTCCTCCGTAGCTACTACATGAGGTTTTTCTGGTGTTTCCTCCTCATGTGAGGGAAAGGTTTCCTTAACTCTATCACTATTATTCTTATTGTTGCATTTCTACTCTGGAATTACTTCCTCTGCTTCTAGGGTTTTATCTTTGTCTTTCCTGGAAGTAGACCCAGTTTTTACAAAAGGTGGGGTTTCAGGTATATCATCAGTTTTCTTATTTTTAGCTTTCTTCCTACTGGAAATGGGAGTACCAATGTCACAAGCTCTCTTCCTAGGTGGTTTAGGGTTAGAGGAAGAAGCTTTAGGAATGACTCCTATTCTTTGAATTATTTTATGAACCCCAGTTGCTATGTTCTATCTTCTTCCTACACCTTGGCCTCTAGGGCCAACCATTCTAGGCACTATTTCATCCATTTTTAGAAATTCATCCAAAGTTCCTATCATTTTCTTATTCAACTCTCTTTCCAAAATTAATTTAATTAAGTAATGATGATAAACTGACTGATCTTTTCCTGATTAAACCAAAGAATCTTATTTCTTCACAATATTAAACAAAAAACTAGGTAAATTTACTGGTCTATTGTCATGGTGGAGATCGCTCAAGATTTTGAAATGTAGATAGTGAAGATATTTGTAGCACCTTTCATAGGTAAAATACTATATGATACATGTAGCTATCTAGATATAATCCAAAAGCAATGATATCCTTGAAGTGCCTTTCTTTTTGTCAATGTCTAGCCGTGGATCACCATGCAAGGTGAACTGTGCCCTAGCTGAGCATAAATCAATGTCCTTAGTCCATTTATCACCTTCCAATGAAAACCTTGTCACTTCTACCATAATTTCTTCTGTAAACTCAATTCTCAACCCTTTCACCATTGCAAACCCATTCTACAGAGTATTTAAAAACTGTAGATGAATTTCTGTGTCAAAACTATTGAGGCTCAGACAGTAATCCAGCCAACCTTTCCTTTGGAACATTTCACAACTAGATGCATCTCCAAGTAAAAATTTATGATCAGTTGGCTCATGCCTCTGAAGATAACCCCCCATTGTTATTGATATAAAATTCTTTTAGAAGCTTTTACAAAAGCACTAAAAATGGGAACTCAAGATTTAAAATTTTATGGACTGAAAGTGTTGCAAATGAAAACAACAGAGTACAGAAGATTATTTACTTCAGGAAATTAAAAGTGTTTTAATGCATGAAATTTAATAATACCCTCACTTGTGTCAAGGCCTGGCACCTCGAACATGATGCAAACATGTCATCATAAATTAAATTACAGATTTTGATATCTTTTAATTCCTTTCAATCATGATGATGGAATCATGGAATGACAAGACTGTTGGAGATTTGCTTCTGTGCAAATTGTTTTTTGTATGTTTATCATTGATGACAATATATAATATACAGAGGTGTCCTATATGAAATTATCAGTACAGATGTCTTGGACCCTTGCGTGTTTATTTCCATGGTGTACACATGTTCTAGTTGCTATGTGCATTCACGCAGATTCAGATATGTAGTTTCAGTGGAGATATGTTAATCTGTTTTGACAGTTACAATGTCTGAAGATTATCTGTTAAGAGCCGACGTATTTTCATTGTTTCTTGAGTTGCACCTATCTTCAGGATATGCATGGTTGTATTCATGTTTATTTATGAGTTAATGATAATTATCTAAAGGCGCTAAACATGTTCTAATAGAATCAAGATGATTGAGTTAATTTAGTAGAGCCGACTATGTGAAACATCGCGTCTATTCAGTTTGAGTTGCCTGGTTCTAATAAGGTTACGTGCTTGATTTGGCCGACTAAAGAAGTGTTGAAGGGAATCCTAAAGCTGACTAAGATCACATATTTTAGGGAAGATACTTATATTAGTTTATTTTTTGAACGCTAAGTGTGAATGATAAGAAAAGAGAAAGAAAAAGAACAGAGCAGTTTACTGGTTAGTATGGAACAGTAAAGAGTCATCATTCATCAATTGAGGATCTATGTGAAGAAGCAAGAAGGGAATAAAATTCATTGGAACTGGTCAAGACATTAGGTCTACTCAAAAAATTCATTTATCATATATAGTGTATATCTATTCTACTAAAGGTTGCAGCCTTCACCATTTTACCAGTGAGCTTTTGGATAGTGAGTCCTCACCCCTAACAGGGTTATTTGTAAAAGACTCCTAACAAGGTTAGACCCTTAACCAGGTCACTTTACTTATTGCATTGTAAAGAAAAACTCCTAATAAGGTTGCAAGATCTTCTAATAGGGATAACTATACTCAAGTACAGTTCTTTGTGGGTGCTAATTCCCACTGGGGTTTTTACCTATTTGGTTTCCCCATAACCAAAATTGTTGTGTACTATCTTGTGTTATCTGAATGTGTTAATGCTTAATGTTGTTCTGTAATTAATTGAACAAAAGAATTAAACTAGATGATAACTGATTCACCCCCCTCTTAGTTATCCTTTGGGACTATTCCAACAATTGGTATCAAAGCCAAGTTCCTTGGAGAGAAAGCCTAACAGCTTAAGGAGATCAAATGGCGTACTTCAGGAAAGAGATTCCTAAGTTTGATGGATAGAACTATCTTGATTGAAAGAAAAAAATGATAACACATCTTCAGTGCATTGGTTTTGAGATCTATGAGATTTCCACTCATACAATTGATGTTCCCACCTTGAAATACCTTGCAAAAGAAGACTCTACAATTGAACAAAAATAAGTATTCACTGAAAATACAATTGCCAAGGAAGCCCTAATTAGTGCCCTATCCGACAGTGAATTTTCTAAGATCAAGAAGGCAGAAAAAGCATATTCAATCTAGAAATACTTAATAGATATGTTTGAGGGAGACATCCAAGAAAAGAATGCATGAAGGAAAGACAATAATTTAGAGATGCTACCTGAAGATAACATCAGAGCTTACAATCAAAGTATTAATGAAGCAGTATCAGGTATCAGGAACAATGGTGGAGAAATTTTAGAAGATGATATAATGGACAAACTTATGACCACATTGATAGTAGATTATGAAAGAAAGATTAACATTTTGGATGAAACCATGCAATTATCAAAGGACTTCAAAAGAGAAACCCTGATCAGCAAAATGTCTTCATTTGAGATATCAATATTGAAGACAAAACCTAAAATGGAAACAACCTTCAAAGCCTCAATACATGGTAAGAAATATTTAAGCAGCTCTAATAATGAGAAGGAAGAATTTGATACTGAACTAGAAGAAATCATTTCTATGATTTCTAAGAAGAAAAGAAAAGGTAAAGGGAAATATGAAGGACAACTACCATTTAAATGTTTTTCATGCAACAAAGTTGGTCACTTTGCATCCAAGTGTCCTACAAGAGTCAAGAAGTTCAGATCAGATTACAAGCCCAAGTACAATAAGGAATGCTATCATGCTGAAGATGGTGTAACTGATGATGATTCAGGAGAAGATGAAATAGGATTTGTTTCCATTAAAGACATTGAGAAAATACTTGAGGAGATGGACATTGAAGATGAAAAAGAAGCACAAGAGTTAGCATTAGTTTCCAAAGTAGACATCAGAACAAACTAGATCATAGATAGCGAGTGTTCACATAACATGAAAGGTGACAAAGACTGATTTGTACATCAAGATAAGTAAAAAGGTGGAATGGTTAGATTTGGAGATAACACTCCCAAACCTATCATAGACAGAGGATCTATCACCTTAGATGGAAAGAACAAGATAGATGAGGTTCTTTATGTTGATGGTTTGCATCATAACCTACTAAGTGTTGGACAACTGTTAGATAAAGGATATCATTTGGAATTAAAGAACAACATATATATTATCAACAACAAAGAAGGAGACATGATTCCATCATGCTCAAAGACCAAAGGTAATGTTTTTCAGCTCAACTCTGAAGTAAGTTGTTTTGTTGCAAAAGTGGATGACAGTTGGCTATGGCACAAGAGACTTTGTCATATCAATTTTGACAACATAGAAAAGATAAATAATATAAAGGCAGTAAGAGACCTTCCAAGTATTGCAAGACCAGTTGATAATATGTGCAGGGAATGTGTGATGAGGAATCATGTGAGGACCTCATTCAGGAGTAAACATAAATCTGCAAAGAACAAATAAGATCTGATACATATAGACCTATGTGGACCTACTCAAACAAGATCATACTATGGAGAAAGGTATTTTATTTTGTTTGTTGATGATTTCTCAAGGATGATGTGGGTTGCGTTCTTAAAAGACAAATCTGAATCTTTTGAGAAGTTCAAAGTATTCAAATCTAAGGTTGAAAATGAATCTGGATTAAAGATAAAATGTCTGAGATCAGATAGAGGAGGAGAATTCACCTCTAACCAGTTTTATGACTATTGTGAAGAACATGGAATCAAAATAAAATTAAGTGCACCTAGAACCCCTCAGCAGAATGGGATTGCAAAAAGAAGGAACATGATAATACTTGACATAGCGTGCACTAGCATGATTGAAGGAAAGGTTGCCCATACCTATTGGAGAGATGTGATCAATACAACAGTATATATTATCAATAGAATCTAGTTAAGACTAGGCACATACAAGACACCTTATGAACTTTGGTTTGGTAATGTACCTACTATAAAATACTTTAGAATCTTTGGAAGCAAGTGCTACATCAAAAGAGATGACGGTATTGGCAAGTTTGATGCTAGAAGCGATGAAGGTATTTTTCTTGGTTACTCTACTAAAAGCAAAGCCTATAGATGTTTTAATCTAAGATTGAAGAAGATCATTGAAAGTACTCATGTAAAGATTGATGAGAATTTTATGAATCAAGAAAGATACTATGAATGTGCTCCCATGATTGAAGATGAAACCAAACCTATCAGTAAGGACACAGTTATTGAAGAAATGTTTGACTATATAAATGTTTCATGAAACAATCTTGAACCAAGTAAAGAAGAATCACAAATTACAGATAAGAGTGTCACTCCTAAAAAATCAAAATACACATCCAAAAACCACTCTAAGGAAAACAACATTGGAGATCAGAGCGCTAAAGTCTTGACAAGATCCAGAGAAAAATGTTCAATCATTGATAAAGAGGTATGCTTAATTTCTCAGATTGAACCCTTAAGTGTTGAAGATGCATGTAATGATTCAGATTGGCAAAGTGCTAAGAAAGAAGAATTGGATCAGATAATCAAGAATGATACATGGGAACTAGTCCCTAGACCTCGTGACAAGAATGTGATTGGAACAAAGTGGATATTCAGGAATAAGATGAATGAAGAAGGTACAGTGTTAAGAAATAAGGTAAGAATGGTATGTAAAGGATATGCGCAGAGAGAAGGAATAGAATACACTGATACATTTTCCCCTATGAGAAGACTAGAAGCTATCAAGTTGTTTCTGGCCTATGCAACATTCAAGAACTTTAAAGTATATCAGATGGATGTCAAGTCAGCTTTTTTGAACAGTGACTTGAAGGAAGAAGTTTACATAGAATAGCCTAAAGGATTTAATCTATCAGAAAAACCAGACATGGTATGCAGACTAAAGAAATTACTTTATGGACTTAAATAGGCCCCAAGGGAATGGTATGAGAGACTTGATGGTTACTTAACAAAGATAGGATTCAGAAAAGGAGCAGCAGATTGTAACTTATTCATAAGAGAGACAGATGAAGGATTACTACTTGTTGGTATTTTTGTTGATGACATTATCTTTGGAGGTAATGACAAGCTACGTGCAGAATTTTCCAAAGAGATGCAAAGTGAGTTTGAAATGAGCATGATTGGACCTATTAAATATTTTTTGGGATTGAATGTAAAACAAACAGACAGTGGCATATTTATAAATTAATCTAAGTATGTGAAGGAAATATTGAAAACTTTCAAAATGGAAGATTGCAAACCAGTAAACACCCCCATGATAATAGGAAGCAAGCTTTCTAAAGATGATGATTCCACAATAGTTGACAAGACACTATACAAGTCTATGATTGGAAAAATCATATATCTTACTCAATCTAGACTAGATATTTCCAATGTAGTTGGCATTGTTGGAAGATTTGTAGCTGAACCTAAAGAAAATTGCCTAATGGCAATAAAAAGGATATTCAGATACTTAAAAGGGACCATAGACTATGGTTTATGGTATCCTAACTTAGAGAATATACAACTTCATGTATATACAGATGCAGATTGGGAAAGTTGTGTTGATGAAAGGAAGAGAACCTCAGGAGGAGCAGTATTTCTTGGAGACAGGTTGGTTACTTGGACAAGCAAGAAGAAGAACTGTATCTCTCAGTCGATAGCAGAAGCTAAGCATGTTGTAGCAGCACTAAATTGTTCAACAATGGTTTGGATCAAACATATGATTAAAGACTTTGGTATTCAGATTGATTATCCTATTATTATTCACTGTGATAACACTAGCACTATCAATATGTCAAAGAACCCTGTGATGCACGCAAAGACAAAACACATTGAGATCAAATATCACTTTCTAAGATAAAAAGTCGCAGATAGAGAAGTAAAGTTGTATTATGTGAGCACTAAAGAAAAGTTAGCGGATATTTTTACAAAGTCTTTATCAAAAGATACTTTTGAGTAGCTCAGGGAGAAGCTGGGAGTAATTCCCTTTCGTGAGTCTGATTATAATTTGCAGCAAAGAACATCAGTCCCTAGTGACTAATGAATGGTTGAATACTCTACTTTTGGAGTAGTACCTATGCTTATTTATGTTTGGCACCCTTTTCTATTGATGTCAAAGGGGGATTATATAGTAAAGGGGAGCATATACTCTGGGGATGTATATAGTTAGGAAAATAAAAACATAGTCAGGGAGCTGCAGTAGTGAAGAGGAACTCTTGATGAGGATATTGAGAAGATTGTAAAAATAAAGGAATCACTTTTGGATTGATGGTATTTTTAATCATATGTTGCCATCAATGTCAAAGGGGGAGATTGTTGGAGATTTGGTTTTGTGCAAATTGTTGATTGTATGTTTGTCATTGATGACAACATATAATATACAGAGGTGTCCTATATGCAATTATCAGTACAAATGTTTTGGAGCCTTGCATGTTTATTTCCATGGTATACACATGTTTTGGTTGCTATGTGCATTCACACAGATTCATATATGTACTTTCAGTGGAGATATGTTAATATATTTTGATAGTTACAGTGTCATAAGATTATCTGTTAAGAGCCGATGTATTTTCATTGTTTCTTATGTTGTGCCTATCTTCAAGATATGTGTGGTTGTATTCATGTTTAGTTATGAGTTAACGATAATTATCTAAAGGCGCTAAACATGTTCTAACAGAAGCGGGATGATTGAGTCAATTTGGTAGAGCCGACTATGTGAAGAGTCGCGTCTATTCAGTTTGAGTTGCGTGGTTCTAATTAGGTTGTGTGCTTGATTTGGCCAACTAAAGAAGTATTGAAGGGACTCCTAAAACTGACTAAGATCACATATTTTGGGGAAGATACTTATAGTAGTTAATTTGTTGAACTCTAAGTGTGAATGGTAAGAAAAGAGAAAGAAAAAGAACAGAGCAGTTTACTGGTTAGTATTGAATAGTAAAGAGTCATCATTCATCAGTTGAGGATCTATGTGAATAAGCAGGAAGAGACTACAGTTCATTGGAATTGATCAAGATAGTAGGTCTACTCAAACAGTTCATTTATCACATATAGTGTATATCTTCTCTACTGAAGGTTGCAACCTTCACCATTTTAGTAGTGAGATTTTGGACAGTGAGTCCTCACCCTTAACAGGGTTATTTGTAAAAGACTCCTAACAGGGTCAGACCCTTAACTAGGTTACTGTACTTATTGCATTGTAAAGAAAAACTTCTAACAGGGTTGCAAAATTTTTTAACACGGATAATTATACTCAAGTACAGTTCTTTGTGGGTGCAAATTCCCACTGGGGTTTTTACCTGTTTGGTTTCCCCATACCCAAAATTATTGTGTACTATTTTGTGTTATTTGAATGTGTTAATGCTTAATGTTGTTCTATAATTAATTGAAGAAAATAATTAAACTAGCTGATAACTGATTCACCCCCCTCTCAGTTATCCTTTAGGACTATTCCAACAAAGACTTCCTAAAGCATGATGATAGTCATCCTCGAAAAGACAAGAAATGCATTTTTGTTCTTGACATGCAAATGTTTAAATTTGAAAAATATGGAATATTCCCCTCCCCCCAACTAAGTTTAAGGCATGGGTCCCACCAGGCCAGGTTGTGCAAGAGTAAAAATTAAAAGAAGACATAATCCTAATAAAAATGAATAAAATAAAATATGAACAAAGGTATGTGTCACTAACTTGTTTAGCTTTGTAGGAAGAGTGTTCTTAAATAAGACATGCATTGATGGCATGATGCAATGGTGCAGAAAAATTATAGAGAGAGGAGGTGAGGTGAATTGTTATTATGGAGAAATAATTTCACATGTAGTGAAATGTTTATTATGGAATCTTTGATAGAAATCAAGGATTTGTGGAAACCTGGGTGGAATACCCAGATGCTTCTGCTACAGGAGTGTTGCTATCATCACATTGCTAGAACTGCTGTAGGAAGTTTTCATGACTCACTGGATTATGATAGATCTTGAGTCGATGACTATTGACAAGTAGTTTGAATCGCATGGGATCAATAGTGGACAACTAGATTGCTCCATTTTCAAATACAGAAACTATTTCATAAGGTCTGAGCCACCATGTCTAAAATTTACCTGGGGTATGCTGGTAGCGTGGGTCATATAGTAGGGCCCAATCATCAATGGAAAATTTCTTGTCCTTGATGAATTTTTCATGCCACTTCTTCCTCTATTTCTGAATCAATTCAGTATTGTGAAGTGCAAATTTATGATACTCATCTAGTCCATTAAGCTGCAATAGCCTTTCCTCCTATGCCCTGGTAAGGTCAATGTCTGATTCTAATGTCATCCTAAGAGTCTTGTGTTGAAAATTGATAGACATAGATGCAAATTTTCTATAAATAAGTTCAAAGGGGGTAAAACCAGTTGTTGTTTTCCAAGTTGTTTTGTAAGCCCAAATGGCTTCAAGAAGGAAGGTAGCCCAATCCTTCTTTTGAATAATAACTATTTTGGTTAGGATTGCTTCAATCTCCCTATTTGTTATCTCTGCCTGGCCATTGGCCTGGGGATGATATGGTGAAGATTTATCATTTATCACTGTGTATTCATGCATCAAATCAGTGATAAGATTAGAAGTAAACTGTGCACCTTGATCTGTTACTATCTCATGAGGTTATCCAAACCTAGTAAAGATATATTCATATAGAAATTCCACTACTTTATGATCTTTGGCATGTCGCAATGCTTTAGCTTCTACCCATTTTTTTTCATAGTCAGTACACACTAATATATATGACTTACTGTGATAATATGGCTTGATAGGTCCAACGAAATTGATGCCCCATTTTTCAAATGGTGTGACCACCACCTGAGGCTGCAAGGGAATTTTATCTGACTTGGTTGGGCATCCCATGCACTGGCATCTATCACAGTGCCTCGTATGCTTAGCTACATCCTTATGGAGGGCAGGCCAATAATATCTTGTTATCAAGATTTTGTATGTGGTCTACTTTCTTGCAAAATGGCCACCACACAGCTCATCATGACAAGCCCTAAGGATGTCATAAGTCTCATCCTTGGAAACACATCTTCTGGAGACCTAATCTAGACCTATGTAAAACATAAATCTGGAGATCCATGAAAAATTGAAGCTTTTCTCAACCAGAAGTCCATGGTCTCTAGGCGAGAAATGAGGCAGTATCATTCCTATAGCAAGGTAGCTGGCAATGTCAGCATACCATAGATTTTAAGTATCAACAGAGAACATGTTCTCATTAGGGAAGCTGTCATCAATTGCTGTAGGATCATCTAGAATGTGTAATCTAGATAAGAAGTCAACCACCACAATAGCTTTACCTGGTTTATCAACGATTGTCACATCAAACTCCTACATAAGGAGTAACACTCTTGCTAACCTGTCAGTGATGGCAGGTGTGGTCATCAAGTATTTGATTGCTGAATGATCAGTGTATACAAGTATTTCATAAGCAGTAATGTAATGTCTGAATTTATTGAGTGCATAGATTACTGTGAGCGATTCCTTTTCCCTGGCAATATATTTTAGTTTAGCACTTGGTAAGTTTTTACTAATTTAATAAATAACATGCTCAACTGTACCTTCCTTTTGTCCTAACACCGCTCCAATGGCATAGTCAGATGCATCAGTGTGAATATGAAATGATAGCTTCCAATTAGGTCCTTTGAGGATAGGTGTCTTTTTCACAACATCTTTTAGCTGCTAAAATGATAGTTCACAGTCAGCTGTCCATTCAAACTCCACTTATTTCTTCAACAGGGTATAGAATGGGGGTACAAGTTGGCTAAAGTATTTGATGAATCTCCTATAGTAACTGGCATGGAAAAGAAAACTCCTGACATCCTTCTATTTTACTGGAGCTGGAAGTGTATTGATGACTAAAATTTTTGCAAGATGAAAGGTAATGTCCTAAAACAACTCCCTCTTCCATCATCATGTAGTACTTCTCACTATTAAGGGAGAGTTTATACTCCTGACATCTTTTGAGAAATTTCTCCAAGTTAGCATGAGCCTCCACAAATGTAGTTCCATATGCAGTGAGGTCATCCATGTATATCTCCACACAGTCAATAGAGATCTCAGAGAAAATAATGATTACCACCCGCTGAAAAGTAGCAGATGCATTGTGCAATCCAAATGGAATGACACAATAAGAAAATGTTTCCCAAGGATAGGTGAACGTTGTTTTATCCTGATCTTCTGGTGATATATGGATTTTTTTGTATCCATTAAAGCCATCTAGAAATGAGAAATACTTTTTACCAGCAAGGTTGTAAAGTACTTAGTCAATGAAAGGTAATGGAAAGTGATCCTTTTTAGTGTCTTTTTTAAGCTCCCTATAGTCCACACAAACTCTCAATTTCCCCCTTTCTTTGGAACAAATACTAAAGGAGAAACCCATTGGGTGTCATAAATAGGATATATAAAGCCATCTTTAAGGAGTTTTTATAACCCAGTCTTCACTTTATCTCTCGGAGCAAGGTTGATTCTTCTCTAGGCTTTTCAAATTAGTTTGGACTCAGGACTTATCTAAATCCTATGGGTACAAAGATTTTGGTCTAACCCCTTCATATCAGTATATTCCCATGCAAAGGCTTGTCGACTTTCTCTCAAAAGTTGGAGAAGAGTGGTCATCTGAGATGTTGTTAGGTTCTTATTGACATTCACCTCTTTGCCTAGGGAAATTTATACCTTTTTTAATTTATCCAACATCATAATTTTTGTAAATGAGGGTGACTTTATCTCATGTGGTAATAAGGTATGAAGGTAATTAGGTGCTACATGAAGCTTAGGTGAGGTTTTCTTGGGAATTATGGTTTGGAGTGAACAATTAGGGTCATGACAAGATGATGGGTCAGATCCATACTGATTGGTGAGAATTACCACTAGTATGTCATCTTCCTCTTGTGAGACCATAAATGGATCTCTTCCAATAACCATGAGTTTTTCCACTAAATTTGCTTCAAGGGTAGCATCACCTAAATCTGGCTAGATAACTTGGTCAAGATCAACTTGGGGTTTGGTTGGAGAATACGGAGTTATCTTCTTGGTATTTATCCCATCAGATATGGTCATTTTTCTTGAGCAATGTACAATGCAAGCATCTTCTATGGCCAGCCAAGGTCTTGCTAAGATTAATGGATATCCTCCTAGAGTGGCTTTGGGGGACATGATTATAAAATATGAGGGGTAATCCAATGAATCAAGCATCACAATGATGTATTCTATCATGCCATCAGGCTTAATAGTGGAATTATTAGCTAACTGGAATATTGTAGGTCTTTCCCTTAAACCAATGATGATAAGTCTCAACAAAACTTCCATAGTAATTACATTGATGGATGCTCTTAAATCAATCAAGAAATTTTGTATTTGTATACCCTTTATATGCACGGTAACCACTGGACTTCCTAGATCAAAGTATTTAGGAATTAAAAATTTATTTAGAATGAGATCAGAAAGTTTCCCAAGGACATGGACAGTGTCAGGGTTTTTCTTATTTCTACCAGGTTGCTTGATACAGGCTTCTTTGATTGCCTTATTATAAATTGGGACTTCTTTTAGGGCATCAAAAAAATGTATTTGAATAGTGATTTTCTTAAGTTGGTCAATCAAATCAACTGCAATAGGATTTTATTTTGATGGTGTTGATTGAACCAACCTCTGTGGATAAGGTAGATTTTTCAAAACTGGGGTAGATTGTGGAATAGGTGGAGTAGAAGTGGTTCATTTCTCAGGTATTTCCTTAGTAACAGGAACTTTAGTTATTATAGACTCCTTAGGTGCAGGAAATGTAGTTCCTGATCTTAAGTGAATGTCATTCACTTGTAGGGAATAAGCTTGTTGCTTGTTATTAGGATTTGGAGTTGGTTGTGCAGGAATTTGTGTTGGCTTCTGAGGATTATTATTGGTTGTAGGAGTTGGAGGCATAATAGCTTACTACTGAGGTGGAGGCATACTAGCTTGGTGTTGATTAGGTTGATTGGGTCCCCACCAAGGTTGCTGTTGCCAGTTACTATGTGGTTGCCGTTGGTTATTCTGTTGTGGCTGCTAATATTGGTCAAACTATTGTTGGTATGGGTTAAATGGAGGCTATTACTGATAGGTTTGGTTATACTGTGGCTATTGGTTAGACCAATTATAATTCCAATTATGTCCTTGAGGGCTAAAATTTTGATGGTTTTAGTTTTTCCATTGATTTCTATTACTATACAAAAAAATTATTCAAGGGGTCTTGAGGCATACCTTGTCTTTGAGCCCATGGTTACCTTTGAGAAACATAGAAAATCTCTCCATTCTCCTCATATATATATTTAAATTTGGTGGGCATTGAATTAGTGTCCACAGATGCAACTATTTTGCATTTACAGTTCCTTTTCCTTTCTCTGCACCGAGAGTAGAATTAAGCCAGCATAGCTTCCGCATCTTCCTTCTTGCTTGCATGCAGTGCAATTGAGTGGCAACATCATTGATTATGTCCTATTTGAAATCAGACAGAATATTGGACAAATCCATCTTAGATACTCCTGAACCATTGGACTCATGAGGTAAATCTCCGAGTTCTCCTCCTTTTTTCATAGTAGTCCATGAATATTTTAGACATATATTCTTTATATCAGCCCAGTTATTTTGAGTGATGTCTTGCCCTGCTATAAGGTCTAAGGCCTCAATACTTCCATCATTTACACATTTTAGGAAAATATGATTTTGTGACTCCTCATTCAACTGGTATTATGTATTGTGTTGCAAGTTAAACATAAACCTTGAGACATAGTCTTCCAAGGTCTCATCCTCCTTTTGTGACATTTTGAAAATTTCATCTCCCTTTAAATCATGACCCCCACAATACTCTTTATATTTAGAAAGGAACATATTTCTCATTGCATCCCAATCCACTATAGAATTGGCACCTAACCCCATGAAAAATCTTAAAGAAACCTCCTTAAGAGGTGATGGAAACAATTTCAGCTTATGGGCATTGGTTGTGTAATCATAACTCTTACAAAGGATGTCAAATTCAAAGAGGAAAGTCTTAGGATATTCAGTGATAAGGCCATAAAATTTGGGAAGTGCAAACGTAGGTATTTTTTTTTAGATTATGATTACCATTCCGAGTAGGGATGGGGAAAGGAAAGGTAGGTAGAGCCATCCTTAGAGGAGGACCTTGTTGTCTTGACTGATAGATAACAAGAGAAAATGGGTTTTCCTGATACTCAAGTTTAGTAAAAGGGTCATACAAATGTAGCGATTCTTTTGAGGATGATGGTGAAGATATCTCTCCTTGGGAATCAGAAAATGGATTTTCAAATGGGTCTTCTTCTTCTTCACTCTCAACTTGGGGTTCCTCAGGTTCAGGATTAAAAATATCAAATGGTTCCCCCTGGATATTACGAGGAAGGAATCTCCCAATATGGTTTCTTCTTCTATGCATAAAAGGATTACTTAAAACTTAGTCCTAAATTATGAAAATAGGGAACACAAACACCAAAGTTAAGTTTGAATTAACACCATCTCCGATAGTGGCACCAAAAATGATTGGATAAATGATTGTCTCAGAAACCCATAGCATTGGACTGCTTATTTTAAAATTGGACACCCTAAATGGTTTCTAATTAGATCATCCAGTCTCATTTAATTATCGACCAGGGACATAAACTTGGAGTAGGATCTGCAAAGTATATGCTTCAAACTCTCTTAATCCTCATGACTAATCCTATGAAATTGAAATGCATTGAGATTCAGGAAATCTATGCTAACATAGGTAAATGCACTTACTCTAGGAAAACAAGTAATCATAGATAATAACTACTCTTCCCACCTATGCTGCAAGAATAGTCTACTAGTTCTATTACTAATGGCTGCAGGAACAACATAGTTCTACTTTACTTCTAAATAAGCATGGAAATGATTTCTACTCTAACAAAGTAATTCACTCACCAAGTGAGCCCCCTTGGACAAGTGAATAGAAACACAATCAAGATAAAAAACTTGAACTCAAACACTTGGATAGATAAAAGAATGGAAAATACAATTGGAAAGATAAAATAGTATTAAAACTACAAAAGATTCTATTCAAAAAAATCAACTAACTCGACTAACTCTCAAGAGTTACAATAGTCATCTTATTTAAAGGAAAACTAAAACTACTAGCTAAATATAAGATCACTCCATTGATGAGGATCATTACAGATACATAATGTCTTATAACAGAAATAGCACTCATTGTGAATAATTCCTCCCAAAATATAGTATGTTGTGGGTCTTAGATCCGTGCACTGCATTTAACAGAAACCTATATTGAATTGTTCCTCATGCGAAGATCTTGCAGTAATTCCTTAACTTTATCAAGTACTTACTTGACTTCTTCAACACAAAGGCATCTTGTAGCAACAAATCTTTTTGACTTCTTCAACACCATTATGCTGATCTTTAAATACACCATGACTAATCACTATAAAATTATTAACATACACACAACCTTTGATACATACATATTCACATCATTAATATTAGGAAGAAAGTGTTAAGTTCTAACTAATACTCTTGCAAGGCAAATGGCTATAGGAAGGAAACTACCCACAAACATAGCATAGGAAAAGGATCATTCATTAGCATATATAACTATTGTATTCTTTCATTTCTATCCATCTATTTTAAGAAAATGTACCATGTTCTTCTATCATCCATTTTCCTACTTAATGTATTTACACATATAAAATATGCATATAAAACCATAAGTCCATGTATCTGTTTTGCAAATAAGTTGTTGAAAATAAAATAGAAAGCACTTAGTAATATGGCCATTTGAGAGGCTCATCACTTGGATTGAGGATTTGTGGAACCGATATGAACCTTCATCCTCATCCTCATCAGAAACTTATGAGCTAGTTTCTAAAACATATATTAATACCTTGACCGAACACTCAATTTATTCCTTCCAAGAGCTTTGGTTTACCTTGACCTTATTTATTAGGAACAACAAATCTACTAGCCATAGACCTTTTCAATAATGATGAAGTTATTGATGAATTATTTGGACTAAGAAAAGGTATACCTCTTGGAGACCACAAGGAAGGATTCAACATCAAATTGGATATAACAACATACTACAGAGAGTTATATCAATCCTTCAGTCATAAAATTGAGAAAGAAAATGTAAGGTTAATAGGTGAATTTCAAAAGGCACCTTCTAGATGCAAAATAATAAAAACAAAAGGTGTATCCAAGGGTGAAAACCTCTTTGAGGTTCCTAAAGATGGATATATTGATATAATCCCCATTACTAAGGAACAATCACCACTTTTAGCAGAGAAAACACTAAACATCAACATTGGCACTATAGAAACAGGAAGAATTAACCACTTGGTAGAGTCATTAAGACCATAGGAAAGAGAATGATTCAATTGATTCTTAAAGGGTAGGAAAATCAAATTTCCTTGGGGATAATCTGACATGTATGGGTTAGATCACAAACAAGTTGTACATCATCTATCACTAAACCCGAGGGTGAAACTATACAAATAGAAGTTCCACAAAATCCATCCAAAAATTGCATTGTTGGTAAAAGAAGAATTGAAGAAACTATTGGATGTAGGATTTGTAAGGCCTATTGACTATGTTGATTGGATCTCCAATTTAGTACCCATGTCCAAATATTTTGGATCCATAAGAATTTGTACTAACTTTAGGGATCTTAATTTGGCATGTCCAAAGGATGATATCCCCTTGCCAAACATTGACATGATTGTTGACCTCAACTCTGGGTATAAGATGTTGTCGCTCATGGATGGTTTCTTTGGGTATATTTAGATTAAAATTGCACTAGAATATCAACACAAAATAACTTTCACATATGCATGGGGTTCTTATTGTTGGTGTGTCATGCCCTTCAATTTAAAAAAGTGTTGGTGCTACATATCAAAGAGAAATGACAACTTTTTTGATGATATGATGCACATCAAAATGGAAGACTATGTTGATGACATATTAGAAAATTCACTAGAAAGGAATCTACACCTATTAGTATTAGGACTAGTCTTTGAGAGAATCCAAGAATATAAGGTAAGGCTAAACCCAAAGAAGTATTTCTTTGGATTCACATCAAGAAATTTGTTGGGATTCATTGTCTCCCATAGATGAATAGAAATCCACCCTAAAAAGGTCCAAGCTATTATCAATATGCCTCTACCAATAAATCTAAATCACCTTAGGAGTCTATAGGGAAGACTACAATCAGTCAAAGGATTCATTTCACAGATGGATGACAAGTGCCATCCATTCCAGTACTTACTGCACAAAGACATAAAATTTGAATGGACAAAAGATTATCAAAATTGTTTTCAAACATGAAGAACTATCTTCTTTCAACATCGGTCTTACTGGCACCCATTCTAGATCATCCCCTACTATTATACATCTCAACAATAGAGAACTCACTAGGGAAATTATTAGCACAAAATTAAATAGAAGGAAAGGAAAGAGACATACTATATCAGTTGAACACTTGCGGCTTATGAACTAAACTATACTACAATCGAAAGAGCATGATTGGCTGTAGTTTTTGCTTCCCAAAAAATTAGACACTACTTATTAAGTGACAAAATGATCCTAAATACTAACATTGATCCATTAAAATACCTATTGAGAAAAGCCACATTAACAGGGTGGCTTGTCAAATGGGTCATGATTCTCAATGAGTTTGAGATAATTATCTAGACAAAAAGAAATAAAAGGTCAAGCTATTGTTGACCAACTGGAAAATTCACCTTTACCTTCTAGTCATCCCATGTTGATAGAGTTTAAAAATGAAAGCATACTTTCCCCTTGAGGAGCTGAAACAAAAGAAACTATACTTTGATGGCTCTAACACACAAAAGGAATCAAGCACCGACATAGTAGTTATTACTCCTCAAGGAGACTTCATTCCTAGGTCCTACAGGCTGATTTTTGATTGCACTAGCAATATAGGAAAGTATCAAAAAATTCAAAAATTCAAAAAAGAAAAAAATTGTTGTCTTGGCAAAAACCTAGCAATCAGGTGTGTTCGGTGACACAAAAATAGAAATACAAGAGAAATAATTTTCTCCTATGGTGAAAACCACTTTTGTGGTACCTTGGGCAAGTACCATGGTGAAAAATGGGAAATACAACACCATGTGTAGAGATAATTTCTCTACCATATAAAATAACTCCAACCTGGTATCATTTGTCATCTCACCTCATATTTTACAATAAAATCTGTCGTGGTTTGAAATTCATCAATTTTCCTTGTCCTCTCATATCATATTCAACACAAAGTCAGTCCACCATGGCCATTCTGAAAAAAATGCCCATTCTATCCTGACTGGGGGCACTCCAATGTTATGATCCATCAAGTCCTAAAAAATACCAAAAAATATTGAAAAATATCTTGAAAAAAATCTAAAAATTGGAAAAAGTCCTTAAAAATGTTCAAAAACATTGAAAAAATATCCTAATAAATTTGCAAAAACATTTGCAAAAAGTCCTGAAAAATGTCAAAGACAAATAAAAAATTTGAAAAGCCAATAAAATTATGTAATAAAACTCCTTTTTACATAAACCAATTTATTTTCATTTCAAAACATGCATTAAATGACATCATACAACAAGTCTAAGCTTCAACGAAAACAAGTCAAAATGGTCAACTTATTAGTAGGTCCTCATTCAAACTGAGCCACTATCTTATCTATGAACTAAGTCCCATAGAAAATTCTTTTGTCAAAATTCATGTTGTATTATACAAGGGAAGGAACACTTGAAACCATACAAGGCAGTCTTATACGGGGTGCCTAATTATTAAAACAAGCGAACATCATCAAAACATTAAAATTCAATGTCCAAACTAGTACAAAAACACAAATACAATCAGTATGGCTTCTTACTTGTTGAGTCAAGTTGGTCTTATTATGTATTTACTTTCATAAGTCATGTTCCTATGCATGTCCATGATTCCACAAGTGATTAGAGATGTCGTGATGGTCCATAACTTATTTTCCTTTCTCTGTTGTATGTGGGTTGTTTGCCATGAAGTCTTAAAAGAGAATTTTGGGTGTCTGTAGTAAGAGCCTTCACATCTAGATGTAATATCTAATTTCAAAGCATGTTGCAATACATAATTTATTTGTGATACACCACACATACCTCTACTCTTATCGCCCAACCTAGATGGGTTGACCCACATTCCTTTTCTTTTCAAAGTGCCTACTAGTATGCGAAGGGATAGTCATGCCTAGATCATTATTATCTAGGTAGGATGGTATTCAATTTTCCTATAATAAAAATGGCTCAATGATGAAATAAATTTCTCAAATAAGTTGGAATTTAAAGGGGGTTAAAATAATTTTGGGGTTTCAAACATGATTCATTCTCAATTTCTCTTGTTTCTTATCACTACTAACAATTCTCTCTGTCAGTCATAACAAAACCTTTAAGATAAAGTATAATGGTATGATAAAAATACTACATCCTGCATCCATAATCATGTTAGTATGCATACATCATAAATAATACATATAGTTGTATAGGATTTGTTCTGTACACTCAAACACTAAGATAAGTAGCACCGATTTGCAATGGGGAAATCAATCACTTACTATAAAAAAAACCTACGAACAATAAAATAACAAGAAAAGATAGAGGAAAACAAATGAATGCAAACCAGAGTGCTCGAGGCTTCTATTGCTTCTCTCTACTCCTTCTGAAACAGTGTGTGTGGTGCTCAGTATTGGTATTGATAGCGTCTATGACTTGGGAGTGTTGAGAAAATGATTATCAATTATGATCACAAGAATTTTTTGATGCTTCGTACGAGAATCCTATAGAGTAAGGGTGTACAAAAGCTTGAAATCCTAGATCCTTCAAATGGTTGTGAAGGGTTGATTATATAGAATATGGAAAATTATTTGAATGGTTTAGATTGGTCCCAGAGATTAGAGAATGAATGGTTGAGATAAAAGGAACTGGAAAAGCAATCAGTAAATTCCACCTCTTCAACTAGGAGAGAAGAGGTGATGTTTTAGTTAACTTATGAGCAACCAGTAAACTCTACCTCTTCAACTTGGAGAGAAAGGGTGATATTTTAGTTTAACTAAGGAGCAACCAGTAAACTCCACTCTTCAACTTGGAGAGAAGAGGTAATGTTTAGTTAACTAAAAAGTTGAACATAAGTTACCTTTTTGAACTTGGGAAAGGATTTATTTGAATATTTAATTGATTTTTGTAATTAAAGTATTCAAACATGTGATAATTGAATTCTTTTTTATTTATATTTGAATTATTGAGTGAAATTAAATTAATTTAAATGAAATTAATTTAATTAGAAGAATTAATTAATAAGTTTAAATATTTAAATTTAAACTTTAGGAAATTAAATTAAATTAATTAATAAAGATTAATTAATTAAGGTTATTTAATTAAATAAAATTAATTATGGGGAAATGATTAAATTAATTGGGGAATTGATTTAGAAGAAAGAGATGATTAATTAATGATTAAAAACCATTAATTAATAGATGAAAAATAGTGTTTTAATGTAAGGTCACAAGTATGTACATATTATAATGCTTCCATCCATCATATAAAAGCATATAAAATATTAAACTCATAGTTGCATCATATAAAGCGCATATGAAAAATATCAAAAATATAAAATTGCACGACATCACATCATATAGGAAATGCATACATCCATAAAGGGAGAGCTCACAAGCTCTCAAAATATATGTAAAAGAGTCTACATAATGATCAAATGGTACTATCTACGCCCTTTGGTCTTGGAGGCCTATGTTCTACAAAAGTCAAAGGACCTATCTCAGTCTTTCTTGTAGGAACATTTGTAACTATCTTTGAAGCTCTAAGAGGCTGCACAACTACCTCACTTTCCTGAGATCTCATTTTCCACTGAGATCAATGAGAGGTGCTATAACTAGGAACTCTCTGAGATGCTGGAACAATTCTCTCATAGTAACCTCTCCAATATATTATCTCTCTACCTTCCTCCCTACTCTCTCACTACATCCTTTCAATCATCTTCTTAAACTCAAATCATGTACATTGTTTATGAATGACTCTCTCTCTCTCTCTCTCTCTCTGATCATCCTCTACATCCACTCGATCCTCCCCCCTAAAGTGTTCACCCTAAAAACATATTTTATACACCTAAAAAAGGTCAAAGAAAAAATCAATCAAACACAATCTATTTTGAATTAATTAAAATCAATAAATAAAATAGCTAGGTAATTGAATTAATCATTTAATTACATAGTTCATCAATTGATTAAATTCAATTCAATAAATCAATCATGGTTAATGTAATTCATTCTTTTTAATTAATTAAATCCTAATATCCCTTACCCACCACTACATGACGAAAAATCAATCAACCAATGGGAAAAGAGGAAAGGAAGAACATGGCTCACCAAAAGGCTTTTCCATCTTGACCATTAAATCTTGAGGGAAAATCTTCTCCACTCAAAGGGGACACATCATTAAACCTTAACCTCAACCATTTTTTGACTATAGTTTTCTTATCTTACCCCCTACACCTTGGGAAATCCTATAAATAGGATGCATAAATAGAGTAAAGGATCCTGGAATCTTGAATTCATCCAATTCCATTTAAGCATCATAGTTATAGTTAATTTTCGTACACTATCTTTGGAGGAAATTTATAAATTGCATTTAGTAACATGACTATGTTGTTTGATTAGACCATTTGATCAGTTTGATTGTTGACCAAATTGATAGTTTGTTTTTTGTTGTGTGATTTGTTAAGTGTGTTGTTTTACATCTTTTCCATTTGTTGTTTGCTCAAATGTTTGTCTTTGCAAAGGATAATTTATTGATGAAATGAATTTCTCTTTTTTGAAATTTTAATGTTTTCCATTATTTTTGGATTTTTAGGCATATTTGATTTTCTTATGATTTCTTTAGGACATTTTAAAACTGTTTTTGTATTGTTTTTCAGGATACTTTATGATTTTTTTTGGTCTTTCTAGGATAGTCTGAAACTTTTATGGATTTTTTCAAGACCTTTTATGTTTTTAAGGAAACTTTTCAAGATTTTTTAATGATTATGAGGGAAATTTTCAGGACTTTATTTAACTTTTAAGAATATTTTCAAGACATTATAGCTACGCATGTTGTAGGTTTAAATAGAATGAATTATTGGCTAAGTTGGTAATGTTGTCATTGATGTCAACATGTTATTTTTGTCATTATTGATTATTTCCTGTATAGTAGTGCCGAGAGTTATTCTCTACATATATTTCATATTGCAAATCTACTAATGCACTTTTGATATGTTCTTGAGTAATTTTTAGAGATTTTGGATTTAGTTTTTTTTGCTTCAGATCACAATTCAATGAAATTCATGTTTGTCTAAGTATGATAGTGATTGACAATGTTTATTGTGAGAAATGCATGCTCCACATTTTTTCCACATGATGGTTTTTCATGTTATGATTTCAAAACTGATTTTCTAATATCCTTAGCATTATTTAGTTCATTTGGGATGAGATTTTGAGTTTTAGAGGCATGGTTTCAAAGTGCAATGGTGTTCTTACTCTACATTTTATAGACCTCAAGTGTTTACACTTTAATTAATTATCTCAGTAAGTGTAAGATGGAATGTAATGTGCATGATGTTTATTTTGGTCCAAGTTAAGATATGTTGTGGTCCATTTATCATCTCTTCTACTGAAAAAATATTTAGTGCCAACCTAATTCTAATTATGTTTGGTTAATTTTCTTAACCAACCTTGGAGAGATTCTTCTAGCATAAGGATGGTATAATAAATAATTAAATTATTGAAGTGTGAGTGTGGCATGTGTGTATACTTGTGCACATGTGTGCATATGAGATGAGGACACTTGAAAGAGGACATGTCTCCCTATATTTGTGAATTAGTGTGAAGTGTGGTGTAGATTTGTGTAGACTTTCATGTCTTAGTATGGTAGGGAAAATTTCTAAGACTCAGGAAAGAGAGATTAGTAGCATCGCATGATAATCAAATCAAAACTACTAAATAAAACCCCATAGAAAAATATAAATTAAAAATGACAATCAGAAACTAAAATATGAAATTAATCAAACTATTCTGAATGTATGCCTAATCCGTAATTGATAAGTGTAGCACATTTGCATGTTTTAATGCCACAATTTCTGTTTATATTTCACAATTGATGTTTTAATGCTGCAATTGAGATAAAAGTTCCACAATTGATGCTTGTGTTTCAAAGTTGATATGGTATAGCTTATTTATATCCTTGTTTCACATGTCTAATTTGCTTTTTTGACCTTGACACTAATCCCTTTACATAATTTTGTTTTACAGATTACTGGCAGCATTCTGCGGTGTTGAGAGTCCAAAGCAATAGGTTTGGTTTATCGGTTTCAACTATCTGAGGATGAGAGATCCACTCGTAGAGATGTAGGATTATATTGGGCTGCCTATATGCCCAAGATCATGACCAATAGGGGTTTGATCTCTTCTTTATTAGAGAGGTGGCACCTTTAATCTACCCACTGGAGAGTGTATTGTCACTCTTGAGGATGTTTAGCACATCCTTCAGGTGCCTATCCAGGGTGCCTTAGTAGATTTTACCTGGTAGTCTGGTGTTGCAACATTATCTAAGATGACTGGTCTTCCTATTGATCAGCTAGGGATGCCTGATCCCTATAATATCCCATGGTCCCGATTTGGCATGGGTTTAGATAGATTGAACACATTTCTTAGTAGTTGTATCTATAGGATTATGTGTCCCGACCGTAGGCAACATGGCTTTGTCATGGGATGGGGAGATATCCTGTAGGGTATGGTGAGAGACCATAGATTTTATGCCTGGGGGCCTTACATTTTGGCCCATATGTACCATCATATTTTTTATGTGGCTTAGTGATGTGTTAAGTCACTTGGATGTGGTGCGAATTTACTTCAGATCTGGGCGTGGGAGTTCATTGTTGTATGCCATCATGTAGGTTCTCACAATCTTCCTGCTGAGAGAATGTATGTGTTTATGTATGGAGTTGTGGTGAAGTACCATATGGGGCATCTGATGTACTAGAGGCAATAGTTGGATATGATGTCTTACTTTATTTGGAGGCCTTATAGAGTATTTCCTTTGTGGGAGGGTGAGGATGCACACCTTTCTTTCTATTGGTAGAGGAGATTCTTGATTTGACATGTGACAGAGCATGTTCACATGATAGATCTGCACAACACCGACATGGTGTTGCGGTAGTTTGGTGAGTGCCAGGATGTTACTAATTCCTATGCATACTTTGCTCAAAGATCCTTTGATGTTACTCTATGAGGTGCTTTGATATCTATGCATGCTTCTAGGACTAATTTTGATGGCCTGAGACCTATTGCATGGACTTGGTGATCAATTGTTGTAGATCCAAGCATATCTATTTATTTCTTATTTACTATTTGGTACATGTATCTCTTAAGGTTCATTTGATATCAATCTTGATTTGATTCTCTGTTATGCTTCTTATCCATGTGGTACTAATACTAAACTTGTTTTATTTGCAGGCACGACCCCATAGTTTGGTACTTCATGGTTGATAGCTCATCTTGTTGCTCTTATAGATGTGGCCGGGACCACTTATTGGTATCCTCATGAGGAGGGACCGACATGGGGTAGAGGGAGAGATGGAGGTAGAGATGGAGGGAGATATGGAGGGAGATATGGAGGGAGAGATGGAGGGAGAGATGGTAGAGGTGGTGGATGAGGGGGGGGTGGGAG
>MU224038.1:3444739-3465172 GCA_018584345.1 Thuja plicata
TGAGTGGGAGTATGAGTGGGTGGGTTGGTAGTTGTAGTCGGGTGGGATTGAGGGCCATATTGGAGGAGGAGGAGGGACCTCAACTAGTTAGGAGGGTGAGGAGGTGGATGAAGGAGAGAGATGTGGAGATGGTAGATATTAAGGAGGTTGGATCTGAGTCCTCTACTTCCAATAGTCGCAGTAGTTGTAGCAGTGGGAGTGGGAGTGAGAGAAGTGAGGAGGACTCCTAGGTGGTTAGAGGTGATGGGTTGAGAGGGATCAGGAAGGAGGGTTAGATGGATGTGGCTATGGGTGGTTAGGATGATGATCCATCAAAGGTGGAGAGATTGGCCCAGGAGATAGTTGAATTGTTGGTTAGATTGGCTTCCTTAGAGGTACAAGCTACATCCTTGGAGAGTAGGGTCACTGCTGTTGAGAGCATGTTGCTGCTATAGAGGTTTGGGTTACTACTACAAAGGCTAGGGAGAGACATGATCGCATAAATGTTAGACCTAACTTAGATAGTGTTCAGGATCTATCTTTGAGGGATGCCCATAATTGGCTCTGGAGATCAGGTTGTGAGGCCCAGAGGGAGATTGAGTACTGGTGGTGACACTATGAGGGTGTTGTTCCTTCTACTAAGCATGTTTCAAGTTACAGTGTCTCACAAAGAACTAGTAGAGTACACCAATCACAGAGCAATTGTGTGGTCAGAGATATTTTGTAGCAGAAGAGGCCAGTATCTGATATGCCACCCCCTCATCCACTTGGCGGCGAGGGTAGGGGTAGTACTTGTTGACACTTTTGTAGCCTAATCCATTGTAAACCTTGGTGTACCATTTTTTTGTATTGATTTTGTACTGATATTATACTAAATTTGTATCCATGATGTACCATTATTTATAGACATTTACATTGATCACTATTTTGGAGACTTGCGATCGTTCATTGTACTCAGACATTTGATATACGAGATTCTCTATTTATGACATGATTCTATATGATGTGCAATTTATTTCTATATTCTTTGTATATGCCGATGCACTTTATGAGATGATTCATGGTTATATACATGTGATGTGATTCTATTATGCAAACTCTTAGATGTATGATCTTTCTTTCCTATGATACTGACATATGTATGCACGATAGTTCTTATCATGAATGCATATTTGTATGATCTATTGATGATGTATGCATTTTTTTATTTTCTTTTCTTTATGAAATAAATGAATGCAATCCTAAAATGTACAATGTGTTTGAGTAAATGCATGGCTTAGTTTAGAAGAAAGTTAGCGATAAATGAGCTATGATATGAAGGGATCGAAAGAAATACAAAGTGACGAAACCAAGTCACTACCGTATTTTACAATTTAGTTCATCATTGCACCTTATTATGAAAAGGAAGAGACTCAAATGTACCCAGATGTTGACCATGTGGATACTGCTATGATCTCTAATAACCAAAAGTAGAGAAATTGAATAGAAAGAGTACCTAATGCACCTAGATATTTACCATCTGGATACTGCTATGACCTTGAATGAAAATAAAGATAGCCAAATGCACCCAGATATTGACCATCTAGATACCGCTTGTGTGTGTATTTATTTTACCTGCAAGCTACAACACAACACTTCAATATGTCATTATATTAGTGGTAAAAACTTGAAAGATTGAAGGAAAATCATATGAAAACCACCAAAACTGATATATTGCTTCCTATCTAAGAAGAGTATGGTAAATGCTATAATTTCCCTTAGATTATGCATAAATTAGTGACATATAAAATCTTAGAATAGAAGATTCGATGCGAATTCAAACTAAATTTCAATGCAAAGTTCATTTTAGTGCACCAAAGAAGATTATGAAATTATGGACTAAGGATGCATTTAGATTTCTAGCATAAGATTATACTTGAAATTCTAAAAATTGGGGCAGCATAAGAGTGCTTTCAAATATTCTAAAATTTGGGGCCAATTAAGCTCAAAATTCAATTCTTTTATAGAAGAATTTGAGAGATGAGTGGTTGAGATTGATTTGTGACAAGAGGTGGAGATTGAATCTTTGGTGATCCATGTGAGTGAACTCTCATTGGATTATGGATTGACTTTCCATGTGCAAGTGATGAGTTGTAATTAGGAGATTTATTTAATTCATTTTAATTAATTACTTTAGCCAAGTATTTAATTGTTTTGATTTGATTTAAATAGGCCAATGTAATTAATGTGAGTTAGTGATGAAATCACTTTGATTTTAGGAGATTAAATTGATTTTAATGAATTGTTCCAATATTTGAGTAGTTTTCTTGACATAATTAGGGGTATGATCACACTTAGGGAATATAGGGTCTCTGGTTAGAGTAGACCAAATAAGGGTGTTTAAACTGCTATGATCTCTGATATAAAGGAGAATCAAATGCACCGAGATATCGACCATCTGGATACCGCTATGGTTTGCAAGCCAAAAAAGAAATTCATGAAAGAGTAAACCCAATGCACCCAGATAGAGACCATCTGGATTTCACTATAATTTCTTGATAACAACAAGCAGGTAATAGAAAAATGATTGTTCAATTTTTTTGCAGGGGTTAGCTCAGATCGTGGAATTACGAGGCTGCCATACATGTGACCATTCCTGTCACATTTATCCTGAATCATTATTGCCCCAGAATTGAATTGAAATAGTCCACAAATAACAATCAAAGAAAACAAGATCATGATCCATCATAGCTATTCTCATCACTCGATGGTGGTCCTTGAGTAGCGTAGGAACACAATTGTGAAAGATAGATTGACAACCGACTAACCTAGTCAACAATTTACTCTTTCTTGATTGCTTGATTTTATGATGATTGATTGTGTCTGGTTTTGGGAATGGATTTATGACATTAATTTTTTATTAGTATGAAAAAAATTCTTTCGGTAAGGATACAAAAAAAGAAAGGACAAGAGTAAACCAAAATGCAAAGACATAAGGATAAAGAGGAACCCAACAGAGGAACCCAACGTACAGGATACACTGTAGACCGAGAGATTGTTAAAGAGAAAACTGACAGAACAAAACCAAAATACATTCAATTGACTTCAGAGCATAACTGACCGTCAGAAACCAAAAGTTAGTTGCAGCCCACAAAAAGTGGATCTAACTTCTATGTCAGATAAAGTAGTCATGTTCTATTTATAGAATATTTATTTGTTTTTAAAACCTTATCTTTAGGGACAAGAAACATGAATTTAAGTGCTTTAATCAGTATAACTAATTTAAAACACATAGACTAGGAGACCTAGGTAAAAGTTGTAAACTTGATCTTAGAGTTAACATTGTTTTTCGTGAAACTTAATGAAGTCAATCCATCTTATAAATAGATGATGCAATCATTCAATATACAAGGATGTGAAAAGAGAGGAGAACATGAATGAAGAAAATGAGCACATCTATGGATTAGAGTAAAAGTTTCAAGAATCAAAATATCAAAAGGTGAATTTGGTTATCAGAACCAAGAACAGAGGATACTGATGTGCGTGCTAAAAGTGGCCTTCTTAATTAGTAGTACACTTTAACATGGTCATTGTACTTTAGTTGCATACAAAAATGAATATAGATTAATTCATCCTGTATGTTTGAAAGAGTTGACCTATTTCCTTCTAGAAGGCAGGAGTATAAGCTTGCTCTCGGATCATTGCAAGCTCAGTGACTACACACTAACCTAAATGAAGGATTTAGAGCTATATGATTGATTAAATTAAATGCATATGCAAATGCAAATTTGTGGTAAATCCAATCTACTTAAGATTTAGCTTTAGAACACCAATTGAAATGTGAGATATTCAATTTTGAACCTGAATTGAAAGTGTGCTCTAAGTTAGGTTTGCATGCTTGAATCAAAAGTAAACAACAATAAAAGCTAAATGAGAAAATGATAAGAATGCTAACATAAAAATGAAATATAATAACATTAAGCTAAATTAGGATCCTTTGTGAAGGAAAAGAGTTTCTCTTTTATATAAATCTCTCTGGAATCAACAGTCGAATTCAAACAAAAAGAATGGCTCAGATTCGATTGAAGAAGCATAATCCATGTGCAAGTGATTTTATTGGTCGAGAGAGTAAGTTGATTGAACTGATTGATTAGTTGTTTTGGAAACTTCCATATTTAGTTTTTAGTTAACTGAAATATTTCCAAAATGATAAACAGTGGAGAATCAGTTAATTGAGTGGAACTGGATTATTTCCATTTTGATAATCAGTCAACTAAATTTGATGATGTCATATGCATTTTTAATAAATTAATTGATTTTGAGTGCACATTTATGTTTTTATAATTAATTTAATTCCTTTTGATGTAATTGACAATTTTATAATTTTTATTTAATTAATATATAAGAATATCAATTAAATAATAGTATAAAGTTTATTTGCCAATGTAATGTGATTTCAGGAATTAATTAATTAATCAAGTAAGATGATCGATTAGGACCTAGGGTTTAGGTCAGATTAGTTCAAATTTGATGAATTGCCTGTTTGATTTAGGACTTAGAATAATCAAGATTAGGGTTTCTTGATTAAATGTTGAGATTGGGGGTCTAGGTTTTAGGTGACCATTTTTAGGTGATTACATTTGCCCCTCTTTAAATTGATGTGTGATTAGCGCGTTGATTCAAAGACCTATTAGCGAGAAGACCCAGAATAGTTTGATTTGAAGCGATGAAACTATTCTTTTGAAGAAGAAGACCGACTTCAAGCATGATTGGACAAAGATCGATCAAAATATATAAACATAATGCTCAGTTTGATTTGAAGCGATGAAATTGAACATCTGTCAGGAACTCTTAAACCTTTTTGATTGGTTTGACCGAATAACCAATTTGATTTGAAGCGATGAAACTGATTATCGTTAAGAGATTTTATTAGCAAGCAAATTGAATTGATTTGAAGTGATGAAGCCAATTTGATAAATTTATCTGGTTTCAATAATGAATAGCCCGTATAAGACCGATCTTGTCTTGTTTCAGGTGTATTCACCACTATATAAGAACATTGATTATGTTGCCTTTGATTTAAGATGATCTCAACTTGATTTGAAGCGATGAAGGTGATATTCCCCAAGCGATGGGATTTTGATTGAGGATGTGATCATTGGAATGTTGATGTCCTGATCCTGCCCCCTCAAGAGACAAATTGAAATAGGGCTAGGTTCCACAGTGATGAGAAGAAATTTGATTGATTAGATAATTTAGGAAGAAACTAATTTGATTAGAAAGAGGTCCCACATGGTTAGGAAATAATCTGTACTTGATGAGAGGTCCTGTTGACCAAGATTGACCAAAAGTAAGATACATGGATTGATGAGAAGAAAAGCATGAGAGATTTCTATTGGTTGTGCGAGTGGTCAAATTCAGATTTCGATTTTGAGCCTACAAATAAAATTAGGACAGTTGATTTAGCAAGGGATGTCTTTAGCAAGCGATGTCATGTTCACATACAAATGACCACTTGATGATGAGAAGATTGATCGATTAGAATCTCAGATCCATCACATTGGATAGAGATAAAGTTTTTATGTTGATTGCAACACTATCCAAATGTAGATGCAGACTAGCATGAATGCAACCTAAGGTGCATTTAATGAGCTTTAGCTTTGAAATTTTTCATCATTGAGCATTTTTGAAACATTAGAGTCAATACAATCCTTACTGGTGCCACTGTGACCATAAGAATATGAATATGACTTTCATCGGATAAGATATGGGAAACAATGTAAGCATTGAGGCACAAAAGCCGAGATGACCTAAACATTGTTTCCAGTTTTGATAGTGCAAGAGCACACCAGTATCGAGGCATTCAAAGCCAAGATAACCATGAGTGCGCGCTTGTGTAAACAAACAAATAAATAATAGTCAAGGAGATAGTTCCGACCTCAGCTTGGCGTACAAATAAATAGGATCGACGGATGTGAGGATTTTCTGCCTTAATGCAGAAGCTCTTATCACATACACGCAGTTTATTTGATGTTGCCAGATCATCAAAACCACACCAACAAGCAGTAGACAAAGAAAAGATTAACAAAATCAATGAGAACAGATAACATATGAATAGAAGTTCATCATACTTTAGCCAGTTTCAAAGTTTTTGGATGTGTTTATGTATGAGGTGTTGAGAAACACTGTTGTGCTTGTGAGTGCTTTGTATTTGATTTCTATTAATCTATTATTTATGTTGGCGATATCCAATGTGTGTTAAGAAACACAAATGTGTCCGAAGATAGTGTTAAGAAACACTGTTGATTGTGGTGTTGAGAAACACCTGCTTGCGTTAGTAGCGAGTTGTCCTTCAGAAATGACAAGATTACTGACTCTAGTGTAAACCAAAGATGCGATCAAATTGGGGACCCATGCCCCTAGTAGCAAACAATGATGACTGACTTGACTCATACTACGAGGAAAAATCTGATTTGATTGCCCCCAGGTTAAGACTCTGGATCAGTTTCAAGCCAGGAGGGTTCTCAAAAGAATCGAAGTGTCACGAAAGTGATTGAAAGCTTATGTACAAACTAAAGCAAAGGATTTCCAAGAATAAGCATTGATAAATGGAGCACTGAGTACAAGAGGCGCCTGTTTACCAGGTTTTCACCTTCTTGGTAGAGATTCTATTTTTTCTACCATGGTGCCTGTTTACCAGGTTTTCACCAAGGCACTTTTCTTCTTTGCCAATTTTTTTTTGTATTTTTCTAGTTTTTGATTTTTTTGATTAATGCATCAAGGTGCATATTGCTAGGTTTTCACCAAGATGATTATTTTTTTAGGACTTTTTATGATTTTTAGATTTTTTTTATCTTTATCTGATCTCAAGCAAGATCACATTGGTTTTGCCCCAATGTCTAGCAAGGTAGAGGTCATTACAGATGGATTAGAAAGACTATGATGGATGAGGTGAAAAGACTATGATGGAAGAAGAGGGTGAATGCGACCCCTCAAAGATAGTATCCTCAAGATTACCCATGCTAGGGAAAAAGAATATAGCAATGTAGGCTCATGGAGCAGTGTTGGCTAGCATATAAGATAATGACTCGATGTCATGAAAATCATCTGGTCCAAAAGAATGGACATGTCAAGAGACTTTTGAGAAATAGTTTTTCTATTTTGATCAAGACGAAGGGGTCAATTTGATAGGTAAGGATATAGTTGTGATAGTGCAATCAAGATAAATGGTGATGGAGGTATAAGTGAATGTTTTGGGATTAGTGGCATGAAAACTCAAAGATAGGAAGGATAGGCTTGGGATAAGCAAGATCGCGATATGGTGCCATGGATGAGAGCTAGTGAATAGGCTGATGGAAAGGATGATTAATGTCAAGATACATGATGCTCATGGATAAGTTCAACCTTGTCAAGATTACCAGAAGGAACATGGATGTTCATGTGCTAGCTGGATGGAAGATATGATAGATGACAATGGAAGGAACTTGCCCCCAAGTGAAGAGTGAAAGGAGGAGCAATTATGTGATGGATTGGATAAGAGGAATAGTAGGATATGTGATGGATGGGTAGGAGGTAGGTGTAGGATACTGGATAGGGTATTGTGCTAAGATCAACATAGACACACCCCTCGAAGGGGAGTGGACGGATGAAGGAAAAGTGGATGGAATAGCTTGAGGCTTTGAGGGATGAGTGGATATGGATCTTGGTATACGAGGACCCAGGATAGATGGAGAATTCAAGGTAATGAATTTTGGGACATAAGGACCCAATATTGAGTTAGATGATGGGAGATATTTAGATGGAGATGAAGTGGAAGACTTTGGAAGCTTGGATGCCAACTCTGACTTTTCATTTTTATTCAAGCCTTTTAAGAGAGACTTGGGAATCCACATAACCTTTGATTTTATTTTGTTTTTGGATGATTTAGAATGCAATTCATCCATGATGGATTTGGGAACCCATATTTTATTTGATATAATTCTTTGCTTGGATTTAGAATGCAATTCTTCCATGATGGATTTAGGAACCCATATTTGCTTTGACTTTATCCTTTGCTCAGTGGACCTTTGCGGTCTCTTGAATGTTTCATTTTTCATTGTAGTCACATGTCAATTATATGGGACATAGTGATCTTCATATGTACGTGGATTCTTTTATTTCTGATTTCTTCATTGCACATCCAAATTGCTTCCAAAAGACTTCAGAATTGTGGATGAATAGGACTGACATGACTGGTTCCCATGGATTGGTTGATAAGGAGATTTCAAGGATGTATGTATTTGTTAATCTTGATAGGGGATAGGGTAAGTGGATGGAGGGATATAAGGCCCCAATATGGATGGAAGGTTTGATAGTTTTAGGTTTGGGATATAGGGTCCAAGGATGGATTTGGAGGATAGTGAAGGCTGATGCATATGTTTGAATGGAGGGATATAAGGTGTGGAAGGGATATCAACATCTTTAGAGTGAGCTACATGACCAAGGCTCTTCTCTTTTGAATTCATCTATTTATCAATTGGTGCATAAGTAGCTTTGATAGGAACAAATTTGATAGGAGCAACTAAAGCTTGAGTGGATTCTTTTGTCTGCAAGATATTTGGAGGAATGATGTTTTCTTGAGGTGGATCTGGAGGAGCATGACAAGGAGATGATGGGATGCTCTAATATTGACAAGGATATTTAGATGGTGTACAAAGAGTATCTTTCTCTCGATTTTCAGTAGGCCCATTAGAGATGCTAGAAAGGATATCTTGATCTTGCTTGGGAGATGGATAAGATATAGAAGGTGTAAGAGTTTTTTTCTGGGAAGAAATCGAAGGAGATGATCAAGTCATCATGGGACTCTTGAGATATGCAACTTTGGTCAACCATTGGATAAGGATGGATGGTGTCTTTATCTTGGTCATTACCGATATTCATTTATTCACATTGTGGATTGGTCTCTTAACATGGAGCCACTTCTAAAGATGAGGTAAGAGTGTTGATCTGCATGTGAGATTCTTGACAGGATGATGTACAATCATTTGCAATAGGAATGACAAGCATTGAAACACATGGATGCTTTGGGTATATGATCTTTGAAGCCTGAGAAGGACTTGCAGTTGTATGTGGATTAGATTGGATCTCTTTTAGAGATAGTCCCTGAGGGTAGACATAGTCGTCATTAAGCTTAATTCTTGATAGAGATGGTGTGGCTAGTTTTGAAGCGTTAGGAGATGGAGGAATGGCGAAAGAAGTAGATGTGATCTGTGAACCATTGCTAGATATGGATTCTTGATATTGATCATGCCCAAGATTAGATGAATCATTAGGATTTTCAACTTTGATTGTGCCATCATCTATGAGATCTTGGATTTATGTTTCAACTCCATGCAAGATGAAGTTTTATGCTCATTATGTTGATGATATGCACAATAGTTACTCAAGAATCTTCTTCCACATGATGTGGCTTTAGGTAATCTGATGAGATCATTATCAAGAATTTCTTCTAATACTGATTTATAAGATTGCTCCAAAGGAGTGAAGTCTCTCATGCATTTAACCCAAGGTTTATCTTTCATGATGTTACTAATCCATTTGGAGGAAGACTTCGTGGTGTTTTTAGCAACTTTTAGGGCTTTGGAGCCACTTTCTTGATAATGATCAAATAGAAAAGGATAGATTGAGCTTGATGAGGATTTGTTGGATTGTGTATCCTTTTCCCCCTTTAATTCTTGGATTTAAGATTGCATAGTTTGAAGTTGTTTTGATAAAGCTGCCATAAGAATCTCTTCTTGAGTGTTGTTAGGACCATAAGGTTTAGCCCATTTTCTTTTAGACATTGTAAGATTGTCTTGATGTGCTTGCATAGACGATTGAAGAGGAGGTATGATGAATTGATTGATTGACTGACAGGTGCTGAAGTGATATCTAAAGTGCTGATTAAATCCAAGACCAAAGGACAAAGGTGATAAAGTCAAACTGAGAGAGAGAGAGAGAAGAAATGACTCCGATCTTGAGTCAAGGTTAACGAACCTACTCTTGCAACTCAGGATAAGGACAATGCATACAAAAAGATTAAAGTAACAATTCGCTTGGACTAGCACCACGAAATTAGATTTTGAAACAACAACGAGTCAGACTGTCAATAGATTGTAGTCAAAGACAGACTAGTGATGATGTTGATGAGAACATAGATTTGGTGAAAATTCGGATAGAACTTTCACAATAGAAGAGCAATTCAGACATCAAGTTGATAGATTCTCATTGTTTTGATAGTAGATGCAGAAACTCAGACAAGAGTTGACAGCTAACACCTAGAAGTGTAGAATTTGAATTTGAATGATTGGTTTGATGTTTGATTTGAATGTTCATTTTGAATGTTTTGGTGCCTATTTATTTTGATGCTTCACCCAAGAAAGACACATCAAGAAGAATGTTTGTTGAAAAAAGAACAGAGACACCACAATCCTAGGTAAGCCAGGGCAATATCTGTTGAATTCCCACTTGAACCAAAGTTCAGCCATGCCTACTCATAGCGGACAAATTAGAAGCTTGGAGGCACGGGCTCCTCCTTATAGTGCACTCACTTCTCAGGCACACCAAGATTTGAATCCCAAGGGTAATGACTTCCCAAGGGACTGTTGTCTCTCTAAGAGTGATGAAAGTGTGGGATGTCTTAGTCAGTCTCTGACCTTTTGCGCTAATAGATAGAGTGATTTTGGTAACTAGAACAAAGTGTGTAGTCAAGGCATCCGTTCAGGTGGTTATACTTGCGGCAGATTAGCTTCGTTATGGAGGCCTCCCAGCCTACAAAACATATGTTCTGTAGGCTTTTAAAGCACCACAAGGGTACTGAGGGAGATCTTCTTCTTGGTATAACACAATCGACACCTGCTCATTGTGACATTAATCACAATGAAATTTTTTATATACAGGTTCAGAAGGGCTTGGCTTTAGCCTGTTAGCGGTTGGGAAATCCACTCTCACTGGCTTTGTTAAAGCACTCGGGAGGTAGCCACACTAAAGGATTTTTATAGATTTCTCTTTCACCCAAGATCTGGGAAGGTGAGGGGAGAGGATACGTTCATGCAATTCGTTAGGTTTACAAAACTAAAAGACACTTCAAGCAGAATAAGAAAATGATAATAATGTTTCTGGATTTCTGATCATCCCAAAAGGGTGAGAGCATAGTTTCTTGATATTATTGTCATTCCTAAAACATCAAACAAATGTTCATTTTAAGAAGTCTTGCATGTGGGTTCCTATTTTAAGAAATCAAAAACAAGATGCAAGCATGATGTTTTGAGTTCTATCGATCAAAGGCAACCTGCAAAACCAATTCGTGAGTAGTTTGTGTTTTAGTCTTCTTGGATAACATTCTGCAAGCCATTGTTAGGCTGTATGTAAAAGATAATCACATTTTCTTGATATTATTGTCATTCCTAAAACATCAAACAAATGTTCATTTTAAGAAGTCTTGCATTTGGGTTCCTATTTTAAGAAATCAAAAACAAGATGCAAGCATGATGTTTTGAGTTCTATCGATCAAAGGCAACCTGTAAAACCAATTTGTGAGTAGTTTGTGTTTTAGTCTTCTTGGATAACATTCTGCAAGCCATTGTTAGGCTGTATGTAAAAGATAAAGTCTTCTTGGATAACTTAAGATTTAGCTTTAGAACACCAATTGAAATGTGAGATATTCAATTTTGAACCTGAATTGAAAGTGTGCTCTAAGTTAGGTTTGCATGCTTGAATCAAAAGTAAACAACAATAAAAGCTAAATGAGAAAATGATAAGAATGCTAACATAAAAATGAAATATAATAACATTAAGCTAAATTAGGATCCTTTGTGAAGGAAAAGAGTTTCTCTTTTATATAAATCTCTCTGGAATCAACAGTCGAATTCAAACAAAAAGAATGGCTCAGATTCGATTGAAGAAGCATAATCCATGTGCAAGTGATTTTATTGGTCGAGAGAGTAAGTTGATTGAACTGATTGATTAGTTGTTTTGGAAACTTCCATATTTAGTTTTTAGTTAACTGAAATATTTCCAAAATGATAAACAGTGGAGAATCAGTTAATTGAGTGGAACTGGATTATTTCCATTTTGATAATCAGTCAACTAAATTTGATGATGTCATATGCATTTTTAATAAATTAATTGATTTTGAGTGCACATTTATGTTTTTATAATTAATTTAATTCCTTTTGATGTAATTGACAATTTTATAATTTTTATTTAATTAATATATAAGAATATCAATTAAATAATAGTATAAAGTTTATTTGCCAATGTAATGTGATTTCAGGAATTAATTAATTAATCAAGTAAGATGATCGATTAGGACCTAGGGTTTAGGTCAGATTAGTTCAAATTTGATGAATTGCCTGTTTGATTTAGGACTTAGAATAATCAAGATTAGGGTTTCTTGATTAAATGTTGAGATTGGGGGTCTAGGTTTTAGGTGACCATTTTTAGGTGATTACATTTGCCCCTCTTTAAATTGATGTGTGATTAGCGCGTTGATTCAAAGACCTATTAGCGAGAAGACCCAGAATAGTTTGATTTGAAGCGATGAAACTATTCTTTTGAAGAAGAAGACCGACTTCAAGCATGATTGGACAAAGATCGATCAAAATATATAAACATAATGCTCAGTTTGATTTGAAGCGATGAAATTGAACATCTGTCAGGAACTCTTAAACCTTTTTGATTGGTTTGACCGAATAACCAATTTGATTTGAAGCGATGAAACTGATTATCGTTAAGAGATTTTATTAGCAAGCAAATTGAATTGATTTGAAGTGATGAAGCCAATTTGATAAATTTATCTGGTTTCAATAATGAATAGCCCGTATAAGACCGATCTTGTCTTGTTTCAGGTGTATTCACCACTATATAAGAACATTGATTATGTTGCCTTTGATTTAAGATGATCTCAACTTGATTTGAAGCGATGAAGGTGATATTCCCCAAGCGATGGGATTTTGATTGAGGATGTGATCATTGGAATGTTGATGTCCTGATCCTGCCCCCTCAAGAGACAAATTGAAATAGGGCTAGGTTCCACAGTGATGAGAAGAAATTTGATTGATTAGATAATTTAGGAAGAAACTAATTTGATTAGAAAGAGGTCCCACATGGTTAGGAAATAATCTGTACTTGATGAGAGGTCCTGTTGACCAAGATTGACCAAAAGTAAGATACATGGATTGATGAGAAGAAAAGCATGAGAGATTTCTATTGGTTGTGCGAGTGGTCAAATTCAGATTTCGATTTTGAGCCTACAAATAAAATTAGGACAGTTGATTTAGCAAGGGATGTCTTTAGCAAGCGATGTCATGTTCACATACAAATGACCACTTGATGATGAGAAGATTGATCGATTAGAATCTCAGATCCATCACATTGGATAGAGATAAAGTTTTTATGTTGATTGCAACACTATCCAAATGTAGATGCAGACTAGCATGAATGCAACCTAAGGTGCATTTAATGAGCTTTAGCTTTGAAATTTTTCATCATTGAGCATTTTTGAAACATTAGAGTCAATACAATCCTTACTGGTGCCACTGTGACCATAAGAATATGAATATGACTTTCATCGGATAAGATATGGGAAACAATGTAAGCATTGAGGCACAAAAGCCGAGATGACCTAAACATTGTTTCCAGTTTTGATAGTGCAAGAGCACACCAGTATCGAGGCATTCAAAGCCAAGATAACCATGAGTGCGCGCTTGTGTAAACAAACAAATAAATAATAGTCAAGGAGATAGTTCCGACCTCAGCTTGGCGTACAAATAAATAGGATCGACGGATGTGAGGATTTTCTGCCTTAATGCAGAAGCTCTTATCACATACACGCAGTTTATTTGATGTTGCCAGATCATCAAAACCACACCAACAAGCAGTAGACAAAGAAAAGATTAACAAAATCAATGAGAACAGATAACATATGAATAGAAGTTCATCATACTTTAGCCAGTTTCAAAGTTTTTGGATGTGTTTATGTATGAGGTGTTGAGAAACACTGTTGTGCTTGTGAGTGCTTTGTATTTGATTTCTATTAATCTATTATTTATGTTGGCGATATCCAATGTGTGTTAAGAAACACAAATGTGTCCGAAGATAGTGTTAAGAAACACTGTTGATTGTGGTGTTGAGAAACACCTGCTTGCGTTAGTAGCGAGTTGTCCTTCAGAAATGACAAGATTACTGACTCTAGTGTAAACCAAAGATGCGATCAAATTGGGGACCCATGCCCCTAGTAGCAAACAATGATGACTGACTTGACTCATACTACGAGGAAAAATCTGATTTGATTGCCCCCAGGTTAAGACTCTGGATCAGTTTCAAGCCAGGAGGGTTCTCAAAAGAATCGAAGTGTCACGAAAGTGATTGAAAGCTTATGTACAAACTAAAGCAAAGGATTTCCAAGAATAAGCATTGATAAATGGAGCACTGAGTACAAGAGGCGCCTGTTTACCAGGTTTTCACCTTCTTGGTAGAGATTCTATTTTTTCTACCATGGTGCCTGTTTACCAGGTTTTCACCAAGGCACTTTTCTTCTTTGCCAATTTTTTTTTGTATTTTTCTAGTTTTTGATTTTTTTGATTAATGCATCAAGGTGCATATTGCTAGGTTTTCACCAAGATGATTATTTTTTTAGGACTTTTTATGATTTTTAGATTTTTTTTATCTTTATCTGATCTCAAGCAAGATCACATTGGTTTTGCCCCAATGTCTAGCAAGGTAGAGGTCATTACAGATGGATTAGAAAGACTATGATGGATGAGGTGAAAAGACTATGATGGAAGAAGAGGGTGAATGCGACCCCTCAAAGATAGTATCCTCAAGATTACCCATGCTAGGGAAAAAGAATATAGCAATGTAGGCTCATGGAGCAGTGTTGGCTAGCATATAAGATAATGACTCGATGTCATGAAAATCATCTGGTCCAAAAGAATGGACATGTCAAGAGACTTTTGAGAAATAGTTTTTCTATTTTGATCAAGACGAAGGGGTCAATTTGATAGGTAAGGATATAGTTGTGATAGTGCAATCAAGATAAATGGTGATGGAGGTATAAGTGAATGTTTTGGGATTAGTGGCATGAAAACTCAAAGATAGGAAGGATAGGCTTGGGATAAGCAAGATCGCGATATGGTGCCATGGATGAGAGCTAGTGAATAGGCTGATGGAAAGGATGATTAATGTCAAGATACATGATGCTCATGGATAAGTTCAACCTTGTCAAGATTACCAGAAGGAACATGGATGTTCATGTGCTAGCTGGATGGAAGATATGATAGATGACAATGGAAGGAACTTGCCCCCAAGTGAAGAGTGAAAGGAGGAGCAATTATGTGATGGATTGGATAAGAGGAATAGTAGGATATGTGATGGATGGGTAGGAGGTAGGTGTAGGATACTGGATAGGGTATTGTGCTAAGATCAACATAGACACACCCCTCGAAGGGGAGTGGACGGATGAAGGAAAAGTGGATGGAATAGCTTGAGGCTTTGAGGGATGAGTGGATATGGATCTTGGTATACGAGGACCCAGGATAGATGGAGAATTCAAGGTAATGAATTTTGGGACATAAGGACCCAATATTGAGTTAGATGATGGGAGATATTTAGATGGAGATGAAGTGGAAGACTTTGGAAGCTTGGATGCCAACTCTGACTTTTCATTTTTATTCAAGCCTTTTAAGAGAGACTTGGGAATCCACATAACCTTTGATTTTATTTTGTTTTTGGATGATTTAGAATGCAATTCATCCATGATGGATTTGGGAACCCATATTTTATTTGATATAATTCTTTGCTTGGATTTAGAATGCAATTCTTCCATGATGGATTTAGGAACCCATATTTGCTTTGACTTTATCCTTTGCTCAGTGGACCTTTGCGGTCTCTTGAATGTTTCATTTTTCATTGTAGTCACATGTCAATTATATGGGACATAGTGATCTTCATATGTACGTGGATTCTTTTATTTCTGATTTCTTCATTGCACATCCAAATTGCTTCCAAAAGACTTCAGAATTGTGGATGAATAGGACTGACATGACTGGTTCCCATGGATTGGTTGATAAGGAGATTTCAAGGATGTATGTATTTGTTAATCTTGATAGGGGATAGGGTAAGTGGATGGAGGGATATAAGGCCCCAATATGGATGGAAGGTTTGATAGTTTTAGGTTTGGGATATAGGGTCCAAGGATGGATTTGGAGGATAGTGAAGGCTGATGCATATGTTTGAATGGAGGGATATAAGGTGTGGAAGGGATATCAACATCTTTAGAGTGAGCTACATGACCAAGGCTCTTCTCTTTTGAATTCATCTATTTATCAATTGGTGCATAAGTAGCTTTGATAGGAACAAATTTGATAGGAGCAACTAAAGCTTGAGTGGATTCTTTTGTCTGCAAGATATTTGGAGGAATGATGTTTTCTTGAGGTGGATCTGGAGGAGCATGACAAGGAGATGATGGGATGCTCTAATATTGACAAGGATATTTAGATGGTGTACAAAGAGTATCTTTCTCTCGATTTTCAGTAGGCCCATTAGAGATGCTAGAAAGGATATCTTGATCTTGCTTGGGAGATGGATAAGATATAGAAGGTGTAAGAGTTTTTTTCTGGGAAGAAATCGAAGGAGATGATCAAGTCATCATGGGACTCTTGAGATATGCAACTTTGGTCAACCATTGGATAAGGATGGATGGTGTCTTTATCTTGGTCATTACCGATATTCATTTATTCACATTGTGGATTGGTCTCTTAACATGGAGCCACTTCTAAAGATGAGGTAAGAGTGTTGATCTGCATGTGAGATTCTTGACAGGATGATGTACAATCATTTGCAATAGGAATGACAAGCATTGAAACACATGGATGCTTTGGGTATATGATCTTTGAAGCCTGAGAAGGACTTGCAGTTGTATGTGGATTAGATTGGATCTCTTTTAGAGATAGTCCCTGAGGGTAGACATAGTCGTCATTAAGCTTAATTCTTGATAGAGATGGTGTGGCTAGTTTTGAAGCGTTAGGAGATGGAGGAATGGCGAAAGAAGTAGATGTGATCTGTGAACCATTGCTAGATATGGATTCTTGATATTGATCATGCCCAAGATTAGATGAATCATTAGGATTTTCAACTTTGATTGTGCCATCATCTATGAGATCTTGGATTTATGTTTCAACTCCATGCAAGATGAAGTTTTATGCTCATTATGTTGATGATATGCACAATAGTTACTCAAGAATCTTCTTCCACATGATGTGGCTTTAGGTAATCTGATGAGATCATTATCAAGAATTTCTTCTAATACTGATTTATAAGATTGCTCCAAAGGAGTGAAGTCTCTCATGCATTTAACCCAAGGTTTATCTTTCATGATGTTACTAATCCATTTGGAGGAAGACTTCGTGGTGTTTTTAGCAACTTTTAGGGCTTTGGAGCCACTTTCTTGATAATGATCAAATAGAAAAGGATAGATTGAGCTTGATGAGGATTTGTTGGATTGTGTATCCTTTTCCCCCTTTAATTCTTGGATTTAAGATTGCATAGTTTGAAGTTGTTTTGATAAAGCTGCCATAAGAATCTCTTCTTGAGTGTTGTTAGGACCATAAGGTTTAGCCCATTTTCTTTTAGACATTGTAAGATTGTCTTGATGTGCTTGCATAGACGATTGAAGAGGAGGTATGATGAATTGATTGATTGACTGACAGGTGCTGAAGTGATATCTAAAGTGCTGATTAAATCCAAGACCAAAGGACAAAGGTGATAAAGTCAAACTGAGAGAGAGAGAGAGAAGAAATGACTCCGATCTTGAGTCAAGGTTAACGAACCTACTCTTGCAACTCAGGATAAGGACAATGCATACAAAAAGATTAAAGTAACAATTCGCTTGGACTAGCACCACGAAATTAGATTTTGAAACAACAACGAGTCAGACTGTCAATAGATTGTAGTCAAAGACAGACTAGTGATGATGTTGATGAGAACATAGATTTGGTGAAAATTCGGATAGAACTTTCACAATAGAAGAGCAATTCAGACATCAAGTTGATAGATTCTCATTGTTTTGATAGTAGATGCAGAAACTCAGACAAGAGTTGACAGCTAACACCTAGAAGTGTAGAATTTGAATTTGAATGATTGGTTTGATGTTTGATTTGAATGTTCATTTTGAATGTTTTGGTGCCTATTTGTTTTGATGCTTCACCCAAGCAAGACACATCAAGCAGAATGTTTGTTGAAAAAAGAACAGAGACACCACAATCCTAGGTAAGCCAGGGCAATATCTGTTGAATTCCCACTTGAACCAAAGTTTAGCCATGCCTACTCATAGCGGACAAATTAGAAGCTTGGAGGCACGGGCTCCTCCTTATAGTGCACTCACTTCTCAGGCACACCAAGCTTTGAATCCCAAGGGTAATGAATTCCCAAGGGACTGTTGTCTCTCTAAGAGTGATGAAAGTGTGGGACCTCTTAGTCAGTCTCTAACCTTTTGCGCCAATAGATAGAGGGATTTTGGTAACTAGAACAAAGTGTGTAGTCAAGGCATCCGTTCAGGTGGTTATACTTGCAGCAGATTAGCTTCATTATGGAGGCCTCCCAACCTACAGAACTTATGTTCTGTAGGCTTTTAAAGCACCACAAGGGTACTGAGGGAGATCTTCTTCTTGGTATAACACAATCAACACCTGCTCACTGTGAGATTAATCACAATGACATTTTTTATATACAGGTTCAAAAGGGCTTGGCTTTAGCCTGTTAGCGGTTGGGAAATCCACTCTCACTGGCTTTGTTAAAGCACTCGGGAGGTAGCCACACTAAAGGATTTTTATATATTTCTCTTTCACCCAAGATCTGGGAAGGTGAGGGGAGAGGATACGTCCATGCAATTCGTTAGGTTTACAAAACTAAAAGACACTTCAAGCAGAATAAGAAAATGACAATAATGTTTCTGGATTTCTGATCATCCCAAAAGGGTGAGAGCATAGTTTCTTGATATTATTGTCATTCCTAAAACATCAAAAAAATGTTCATTTTAAGAAGTCTTGCATGTGGGTTCCTATTTTAAGAAATCAAAAACAAGATGCAAGCATGATGTTTTGAGTTCTATCGATCAAAGGAAACCTGCAAAACCAATTCGTGAGTAGTTTGTGTTTTAGTCTTCTTGGATAACATTCTGCAAGCCATTGTTAGGCTGTATGTAAAAGATAATCACATGAACATTAAAGCCAAATATTAGTCCACATTATCAAAATTCAAAAATTAGAAAAGAGATCACATATTCAGAAAGTAGACAGAAAATCATGTCATTTCAAAAAACATTTCACTGAAAAAGGTGATTGTATGATCCCGTACGAGGCTCTAGAAGCTGCAGAAACAAGGATTAGATAGGAACAATCATGAAAAGCTTCAATATAGAATACCTCTAAGATTCAAAAACAAAAAACTAACTCCAACCCATAAATATTTGGGAAATTCTACCACAAATAATTTTTTTTTCACCTAATTTGGAGTTAAAACAAGCAAGATATGAGCTTTTAAAGTCAGACTGCAAATTGGAAAAGCTCGCTGGTGAAGGCTGAGAAAATTCAAACATTTGCTGACATTATCAAGTAAGGAGGTTAAATTTGATAGCCAAAAGGCTGTCCAAAAATTCTAGTATCCCTACCAAAAAAAATGTCTAGATGGGCGTCAATTTTAGCTTGAAATTTTTTTATAGGGTGACGTGTCTCGATGACATGGCACTGTGCCAAGTGTCAAATTTTCACTTGCCCATTTGGAGGGCTGCAGGAGGAGCGGTCTTCGATGAACATCAAAACTCACAACCTTTATCAGAAACTCAAAACAGTGTATAGATATGCATAAAAGAACACCAAAGAAGAGTCTGTGTTAAATATTATTATTGGAAATACTTTGCACAGTCAGAACGCTGAAAGAAGGCAGGAAAATCATTTGAAAAAATACTCCAGAAGAAATGTGAACTCATGGTATACCAAAACTGTAGGATATGCATAAACTATATTTGTTGAAAAGTGTTGACTGTAGGTCTAAAGCACAAAAAATGTTATTGAATATTGTGGTTTCCACTACTCTAGCAGGCGCACATATAGAATGTGGTGAAAAGGTTTGTAAAATCAAATTAATATAATTTGGCGGGTCTAGAGCTACATTCAACAATCTTTCCCAACATTCTTCTTGCCTATGTGTAAATTGGGAGCTCTGAAATGGGCATGGACATTACCAAAGGCACACAATGGAGGGATATTTCTGTCAAGTATTCTATTTGAATCTTCTCAAGGTTGAGCGTCGATGTAAGACATGGAGTTAAGGGAGGCACTAAAACAATGAATGGATGCACACAGACAGGTTACGGGTAGGGAGGCTGGTGAAGGAGTGTAGATCACTATGGGAAGGAGGAGAGTGGAGGGTGTGAGACGGGTGTGGGGTTGAGAAGTGGGA
>MU224038.1:3473201-3514495 GCA_018584345.1 Thuja plicata
ATGGAAGATATTGGAAGGATCATGTATGCAAAATGTGGAAGGATAGACAAGGTACGTCAACTGTTTAAAGCCAAATTCCACAACCTTTGCAAGCATCCTTCCAGCCTGTGACAAAATTGGAGCTTCCAAACAAGGCATTGATATCCATCAAAGCATAACGGAGGGGGAATTTGTTATCAAATATTTTATCAAAATGAGGGGTTCAAACCCTAGTACAGACAATCTGTATAATGGATAAGAAATCCATGACTTTGACAAGAGTCAAGAAAACAAAATTAGATTACCTAGTCAGTGCCGATGAGCTTCCAAACAGTGCCGATGAGGTTTCGCGCTGCAACCTTGAAAACATTCGCCGTGGTAATAATGAAATGAATTTTTTTTTTTTAAAGTTATTCTTTTGGTCGAACTTGTGACGAACACGGGCACAAATTAAAAGAAATGAAAGTTTTCCTTCTATAACGACCAACCAAAACTTTTTTATTTTTTTAAAGTTATTCTTGTGGTCCAACTTGCGACGAACATGGGCATAAATTAAAAAAAAATGAAAGTTTTCCTTCTATAACGACCAACCAAAATTTTTTTATTTCATGGTCAAAAATTTTGGTGGAAAAACCAAGTCAAATGTACTAGTGAAATGTGACTAGCAATACCTAAGGGACAAAAGGCACCTATGTCCATGTTTTCATCTCTTGGGATTATTGCTCTTTTTCTCTTTTTTGCTTTTTTTGCTACCAAGGTGCCTATTGCTAGGTTTTCACCAAGGCACTTTTTCAATTTTTTTTTTTTTTATTTTTTTTTTATCATCAAGGCGCCTATTTGCTAGGTTTTCACCAAGACAACATTTTTTTATTTTCCAAATGTTTTTTCTTTCTTCATGCTCAATTTTATCCTTTTTCTGATTTTCTACTTTTCCAATGTTTTTGGCTTTTTGAACTTTCTAATTTTTTTGTATTTTGATATTTTCTCCTCTTTTTTTTTGTATTTTTGACTTTATCTCATGTACAAAGGTGATACTGACTCATCTGATACTCTCAACTTATACTCTTTCCTTTGATACTCTTTCGCCTATTCAGGTGTGAAACCTCTTAAGATGAATGCTATTGATAGGTTCTTGCAATTCATCACCATCACAATCGGCCAATTTTTGAGTCCCCGTTCCAAAAGAAGAAACAATGAAAAAAGGACCAAGCCAATTTGCTTCCCACGTTCCTTTTTTTTCTCTATCAACCTGATTTTTTTGATTTTCTCTCAATACTAAATCTCCCACTTGAAAGGTTCTTGGTTTAATATGTTTGTTATAGTTCCTTGAAATTCGATTCTGATACACTTTCAAATGATCATAAGCTTGATTTTGATGTTCCTCCAACATCTCCAATTGTTGAAGTTGGGTGACCCTATAATCCTCATCTGTAATAAATCCATGTAATGACACTCTTAAGGATGGTATTTCAACTTTTAAGGGTAGAACAACTTCGGCCCCATAAACCAATGAAAAGGTGTAGTTCCTATCGGGGTGTGAATACTAGTTCTATAAGCCCATAATGCTGGATTGATTTGAAGGTGCCGATCTCTTCCTGAATTACCAACCGATCTTTTTAGAATTTTGAGGATATTTTTGTTGGTAGCTTTTTCCTATCCATTACCTTAAGGATAGTAAATGGATGAAGAGTGATGAGTAATATGGAATGTGTCACAAAGTTCATCTACATCCTTGCTCTTAAACTATTTTCCATTATCTATGATGATGGTGTGAGGAATTCCATATTTGCAAATGATATTATTAAGGATGAACATGGAAATTTGCTTCCCCGTTGCAGCTGTTAAAGGGACGACCTCAACCTGTTTAGTGAAGTACTCCGTTGCAGTGAGAGTGTACTTGTGTCCATTTGAAGAAGGTGGATAGATTATACCAATTAAATCAAAACCCCATTGGTAGAATGGCCATGGTGTGACAAATGGGTGTAACTCTTGTGCTGGTGCATGGATCATATCTCCATGGTATTGACATTTTGCACAAACTTTGACAAACTGACGAGCATCTCTTTCTAAGGTTTTAAAAAAGTACCCCATGCATAGGATTTTCTTAGCTAGGTTTAAACCACTAGAATGTGACCCACAAATCCCCTTGTGAACATCTTTTAAAACTAATTTTGATTCATCTTCCTCTAGACATCTAAGGAGCATTTCGTCAAGACCCTTACAATACAATGTGTAAGAAAGGATGGTATAACGAGCCACTTGTCTTATGAAATTTCTCTTTTGGACACGCGTTTGTTCTATAGGTAAGGTTTGGTTTTTTAGGTAAGCATAAATGGGTCCATACCATGGTGAGTCATGTCCATTTAGAAGGGCAATAATGTGGGTATCAGGTAGGTCAAATGCTGGTTTAACCAATTCTTGCACCAAGAACTCATACCTTGCATTTTGATCGGGCATTTGAAGTAAATATGCCAAGGTAGCCATTGCATTCGCTGCTCTATTCCTGTCTCTTGGGATTTGTTCAAAATTAATCAAAGAAAAGTACTTTTTCCAATCATCAACCAATTTCTTGTAAGGCATCAATTTTTCATCCTTGGTATTATACTCATCATTGACTTGACTGATAACTAATTGAGAGTCCCCATAGACTTGTAATTCTATGAAATTCCATTCTAAGACCATCTTGATACCTATGACCAAAGCTTCATACTCTGCAATTTTGTTTGTGCAAGGGAACAATAACTTGTAAGATTTTGGAATTGTGTAACCTTGAGGAGTGATAAAAAGAATTCCTACCCCACTACCATTTTGGATGTAAGATCCATCAAATTATAAAGTCCATGTTTTAGCTTCCACATTAACAATCTCAGAATCCAAAAACTCCTCTTGAATTGGATGTGTAGATTCTTGAGGATAATCAGCCAATTGATCTGCAATAACTTGACCTTTGATTGATTTCCTATCAACATACTCAATGTCAAATTCACTAAGCACCATCACCCAGTTTTCAATCCTTCCAGTTAGAGCTGTTTTGCTAAGTACATATTTCAATGGATCAATTTTAGCTATGAGCTTCACCTTATGCATCAACATATAGTGTCTTAACTTTTGAGAGGCAAATACCACTGCTAGGAAATCCCTTTCCATGAAGCTATAGTTTAATTCATATTTGATCAAAGTTCTACTCAAGTAGTAGATAGCCCTTTATTTTCCTTAATTATCCTCTTGTACCAATATAAATCCTAAAGTTTTTTTCGTGGCTAAAATATAGAGTAGTAAAGGTTTTCCTTGAATAGGTGACATCAAGATGGGTGGATTCATCATGTATGTTTTCAACAATGTAAAGGCTTTATCACATTCTTCATCCTATGTAAAGATGGTGTCCTTGTGTAGCAATGTTGTGAAAGAATGGAATTTTTCTTCCAATTGGGAAATGAACCTCCTTATAGATTGAAGCCCCCCTTGAAGTGACCTCATTTGACTAATATTCTTTGGAATATCCATATCCATTATTTCTTGTACTTTTTCAGGATCTACTTCAATGCCTTTTGCAGAAACAATGTATCCTATGAGTTTCCCAGATTGTACCCCAAAAGCACACTTCTTTGGGTTGAGTCTTACTTTAAATTGTTCTAGCCTTGCAAAAATATTTTCAAGTATGGGTAAATGATATTTTATTTCATGTGACTTAGCTAGAATTTCATCCACATAATCTTCTTGAAAGGTGTGCATCATATCATGAAAAATGGTAGTCATTGCTCTTTGATAAGTGGCTCCGACATTTTTGAGACCGAAGGGAATCACATTCCAACCAAAATTACCCCATGGGAATGTAAAGGCTTTCTTCTCTTGATCCTCAGGTGCAATGAAAATTTGATTATACCCACTAAATCCATCCATAAGTGAAAACATAGAATGACTCGCAGTTAGATCCACAATAGCATCAATGCTAGGTAATGGAAAGTCATCTTTTGGGCAAGCAAGGTTTAAATCTTTGAAATTCATGCAAACTCTTATGGATTTATCATGTTTGGTAACCGGTACAATATTGGATATCCATTCAGCATATGCAATTACTCTTATAAATCCCACCTTGAGAAAATTTTCCAATTCTTCTTTGACTAAAAGGACTACATGTGGATGCATTTTTCTCAATTTCTGCTTGATAGGCTTAACTCCAAGTTTTACATTCAAATGATGCATTATGAAGCTTGGATCCAATTTGGGCATGTTGGCATATGACCATGCAAAGTTGACTTGTTTTGATTGAAAGAATTTGATGAACTCTTTCCTCTCCAAGGGACTCAAAGATGCTTCCAAGTGAATAAATTTAGGATCCACTTCGGTACCAATATTAACCTTTTCTATTGGTTCAATGAGTATAGGTGATCTTTCATCCTCATGTGTTGGTAAGGTGTCCAACCTCTCTTCCTTAGGTGCCACAGTTGGGTTTTCACCTTTGGAAACATCCTTTATTTTTACTTTTTTGGGTCTAGCACTGCCACATGGTGGTTTTCACCACTAGACCTTCTCATTTTTTTGTATTTTTTATTTTCATTTTTTGGATTAAGAGGTTGAACACCTGCCCCTATCATCATGTTTGGAGTGAATTCATTGATGGAAGAATTTGGTTCAACCGCATTGAGGTGTAGGGCCATTGCATTGTCATTTGGGAAGTATAGTAACTCATTTGACTCGGAAAGATCCCAATAAATAAGTTCAGTATGCAACAAGGACAAGGATTCATTAGATGGGTTATCATTTGAAGGATTTAAGGACATGACTTCATTGGAGGATTCATACATTATATCATCAAGGTCTATGACATGTGCCTCTTCCAAATGGTCCATGGAAGAAGGATCAAAATCCTCTTCACTAGAGTCCTCTGAGATTTCCATAGGAAAGAAAGCATGTGGATTAAACACTAGGTTAGAATCTCCCACCCATGAAGGTACCCAAGGTTCACCTACCCATTGAGTATAAATAAATTCTTGTTCTACATTAGGTTGTTGAGGTTCACTTGATGTTTGAGTAAAAGTTGAACCTTGAGTCACATGTTCTTGAGTTTCAACTTTAGGAGGAGTTGCATAAGTGTGAATGGTATCAAACTCTATGTCATGGCAAGATTCTTTAGAAAAATAATCCCACACATAATCCCTAGAATCATCTTCACTTTCAAAACTAACAAGGTGTATATGTGCACAAGAATCATGCATGGGACTTGAACGTTCTCCTTTATGCTGAAAACCTATGCCGGCTTTCTCTTCTTTTGCTCTCCAAACTAGTTCAATGGGTTCTAACAAACCTCTATGTCAAACTCCTAAGGGTACTCTTCCCTTATATCCCATTTTCTTCATGATATCAAATCCTTTTCCATATTTATCAGTTTGGATATTAATATGTTGCACCCTTTCAATAGGAATATTTAAATTATCCTCATCCTTATAAATCCATTGCAATACTTCATTATCCTCTATTTCCATTGCTTGTTTGTCACATTCTCTCACAAAATGAGAATTATATTTATGGGTTTTATGATCTTTGGATGGTTTCCCATGTGTCCTTGGAGATGTAGGTAAATCAAATAGGGAAACGAAATATTCCCCTACCCCTTTTGAGTGAATTTTTGCATTGTTTCTCAAATTGGTTCATCATGTCACTCATCTTTTGATAATGATCTTTCTTAGCTTGTTATCTTTCTTCCTTAGTGGGTTTTGAAGTTTCCATTCTCAATGTTGAAGTCTTGACTGAATTATCATTTGAATTTGAACTCTCATAACTCATCTTTTCTTTTCCCTAAGTTTATGTAGTTGAGTTAGTTTGAGTAGGGTTAGAAGATGATGTAACATTTGATGTTGGTTTTGAACTTTCCTCTTTGGCTTCCTTCATGGTAATATCAGGGATAATTCCTTCCCTATTGTGAGGAATGTACAATTCATGACTTGGCTTGAAAGCATTACAATATTGGAAAGGGTTTGAATCTCCTCCAATCATGATCTCCTCTCCCATGTGTGGAAAATTTATGCATTGGTGATATGTAGAGGGTACCGCTTTCATTTCATGTATCCATGGCCTTCCTAATAGGATATTGTAAGTCAATTTCATATCAAGGACCTTCCATATGGTATCCTTTTTGATAGGTCCCACTTGAATTGGTAGAATAATCATACCCTTTGAAGATCATTCCTCCTCATCATAAGCCTTAATGGTGATTTGCTTTTTAGGATCAATGGATGATTTGGTTAACCCTAATGAATTGATAAGGTTTAAAGTACAAATATTAAGACCAGCTTCCCCATCTATGAGAACTGTCTTGACCCTATGTCTTTGGATGAACACCTCTATATGCAAGGGTAAGTTTTGAGGATGTGTGATAGACATATCATCTTGCTTTGAAAATGAAAGACAATGAGGGGATATGAGATGTCCTACCATGTTCTGAAATTTTTCTTCTTCCAAGTTTATGGGAACGGTGGTCTCAACCAAGGAATTTTCCAAAATCTCCCTGTGATTAGGAGATAATTTCAACAACTCCAAAATTGATATTTGGGCTTGAGTATTTTGTAATTGATCCACCAAACTATAAGGCTTTGTTTTAGGTGGTGTTTGTTTAGCCAAAATAGTTGGTGTTTTAGGGCCAATAGTAATAGGAGTACCCCCTTGTAGGGTAACCTTTGAGGCTTTCCCTCTTGTGATGGCATTAGAGGATTCCACTTTATGTTGATCTTTGATCACCACAAAATTGATATTACTCTCATGGCCAGATATAGCATTGATAGTATTATCATAGGTATGGGAAAAGTTAACATTATTATTGCCTCTTGCATTGTTCCCATTGTTTCCTCGATTGTTGGAATTGGAAGATTCTCCTTTTTCCTGCTTATATAAAGGAGTCTTAAAGGATATGTGATCTTCATTAGTTTGAGGGTACTCTACTTTTATCACATCATTGTTAATGGGATCTTGTACCACATGTTTAAGATGCATGCAATCATTGGTCTTATGTCCCCAATTTCTATGATACTCACAATGGTTATTCTCACTCCACCAATTTGGCTTGATTTGAGGTTCATATGGTTGAGCCCTTGGTAGGTCAATAAGTTTTTTTGGAATAAGTGTCCTTAATGCATTTTCCAATGGTTCACCCAAATTAGTGAAAGTCCTCTTGGCTGTAGGTGCAAAGAAAGGTTTAGGCTTGTAAGCCCCTTGATTATTCCCAAAGTTGTTATTAGTGTTATTGTTGTTAAAGGGCACTTTGGGTGCTTGATTCACATTATTGGCTTGAACTGAGTTTTGATTGAGATTGAAAGGGGTGGCCTTTAAATTATTTGCCTCTACCACTCCTTTATTGTTGTTATTTCTCATCCAGAACCGGTTGTTGTTAGAGGTATTGTGATTTTGATTAGTGTTGGAGTTATTGTTGTTGTTATTGTTGTTGTCCTTGTAAAGTTTGATTTCTCCACTTTTAACCAACACCTCTTCAATTGTTACCCCATTTTCAATTAGATCTTGAAATGTCCTAGGACATTGTAGCCTCAATCAATAGTTCATTTCATGATTCAAGTTATTCACAAAGATATCCAACTTCTCCTTTTTGGGTATAGTTCAAGGGTATCTAGAAAATACCGCTCTCCACCGTTGTAGGAAAAGTAGGAATCCCTCTCATTCTCTTTTCTTAGTGTTACATAAATTAAGCATTGTAATTTCATGTTTGATATTATAAGAGTAATGAGTTACAAACTTAGAGGCCAATTCTTCAAAGGTTCGAATGCCGGAGGGTAACTTCGAAAACCACTCCATTGTATTACCTCCCAAAATTCTAGGGAATAACCTCATTAGGTAAGTTGTGTCGTGCATGAACTCTAGACTTAAGGCACAAAATTCCCTTAATTGATCTTGAGTATCAGTTGTTCCTTCATATTTGTCATATTTGGGAAAGATAGCATTAGTTGGAAATGGAACCATGATTAATGTCTTATCAAAGGGAAAAGGACACAAAGCTTTGATAGAAAAGGGTTTAGGTACCCCAATTTGTTTCATTGTGTCCAATTGCATTTGAAAAAGTTTGAATTGCTTATTCATGATGTCAATGGGATTAGCCTCAGCTTCTTTTTGTTTGAGTTTGTTGACATCATAGTCATGTGGAAGTTTGAGACCCATTTGTGCTAGGTCTAGAAAGTACTTTTCCTTGTCTTTTTCCAATACTTTTTCCATAAGTTTTATGAAGAAGGGAATTTGCATTGCTTCATTAAACTTTTCATCAGTGGCTTCTTAATCATTAGGGTCAATGTTTCCCCCATTGTTATTATTGTTCAACCCTTGGTTGTTAGGGTCACCATTTGCTCCTCCAAGATTGGTATTGTTTAACCCTAGATTGTTAGGGTCACCATTTCCCCCTCCATTGGTATCATTATTGGATCTTTGGTGGTTAGGGTTAGCATTTCCCCCTCCATTATTGTTAGTGTCCTTATTAACGATTGATTTGGTCGGGATTCATGTTGCCAAATGTCAGGATCTGTTTACTTGATGGGTTCTTGTAAAGGTCTTAAAGAACTAAAAGGATCACTCAGAAAAGGACACTCTTGCCTTAGATAAGATTCATCTGGTTGTAGGGTAGCCTTAATGTAATTATATCATGTAAAATCTAGCATTAACATAAATCAAATAAAGATCTTAGGCTTTTGTATCTCACTTGAATGATCAATCCTTGGATGATTTTGTAAAATGTCCAATAATGGCGGATTTTGATCCAACTGAGTATACAAAAAGGTAAAACATCCAAAAGGGTATCCAAAAATGGAAGCAACTTGTTTTCAAATCCTCGGGATGTATGCACTATTTTCCCTTCTTTTTTTTTGGGTGGCTCTTGCCTGTGTGTAGGCGGGTTTCAAATGTTTCCACGCGGTTACTGGAATTTTTGTACATGGCATTCTGCAGTTTGTAGGTGGCATTTTCTTATTGATAGGCGATTTTTAAATGTTGACAAGCGGCACTTTCTAGTGGCTTAAGCGGCTGTTGAAAGTTTGTAAGTGGTTTTTTGAAGTTGTAGGCAGCCCAAAATTGTTTGTAAGTGGCCCTAAATTGTTTATAGGTGGCACTTTGCTGATCGAGGTTGAAATTTTCAAGTTTTTGAATTTTTAAAAGTTTAATAATTCTGATCAGACTCATTAAAGAGGATTCTTGTGTGAAAATCAAATACAAACTCAACACACACATCAAGTTTGCACCATATCCCTAAAACAACACTAAAAGTGTATGTTCTCAAATTTTTTATTTAGAGGTATAACGTAAGAAACTCTTCCAAGCAATCTACCTAAGAGTCAAACAAATTTTGGCTTTTAACAATGGCTCTAAAGAGGTAGGCTTGCTATTTAACAAGGTTTTAATTCACCTCCATTCTAAATCTTGCCAAGTTCTTTTACCCCCTTGGGGGATTCCCACATGCATGAAAGTAAAATTTTGCACAATCCCAAAGGACTACTCGAGGAAGTGAGGATGACTTGCACAAGATTTAGTCACTTTCTGATTAAGGTAAAGTGCATTTTTTTTATAGTGGGTTGGATGATATTGCAGCAAAAGTGATTGTCTCCCACTTTGGGTCATTCCCTCTCACCGCCTTCATAAAATAATTCTTAGGAGGTAGGCCCTCTAAAGCTCTAATTTATCTAGCATGTATAGAAAACAAGAAATTGAATTCAGTTCAACAAGTTTGGGAATTTGATTCACTCAAAGAGTGAAGAGAATATCCCTATTTTTGTTCCTTATTCAAAACACCTCAAGCACGCTTGTTCTTTTTCAACCCCTTGACAAGGGGGTTCTTAAAATTGAAGTGTTTGGTTAATTCCTTATCCCTTTCTTTCTACCAAATTGAATTTGCACTTTTGGTTTTTTGATTCAATTCGAAAAGTGAAGAGCATATGCCTAATGCTTGTTCAATTTGAAAAAAATAGAGGTTTTTCTAATTAGACTAGATTTAAATGAAAGCCACAATTTAAGCAAGTGCAAGCTTGATTATAGAAATACCTTATTTTCTAAGCTAGCAAATGTTAGGCACATTTTTGATATATTTGCTATTTTTTTTTTTTTTTATAACTCAGCTAGTGGCAATCATCCCCACTCCGGCTCCTCCAACAAGTTAGTCAACACAATAGAGACAAAGTGAAGAAAAACTTGCAAATCAAATTGACAATCCACTCCTAAGTTCTTTTGATCAAAATTTTGCACTATCAAGCTTTAAAGAACTAGAAATGAAAATCACTCAAAGAGTAGGGAATTTCCATTTGTATGCAAAGAAAACATTAATGTAATGATCATACAAATTCTCCTCTTCTTTTAAACTTTCCAAAATAATTGATGCATGAATTTCTTTGGAGAGTTTGTTTTGTGCTCTTACCTCTTTTCTAGGCCTTGTAAATCTTTTCTCTGGTTTCTGCACTTTCAGATGATTTTTCATCTACAACAATGAAAAACACAGAGAATTAAAACAGTGAGAAAATCATTAAAAACTTGATTCAAAGTAAAAATCTCTACGTGGAATTTAACAGCTAATACGTGGCTTTTAACTGTTAGCAAGCATAAATTAAAACTTTAAAAGAGGAAATTAAATCTTAAGAAGTGGCTCTGGAAATACCAAAGGCAGCCAAAGAAAAACCACAGGTAGCACAAAATGTGCAAAGTGCAGCTAAAGGTTGATAGTATGCGGCTCTTGGAAGATCACTGGTGGTCTTTAGCTGCTGACAGGCAGGGCTTTACAGATCCAGGTAGCACACTTTAAATCACAAGTGGCCTAAGAATAAAATACATAATAGAAAAATTTTGTACGTGGCTCTTGACTGTTCATAGGTGGTTCTAAATTCTTCGTAGGCTGCTCTTCTCCTATTTTCTGCAAAATGACAAGAAAATGATGCAAATCACACAAAATTTTATGATAAAAATGATAGAAATGAGGCCAAAAGCCCCATGTTGGGTTCCATTTGTGTGTGAGAAATTACACCTTCATAAAATTAGGATCAATAACAACAATTCTATGGAAAGAAAATACAATTTTAGTCTAAGAATTGCAATTAAATCCATGACATCTCATGGTTCCCTATCTAAGCTTTGTTAAGAGAGCTCTTAGCCTTAATCTCTCTCAAGGACAATCCTAGAATGAGAAAAATTGATATAAAATGCTTAATCTAGCTTAAATTCTCAAAGATGTGTGTGTTTTCAACTCAAATGCTCATGATTCATGCTCTCAAATCAACAATTGCTTCTCAAAATGATCAAAATTCTATGCAAAAGCTCACTATGCTCTCAATTGCTCACAAATTGCCTATAATAAGGATGCTTTGCACTTGAATTTATAGGATCTCAAGTGCATAGAAAATGGCTTGTATTTATAGAAAATTCCCAAGGCTAGGGGGTAGAGTGAATTAACCATGGGTTAATGCTTGGTTGAGTTTGATCCCTCTAATGGTTTCAAATGGGGGACCATTTAAATGGTTGTCCTCAAAGGGTGGGACAAGAAGACAAAATCCTCAATTCTCATTGGTTGATCAATTTGAGTTGAAATAAATTAGGAATTATTTAATTCAATCAATTAATTAATTAGCCATGTAAGGGTTAATGGGTTGGATTTGATTTTTGATTTTAAAACTATACAATTAATTGATTAAAATCAATAATATAATTTGATTATTTGATTTCATTATTATTTAATCCTTTGATTTTGATTGATTTTGTCCAATTTGCTTGATTTTAATCCATTTTGATGCATTTTGATGAGATTTAGGGCAATTGGCTAAGATTTGCAAATTTGGATGATTAAGAGACACCTGGTCAATTTTAGGTGTCTACAGGAGGCTTTCCCTATGTTATGATCATGGAATATATCATTGAATACTATGTGATTGGTTATACCTTGGATTGGGTATTTGTGACATCACTAACCCATGTGTCGATTAGACCTTGTATGACATTTTTCAATTGGTAGGAGTTGGGTGTCTTGTATACTTTTACCCGATGATATTCACAAAATTTGTTATCATTCCACCACTTGGGTTTCACAAAACCATGTTTCTATTCTATGATTTTGTACAAAGTGATAGTATTGGTTTGAATCAGCTTTTTCAAGGCTGACTCTATCTGTAGACGTCCAAAATCATCCTTATATTAATTTAATTAATATTCCCATAACATTATAGTTAATTTTAATTAATTATATTTGTTATATTCTTCTATCTATTTAATTAATTAATTAAATTAAATATGATTCATCTTCATAGTATTTAAATATTATTCCCCCTTTAATTTATTAAATCACATTTATATACATTTCCCTCATTAATCCCTTTTAAATAAATTTATAATTTATTTATTCCTCCACATGACTTAATTCTACTAAACCACAATTAATCTAAATCTAATTTAGATTAAACTAATTTGAACCTAGATCCTACCCTACCTCACATCACTCTCACCAAATAGACCTACTAACTAATTAACTAAGGTTAATTAGGTTGATTTCTTGATTCCTACACATATTAGTCCTAATTATTTGCTCACACATGTGTGAGCAAATTCTAAAAATTTTCTTTTCCAAATAATCCTAATTTGGTGCCAACAAGGTTTCTTACAACCTTGATGACACTTTCTTACACTTTCTAAAAGTGTTTTTTTGGACAAAAACCCTTACACCTCTTACAAGATCCTTCACATGTGTACTTTAAGCACACCTTGACCCATCACATCAAAAGTTGCTCACACATGTGTGAGCAAAGTGGGCCTCTTGCATGGCTTATGTCTCCGTCATGTGGCACCTATGTGGATGCCACTTGAGCTCTACCTCATCCAAGCCCTCTCTCTCCAAAAAATCTATAAATAGAGGCCATTGTCAAGAGAAAATCATCTCCCTTTTATGCATTGTTATCATGCTAGTTTAGCTCTAGATTTATTTAAGCAATTTAGCATTTCATAGCAATCTTAGTTCATTTTCATATTTATTTCATTGTTGAATCTAGATATCACATGCTAGGATTAATGGTGAATGAATCTAGTTCTATTATCTCATGCATGTCATTCTAGCTTAGTTGTTGCATCTTCATCATCAATGGTGAAAGCTTGAGACAAGTTCTTCATACTTGTTCTTGAGCACTTCATCACATCCATTAGTTTGCATTCTAGGTTTCAATTCACAGAAAACAAGCAAATCAAGTTGGATTTAGATATTGTTTTGGGAGAGCACACCCACAATAATCTCTAAGAGAAAATCAACAAGGCATTGGGTGCCCTTGTTTTTCCTCATCGGTGGTTGTGGTGTTAGTTCTTGTCTTCTTTATTTCATTCACTTGAACATGTTAACTCTTTGAATCTTTGCTTTAAATGACTAATCTCTAACGTTTGCATGTTATAGTGATTGTCTTGGACAGGTTACTTTTCATCACATGCATTTTGGCATGCCAAGTGGGACCCACGTCCCTATTTTCTAGCATTTTTCTAGCATTTTTCATGATTCTAGAAAATTTTTACACAGACCCATCTACACTCTGATTCCACTGTCTGTGTTTCTAGAAAGCTGTCTGTGCAGATCACCATCTGCGATACTTCACCGTCTGCGCATATAAACTATCGTCTCTGCCTGCTATAAAACAAACTTGCAAAAATATGGTTTAAACTATTTTTTATCAAGTTTTAAGTGTTTTAACTCTTGGGTTTTTGACAGGAACATAATTTTTAGGAGTTAAATGCGGCTAAAATTTGATAAAAATCTCATTTTTATGTTTGCTAAGTCATTTTTTAACAGAATCTGACTATTTTTTTATTCGGCCGTTTGTGCAGGTGAACAACTGTCTGCGCAAATCGTCATCTGCGTGGATCGCCATCTGTGTTGTTTTCCTGTGGGCTACCATCTTTTGCAACATTTCATATCAGAAAACTACTAACTATTTTTCATGCAGGTTTCCTTATATTTTTAATTTTTGGGAATGAAATTGTATAGTTAATCATTTGTCTTTTTAATGTATGTTTCTTAAGGAAAATTTACCACATCAAATCTTGAATGCTTAAGGGAACAAATTTCACATATCTCGAATGACTTAAGGCAAATCAACACACCTTACAAGCTTTCCTTTTTTTGCTGTGGGAAACAAATTGAACTTGCATATTTAAACATACTATTGTGTCTTTTGCTTAGGTAGAAAACACATAGTTTCTCTAATTAGGTTCAATTTGGAATGAATTATTCTTGGTGTGTTTGAAGAAGTGTTTTTCAACACTTCTTTCGAGCTATTTTGTCATTTAGATTAGATCCCTTTAATATACATGACACTATGATTAATTTATAGTTGTATCCTCTCCCCTTGCCTTCGTGGAACTTGGGTGAAAAGAAAGCTTAGCTTAATCAAGCTTCTAGAGAGGCATGTCTAGAGGGTGTGCTTCCCCTTTAGAGGGTGACCTCAAACCAGTAATTTCTTCGGCCGGTATAGAAATAAAGTGCGACCCAAAGGTCCACTTTATCCCTTCAAGCTCAGGTAGGTCATGTTCAAAAGTAGTCCATACTGAGTGAATATCCTCAGCATATTGGCATGGTTGAACTAGAGACTTAAGTGTCTCACACTATACAAACTGATTGCGGGGATGCCACAAAATCTTATTAGCAACTGTAACTTAGTAACCTACCTGATTCACCTCCGAACGATGATTTATTATAGTGCAAGGGGAGGTAATATTCTCACCCCAAGATTCCTATCATATGTGTCCCAAGGTATTATGTTGCAAAATAGATCTTCGTAGCATAGAAATAATGCTTGGCAAAAGGCAAAAACACGGGCGCCCTTCCGGGGGTGACACTGTTGTGTGAGCTGAAAGACTACCAAACAATGGGCCTATAATATTTTATGCAAAGCCAATTTCCTAAGGTAGCTACTATTTGAACTATCGTCATTTTGATAAACCAAGTGAAAATATAAGTCGCTTGAAATAGTCACTTGAAAATACACAAATGAAATATCACAATTTTATCAAAATTCCCCAAAGTCACAATTGCTTGTCTCTTGAAAGGTTGCTTTGTCCCTTCCAGGACTATTTTTCAGATATGTGTCTTCAATAACTGTTAGCTATGCCCAAAATCTGAGTCAGGGTATACTTAGCGTAGTCAATGCCTTTGATGTATGTTGAAAATCAATACATTCCAATGAACAAATTGACCTAAAAAGTCCAAAATCATTCAGAATCCTACATTGTCATCTCCACATCAACCCACTTCATCATCATCATCGTACTTATCCTAATCACCTTTTCCAAGTCATTTTTCTTCTTCTCAATCATTCTAATCATTCCATCCTAAACATCCACAATCTTCCTAATCCTCATCCTAATCATCCCTCTAATCCACATCAACATCCTCTTTCTTAATCCAATCTAATCATTCATATTCCTCCAACCTAATCCAATCATCATTCTTCTAATCCAATCCACTTGTCAACCTCGTATCATTCTATCCAATCCTAATCTAATTCATCTTCCTCTTAATCCAAAACCAATCACACCTTAATTATTCCATTGTCTTCAAACATCTCCCATTCATCTTTTAAAGTTCATCCATTCTTACTTCAAAATCTTCATTCACATCACCTTCTAGTTCCAATTTTCATAAAATCTTCTACTTTTGCCTTAGGAGCACCATCATAATCCTTGGACTTTAATCTCAGTTATCTTGATTGACCCACATCCAGCATAGTCAAGATTAAACCACATCAAATCAAACTTCATCTTTCACACCTCCATCAAGATGTTTCATCTCAAATCTTAGGTTGGAAGAGTTATCAAATTGTTTCATAGACCCTCATCGTTAGAAAACATCTATTTGAATCATATTACTTTGAGAACATTAGTCCATCTCAAGTAATTAATTCTCTTAGTCATATCCTCTTTTTCTTTGGATCATTAGTCTATCTCCAAGTAGAAGAATATATCATCATCCAAATCAATCCTTTGTTTGCACCATCATAGGGTCTTGTTTCACTTAGGTTTGTCTCAAACCTTTAAATCAAAATCAAATCAAATCAAATCCAACTTTGAGGCCCTGCCCTCATAATCAAATCCAATCAAATCAAAATCAATCAAATAAAAATTCTTGAGGCCTTTCCCTCTTAAATCAAAACAAAGTCCAAGTATTTTTCCTAAGTCCTAAGTTCATATTTCATCCATCCTCAAATCTGTCACTTCATCCACTCTTAATCTAAAACTTCTTGTACATCATCTTCTAAACCAATTCAAACATCATGGATATGGATTGGTTTCACAAAATGGTTGAGGACTATAAAGTACTAAACCCTAATCCTCAAACCATACCTCCAATCCAACCTACCTACAAAATCAATCCTCAACAAATCATATCCAATCCAAGTTCATCTACCATTTCTTATCCTTCCTCTACCTTTGACAAGGGAAATTCATCTCATAGCCATCTTTCCCACGAGATTAAAGAACTCTGAAACATTGTCTTTAGCCTACAAAATGAGGGTCAAAAGAAAATTTTTTCCTTTGAAGACATATGTCCTTCCCCATTTGTCAAAATTCATGATTCCCATCTCCCATTTAATCCCAATCCTACACCTAACCCCCCACATTTTGAGCTTCATGTCCAAAATCATAATCCTTATCCTCCAAATAATCCCAATCCTCCAAATCCTACATCGTCCCCATCCCACACTACCTTTTCCATTGAATGGATGCAAAGGCTAGAAGAAAAATATAAATCCCCAAATCAAGTTGTCAAATCCCCTGCAGTCATGAACCCACCACCATCCCCTCCAAATCAATACATACCTCAATCTCCTAATCCTTATGAGTATCCCATCCCTCCATCCAATCATGTTGAAGCTTCCACCTCCTCCATCACATTACCCCCACAAGTCCACACATGTCAAGAACTTGTTCCAAAGCATGATAACATGGATTCCTCTTCTCCTCTAGCTCTAAACATTCCTCTATCTTATGACACCTCTCAATCTTATGACACCTTTCTATATGAAGATTCTCTCCTTCTATATCAGGATCCACTTATCCTCCTTAACCCATCTCATGATCCTATTCCTAATCAAGATCAAGACATCCCCTCCACCCCATCCAATGATTCCCCCCCACGTCAAGAGTTAACCTTCGCTTACTTGCCACTTCATGAAGTTATTCTATGTATCCCATCCACTAAACTCCCTCCGTGTCAAGATCAAATTGTTCCATCTCATGATTACATCCCCTCCATTTCATTGCATGATTCCCTTCCATCTCAAGTTCCACTCACTCCAACACATAATTCTCCCCAAAGTCAAGATCAAAGTGCCCATTCAAATCCATGTCATAATGCCTATCCCTCTCAAAATACTATTATCCCTTCACATGCTCCTAATCCTCCACAAAATCCCATCAAACCTATCCAATCCATCCATAAACCCCATTCGCATGGACTCGCATCTTGTGTTCAAAATAAAAAGTGTCCCATTGAAAAAAGAATGTCTCAAGATGTTGGTAAATCTTCCACCCCTTCTACGTCTGAAATTCTTCCATCTAAACTCAAATTTTCCCATCCCTCATCCTCCAAATCCATTTTAGTCCCTTATGTCCAAAAATTCATCCCTTCCTCATCCACATCCATTTTGGGCCCTTATGTTCAAAACTCAATCCCTTCCTCATCCACATCCATTTTGGGCCCTTATGTTCAAAGCTTCATCCCTTCCTCATCCACACCCATTTTGGGTCCCTATTTCCCAAAAACAAATCATTCATCCCTCCCATCCATTTTGGGTCCTTACATACCTTCATCCACCATACCCAAGTGCACCACTCCTTAACCTCAAATCCATAACAAAGATCAACAAAGGCACACATCCTTGTATCCCTTCCAACATTCACCTTTCATTATTCCCTCCATTAACCCTCCAAACTATCCATCCTCAATGCCCATTCCATTGCTATTGGAAGAAATTTGGATGCCAAAGCTAAAATGCATAAAGCCAAAATCCACAAAAAAAACAAAATTAAATTAAAAAAAATAAAAAAAATAAAAAAATCCAAGGATCAACATGTCCCATCTAAAAGACATGTTCAAGAAAAGATAAATATGATCCACAAGAAAGAAAATTCAAAAGGCCACCAAGGTCCAAATTGAAAAATTCAAAAATCATGTGGATTCCCAAGCTACTTATTGGAGCAATGCATCTCAAAGCAAAATCAAAGTTTGCATCCAACCTTGCTAATCCAAAGCTTCTTCCCTTCATAAATCTATTTTATCCTCCCTTTAAAAATACCACATCTCTCAAATTCATTTTGGATCCCAAAATCCACTACTCCTCATCCACTACTCCCCATCCACTACTCCACCACCCTTGTGTGTGCCAATGATGATCTCTCTTACTCCCTTATCCATTTCTTCACAAGTCTTTCAACATCCCATCCATTATCCACCAATCCTTCCCCATCCTCCCATCCCATTAATCCAACCCTATTCATAAACCCTTATCCCCCCTCCACCCCCCCATCCATTTCATCTCCACTCCCACCATCCTACCAACATCTATAAGCATTTATCTAAAAGTCCTTGGTCCATTATATATATAGAAAAATACATCTCAAGGGATATCATCCATGTAACTAGATGCCTGAGTCCTTCCTCCATCTTCCTATCACATATCCATTGTCATCCAAATCCACTTATATATTAATTTACATATCCTCATTCCCTTGCACTCTATACTTGGGGGAAAGATCCATCCATGCCTATGCTACCATACATATCTTCCACCTACCCTATCCATCATCCACCATCCTATCTAAGTCCATCATCCATTTCCCCTCTTTGATCTTGACTATCCTATACTTTCCCTCTATTCATATACTCCATGTTTCATATTCATTATCTAGCATCCTATCTATGTCCATGATCCTATATCCATTATTTATCTTGACATCCTATCCATGTTCTCCATTTCATATTACTTTTCTTATACATTTCCTCCATCCCCCTTCCATAATCCTATATAATTCCATCCTTCTTTCCCATGTCTTTTGATCTTTATTACCCTATTCATTTTCTCCATAAATTATGCATTATTCTATCTTATCCATATTTTCATATCATATCCCCTACCCTATTCATACCCTCCATCTCATATCTCTTCTCCAAATCCATTCCATTTTGCATACCTTTTCTCTTCCTTACAAAACTAGAGGCACTCATACATGCATACATGCTTTGTACAATACATGCATTCCTCCCCTCCATGCATATAATTTTCACAACTATCTATTCATCTCATTTATCCTTTATCCACCATCTCTCCATCCTTTAGCTTCCCACCTCTAGTATGGGGGAATCCTTTGAAACATAGTCCTTGGATCCTAATCTACTCATTCCCCATTCTTCATTCTTCCACTCACATCCCTTACACACCATCCTTCTATTTCGTGCATCCTTTATCCCCAATCTTTCCATCCTTCATTTTCCTACTACTAATGTAGGGCATTTCACTCCTTTACCACCTAGTTCTTGAATCTCCATCCTTCAATCCCACATTCCCAATTCATCCATTTAATATTACATATCCATACATTTACCTCCCATCCAATCCATCTCTCCATCTCCACCATTCCTTGGTTCTCCCTTGTCATTGGTCTGAATCCCATTCTATAAAATTCATATTTATCCATTGATATCTTATCTTCCTCATCCATTCTATATATCTTCTAATACAATTGATTCCTCTTTCATTCTATCTATATTCTAATCCAATCCATTTCGCTTTTATTTCTATCTATCTTATCTTCCAATTCTCTCATATTCTCTAATTCCTCTTATCTTCCTCTTCTCCCATCTATTTATTCTTCCTTCCAACTTCCAATCATCTTATCTTCCTCTTCCATTCTATCTATCTTCTAATCCAATCCATTCCTCTTCCATTCTATCTATTTTCTAATCCAATCCATTCCTCTCCCATTCTATCTTCTAATCTAATCCATTCCTCTTTCATTCTATCTATCTTCTAATCCAATCCATTTCTCTTCCATTTCTATCTATTTTCTAATCCCACCCATTCCTCTCCCATTATATCTTCTAATCTAATCCATTCCTCTTCCATTCTATTTATCTTATATTCCAATTCATTTATCTTATTCCCATTCATTCCTCTTCTAATCTAATACCTTTATCTTCTATCTAATGCCTCTTATCTTCCAATCCCATTCCATCTAATTCCTTTTCTTACAAAATCGCATTCCCGCACGACTGAGCTTACCCCATCAACACTGAGCCTTATTCTAGACACAGTGACTGCAAATGTTTCCAACAAATCAGCAGACAGGTTGACTTTCCTAAGTTTCATTCTATTCACAAGCCATTGCCAACAAATTCCCATTTTAATCAATCAATCTTTTGGCCATCAGGATGCATCCTTGCAGTGTCATCTTTTCTATCAATTCTCACATCAAATTTGGTCATGGAAAGAACTTCTAGACTGAATGACCACTTGGTTAGAATGCCTTTTTGTTGATTTTATCTTGTGTTTCAATGTTTCCTTCTCGTGACAACCTCGATCTTTCATATCTTGGTTCGTTATGGTGAGTACCTGTTGGAATACTTGTTATTTGTGGTATGATCTGCTTGTCATAGATTGTTAGTGCATTTATGTTTTGATATTTAGTTATGAATATGTATGCCTCACTGGGGGCAGGATACATGCATCTCAAATCCCTAAATAGATTTGGATGTATTGCATCTCCTCATGAGTAACATTTCATAGGTCTCATCATACTTGATATCTTGCATTCTTGTTCCTAACAACCTATTTGTTTGAGAGTATGCAAAGGAACCATGTCACTTGTATTTTCTAGCACATGGTGCATAACTCTTTTTGCAATATCAAACTAGGGTGTGCTCTCCAACATTAAAACGGTATAAATCCCACTATCATCATAGTTAGGATTGCATTTTAGCTAGGTCATATTGCACTTTTCCTTTTTTTTTCTCTTGGAAAGGTTTCTATTTATTCCCCCATCCCGATTGGGGCATCATGTCCCTGATCTATCCTAGGTCTACCCCCCCCACAAGGACGCATCTCATGACACCACCTAATTTCCCTCTATTCTCTCTTCTTCCTCTCTTCTGCCTTTTTTTTGAGAAAATTCCACAAAATTTATTTTTCTATTATTTTCTCGAGGGGGCATCATCTCATCTCCCACCATAATTAATTTTCTCTCTATGGTATCTTATTTTCTTATTTTCTTTGATGCGACGCCGTCTCCAATGCCACATCAAAGAGGGGCAAAATGTAGATGTCTAAAATCATCCTTATATTAATTTAATTAATATTCCCATAATATTATAGTTAATTTTAATTAATTATATTTGTTATATTCTTCTATCTATTCAATTAATTTATTTAATTAAATATGATTCATCTTCATAGTATTTAAATATTATTCCCCCTATAATGTATAAAATCACATTTATATACATTTTCTTCATTAATCCCTTTTAAATAAATTTATAATTTATGTATTCCTCCACATGACTTAATTCTAATAAACCACAATTAATCTAAATCTAATTTAGATTAAACTAATTTGAACCTAGATCCTACCCTACCTCACATCACTCTCACCAAATAGACCTACTCACTAATTAACTAAGGTTAATTAGGCTAATTTCTTGATTCCTAAACATATTAGTCCTAATTATTTGCTCACACATGTGTGAGCAAATTCCAAAAATTGCCTTTTCCAAATAATCCTAATTTGGTGCCAACAAGGTTTCTTACAACCTTGATGACACTTTCTTACACTTTCTAAAAGTGTTTTATTGGACAAAAACCCTTACACCTCTTACAAGATCCTTCACACGTGTACTTTAAGTACACCTTGAGCCATCACATCAAAAGTTTGTCACACATGTGTGAGAAAAGTGGACATCTTGTATGACTTATGTGTCCCTCATGTGGCACCTATTTGGATGCCACATGAGCTCCATCTCATCCAATCCTTCTCTCTCCTCCAAAAATCTATAAATAGAGGCCATTGTCAAGAGAAAATCATCTCCCTTTTATGCATTGTTATCATGCTAGTTCAGCTCTAGATTTCTTTAAGCAATTTAGCATTTCATAGCAATCTTAGTTCATTTTCATATTTATTTCATTGTTGAATCTAGATATCACATGCTAGGATTAATGGTGAATGAATCTAGTTCTATTATCTCATTCATGTCATTCTATCTTAGTTGTTGCATCTTCATCATCAATGGTGAAAGCTTGAGACAAGTTCTTCATAATTGTTCTTGAGCTCTTCATCACATCCATTAGTTTGCATTGTAGGTTTCAATTCATAGCAAGTAAGAAAATCAATTGGGATTTATATATTGTGTTGGGAGAGCACACCCACAACAATCTCTAAGAGAAAATAAACAAGGCATTGGGTGCTCTTGTTTGGCTCATCAGAATTTGTGGTGTGAGTTCTTGTCTTCTTTATTTCATTCACTTGAACATGTTAAATTTTTGAATCTTTGAATAATCTCTAACGTTTGCATGTTCTAGTGATTGTCTTGGACAGGTTACTTTTCATCACATACACTATCGACTCTCCTAATGGTGTGTATTCACATTTAGGAAACATAAACCTTTGTGGGCGTTGCAAATTGGGCTAGTTGTTGGACATAGCTTCTGCTTGAATAGTGGGTGTTGGATTTTGAGTGTTCACTTGCTGAGTATTCACCATGGATTTTTGATTCGTCATGGTTGATCATTGAAGTGAAACCTTTGGTTGAGCATAGTTGACTATTTTGATGTCAATGACACCATCATTGGTGAAATTTTTTTTCTTCTTCCACCATTTGGATTTATCCGTTGCATTTTTTTTCATGTTCATTTGGGTAGGGTATGCAAGGATACCTCTCTTGACTAGGTTTTTCTCATAGAGAACTCCTCATTCGATGAGTTTCTTGAAGTTTGGATCAAGCTACAATTCTGAGGTAAATGACATATCTGAGATCAGATTGTCAACGAACATGACTATGAGGTCTTGTTCAGGCACATCATACATTATACATGATCTAAACCTAGCATGTCTTCCTAAGACCATGAAAATTTGAATTGTCTTTCATTGAAGAAACTAATGAAACGTTCTCTTTCCTCGGGTGTAAGAAATTTAGCCAAATAGATATGTTTAGGATCCTTTTCATCCCTTATATTTATTTCCTCTATTTATTCTGCTAGTAACATTGAATTTTCTTCTGTTAATGGGAGGAGTTCCAACTTTCTATCCTCTAGTGCCTCAAAGAGGTTTTCACTAGAAGATACGTCATTTATTTTTTTTCTCTTTTTTATGGTCAGAAAGTGCCTTGTGGTTTTCACTTACTAACTTTTCTTTTTTGCTTTTGATTTTAATTTTGTGACTCGAAAGAGGAGGCTCCTCCCAAAAGTATGCCAATCTATCTAGGTTGATAGAGAAGCCTACTTTGTGGCCTTTCAATATTATGCCTTCTTAGAGTCCCATGAATTTTGTGATGGCTTCATCATTCTTGAAAATATCTATTTTAGGGTGTCCTTATTGGTTCCATTTTATCAGTTCAGGGTAGACTAGATAAAGATCCTTGTGGGGGGATGACTCTACTTGGGTAAATGGGACTGCGGTGATAGTTTTGAAAAAATAGGAATGGGATGTGGATGAACCACTTAAGGAATCGATATCGATATGTTTATCAATATATGATTGGTCTTCTATGATCATTTGGTCAAACATATCTTCAAGGTGTATAGTACTGACAAACTAAGGGGATTATCCTGGGATGAGTGACTCAGTATTATGGAGGATAACCACTTGTAGTCATGGGAATTGGTCATGCTAGAACGCTTGTTATATGTCTCACTTTCCATGTTGTCCTAGATAGTTTGATTAGGATTCAATTGGGAATAAGAGGTTTCCACTTCCGATGGCAATAACTGTTGTGGTATACTGTTGATTAGGGAATGTTATGGATTTTGCCCCCGGCTTAATTCTGTAATTTGTTCTTGGTCTATTATTATATCTTAGATGGTAGTATTTGTTTTCTTATGTCTGTAGCCTAACCCTCTTTTGTTTCTCTAGGTTGGTAGTAAAGATAGTTCCATTAAGCCTTGTTGTCTTGCCCCCAGACTAGTCTTACCATCACATCCTAATTTTTGCAGCATAGTGAAACCAGCCCCATATAGTGACAAAGGTGTCTATGCTTGAGGTGTGTCTTGAGTGTCTTTATACAACCAAGTTTTTATATATGGTCTGAAAGGGTTCTCTTTAGCTATGTCCCCATTATTTGATAAATGTGGTTGGTGGACATTTGAATAGAACTAGTTTCGTAGTTTCATGGGTTTCCACCGGTCGGGGCATGCCATATGATTTGGGATTTTGAGGCATGTTAGTGATGGTAAAATCTTCTGCATAGCTATACTCACCATACCCTTTGTCTGTGATTGATATCTTCCCCACCTTTCTTGGTATGTCTTAGGGAAGAGAATCAAAGGCGAAAGGAATGTTTTCTTCATGATTTGAAGGCACTTGATTATCTGTACTACTTCTTATGGCATTGCAGTATTGGAACGAGTTTGGATCTCCTTCAATGATTATCTTTTCCCCTTGGTATGGGAATTTGATATAGTAGTGATAAGTGGAAGGGACAAATTGTATCTCATGTATCCTTGACCTTCCCAGTAATATTTTATATCCTGAATCAAGTTCTAGGATTTTAAATGGGGTGTTCTTTATAACTAGGCCAATCATGACTGGTAGCATGAGGATACCTTTTGATGATATTTCCTCCTTTTCATATGCCCTGATATTTATCCTCCTGGTGACATCAATGCTATATTTAGAATAGATCAAGGTTTTTATTACTCTCAAAGTACATATGTTTAACTCAGCTCCACCATCAATGAGGACTCTTTGAATTGTGTATTTGTGAACTTGGATAAGCAGATGCATGGGATAATTATTTAGAGGTTTGTATGGTGGCATCTCATGGTCTATAAAGGTAGCATGCTTGTTGGTAGTGATGTAATTTACCAGGGTTTGAAAATTCTCCAGAGTTAAGTCCTGGGGGACAACTGCATTTTGAAGGGCTTGATCCAGAGCTTGCTTATGGTACAGTGATATGCGTGAGAGGTCAAACTTGGAGATCTGGGTAGGTGTATGTTTTAGCTGATCCACTAGACTATTTTGTGGACCAAAGGTTTTTGGAGGATTATCTGGTGTAGATAAAGTGGAAGGAACTCATTTCAAGAAAAATTTAGAATGACGCATTTTGATAATGCATTTGGCATTTGGATCTCTGATAGTAATTGTAGCCAAATGACTATCTGAAGGATTAATGTAATTCATAGTGTTTTCAGAGTTAGCATAGGTGTAATTCACTTGTTTATATTATCCACTAGATGTGGAGGCTTTCCCTTTGTTATGATCATGGAATATATCATTGAATATTGTGTGAGTGGTTGTACCTTGGATTGGGTATTTGTGACATCAATAACCCTATGTTGATTACATCTTGTATGGAATTTTTCAATTGGTAGCAGTTGGGTGTCTTGTGTCCTTTTACCTGATGATATTCACAAAATTTCTTATCATTCCACCACTTGTGTTTCACAACACCATGTTTGTATTCTTTGATTTTGGGCAGAGTGATATTATTGGTTTGAATTATATTTTTCAAGGCTGACTCTATCGACTCTCCTAACGCTGTGTAGTCGCATGTAGGAAATATAAACCTGTGTGGGCATTGCGCATTGGATTGGTTAATGGACATTGTTGCCGCTTGAATAGTGGGTGTTGGATTTTGAGTGTTCACTTGTTGATTATTCACCATGGGTTTTTGATTCTTCATGGGTGCTTCTTGTATCTTAACCTTGGATTAAGCATAGTGATGAGGCATTTATATGCCCTATTTTTAGAAGCCCTAGGATGAGTTTTTATCAGGCCCTGATTATGCTTTCTGATTATATTTTATGAAAATCTAGACGCTTCATGTTGTTATGTGGCATATATCCACTAAGAAATTTTCTATGGTTTAATGCTCTTAAACATATAAACATGTGGAATTAGTGCTATATTACTTATGGAAGATTTATGGTTATGTTATTGTAATTAATTGTTATTTTAACATGAATGAATGTATGCGTGTTTGATGGAATATTTCCTTGAATGTCTTAGATCTAACATTTAAGATGCAGAGTATGAATAGAAAGAGAAGGGTTGACTAGGTGAATGCACCATGCCTTGGATACCCTGACCCATTCCTGTAGCCGACTCAACCATTGGTGAAGTAATTGCAACTTGAAGTGGCAATTCCAATAGTACCAAGGTGGTAATAGTTGAGAAGAGACTGTGTTATAGATTTTTGAGTTCTTTTGAGGAGATCCAAGAAGAAGTGAGAAGTAAGATATGTTCTTCCTCTGTCATATCAGATCTTTCCTTCTTCATGGATATCTTTTGTTTTTCCCATTTTCCAGTTTTTTAGCTTTCTAAATAAATGACTCCACCTTTTGTATAGTGTGAGAATTCAGTATAGTTAGATGTTTTTATTTAAATAATCCCCACTCCTGTATGAGAAAGAGGGCATTTTTATTTTAGCCAAATACAGTTTTACTCTATTTTTACAGTTTTATATCAATCCTATACTTTCCATTTCAATCAATATCAAATGAGGTGTTCATATTTAGTTCAATATAATTGATATTGGATACTCACTCAAGGGGGCCCACTTGGTTAGGAATATGTGTTAGTTAGAATCATTTTCACGTAGTTTCATTTTCCTGTATCTTGTTATGATAATTCTGGTGTTAACATAGCTCCTATAGCCAAAGCCGCAGGGTAATCTATTACTTCCCACAACCAAAGTGGCAGAACCATTGAAACATTATAGTTGTGTTTTCAAGTCCTTGCATTCCTGCAGTACCTTTATTTCCACATTTCCTTTCTAGTATTTAATTCCTATAGTGATAGACTAGTTTCCCTTTCAAGCAATTTGTATCCTAAAGTTATAGATTAGTTTCCCTTTTAAGTAATTTATTTCCTGCAACCATAGTGTGGTATGAGTAGAATCCTTGGTGCATAAATCTTGTTGACACATTTCAAGTATTATGTCCCTAGGTTGATAAATTAAATCAGTTTGTATGAGGATAGCTTCTTGGTAGGATATCCAATCCTTGAGTCTTGATAAGAGCCTAGTTTTTTATTTCTTTAATAGAACAGATTGTTGATCTCTAAGTTTTGTTGATCATTAGTGTCGCACACTTAGTCATTTATCTAGGCAGGTTAGCCAATCATCACTATAGCCAAGCTATCCTGTATAGGCTAAGAAATCTGACATAATCATTGTCGATAAGATAGTGATTTCTGAGTGACTCAGCAATCAAGCAAAAGTTGATCATGTTCATGTCGAAAGCTAGAGTTTTAAAGTGTCGAGCAAGATAGTTTTGACATATGTGTTTGGAATGACACAAAATTGAAGGTAAACTATTTTGGGCTGACTTGTTCATGCATTTAATGATTTCAACAGAGTTAATTACGCATTAATTATTTAATCCCAATGTGTGGTATGGAGCCAATCAGAAAATTGGAATGCCTAAGCGGCATAAGAATTTGATCTTGACCATTGATCTAGCTCTAATCACCAAATTTGTGAAGTATATTAAGATTGCTTGTTAAACCCTAAAATTGTGTGTGCATGCATGAGAGATAGAGAAGCTGTATGCGTACATGAGAGATGTACAAAGGGCTATGTTGATAGAAGAAGCATAGATCTTACAGAATGAAAGAGCAGTGAACATGAGAGTAAAGATATATCAAATTATTAGATCAGAGAAGGTATTGGAAAGAGGAGATTTGTTATCAGCATTAGAGTGCATAATGAAGGATCAGTTCTTGAGAGATTCTAACCAGTGTATCAAGTGAAATCTCTTAATAGAGTGGTTCTAACAGACCTTTCTAAATCTCTTAGGCAAGTGATTACTTTTTTGTAAGTTTAAATCCTTTTACAAGGTATATTGTAATGATCTAAAGCTCTTAACCGGGTAGACCTTTAACTAGGTAGATTACATTTTTTGATCAAACTTTGTATCCCTAATAGGCACACTTTATTGCTACAGTTTTGAAGATCTTTGTGGGTGTCATCCCCACCCCATTTTTACCTTATAGGGTTTCTGGGTTACAAAAATTCTATTGTCTTGAGTTATTTATTTACTGTCATGGATGCTACTAGTTGATAGTTCAATTATATTTATGCATGGTTGTGAATCAATTTTTTTTTTTAAAGGATAAAAGTTTAAGATCTGATTCACCCCCCTCTTAGTATCTTTATTTCCCATATTATATTTCCAACAATTGGTATCAGAGCATAGTTCTCCTACAAAAGGTTTTAATCAGCTTGAGAGTACAGATCTTGAGATGGAGATTTACAAGTTGGGTAAAGTCATTGAGAATCAAAAAATTGAAATTCAGCTAGCATTGCATCAGCTTGAAATTGGAAGATAGGAACTAAAGAAGTCCTTACAAGCAAGGAAAGATATGGAAAAACAAATGAATGATACTCATTATTAGGAAGATGACACTACAAATCTATTTCAGAATGGAAAATCCATTAAAAGCGATGCAACAATTGCAGATCTATTGGAAAGGAACAAAACATTGTGTGAAGAAGTTAGAAATTTGAAAAGAGAACAAGAAATGCAAACAGTAAGACTATGTGAAGTAGTGGAACAAAAGAAGAAAGATTAAGATGAAAAAGCTATGGTTGAACAAGAAAAAAGAATGATGATTGCCAGACTTGATGAAAGGACACATGAAGTACAAATGATGACAAACAATTAGGTTGACATGGTGAATCAACTACTACTTGTAAATTAGGAGATCAGTAGGAAAGATATGGAAATTGTGAATCTGAAATTTGAAAATAGTCAATTGAAAAATGAATTGAGATCTGAGAAAGAACTAAATGAAATATTGAACAGACGCAATGAATCCTTGACTCATTTTGAGAACTTTATGGAAGCATTAAGGAGATCTAAAGATTCTTCTGGATTAGGTCACACTAAACAAAAAACATCTATTGAGAAAGGATAATCATCTAAGACTGGTAAAAGGAGGAGTGCAAAGAAAATGAACAACAATCCTCTATGCCATCACTGTGGAAAATCAGGACACACAACAAACATCTACCGAAGCAAGAATGGTAAGTCCAATCCTAAACTTAAGTTCAATAGTTATTGCTTTAACTATAAGAAGTTTGGACATCAAGCACATGAATGTTGGGAAAAGGAAAATGATGCACCTCCCACACCTATATTTAATGGATATTGTTACGACTATCAAAAATTTGGACATGGAGCACAAGATTGTAGATCTAATGCCAAACAAAAATGGACATCAAAGACACAAGAAAAAACACCAAGGAAGGGTAACACCTACAAGTGGGATTATAAAACATGGCATAGTTGTCATTACTATGGTGAGTATGGACATGTTCCAGAAAAATGCATAAAGACACATTTCAAAGGTAAATCTAAGAGTTGGATGAATGGAAGCCTAGTTTGCTATAACTGTCTGAAAATTGGTCATACTAGGAAAGATTGCAAAACAAGAGTACCTGCTCCTACTGTTGAGGAAATAAAAGTACAGATGAACTAGACATGGGTAAGGAAAACATAACTGAGTAGCAATGAAGCTACTGAAGCTGAGGTCACCCAATCCATTGGATCAGGTGATCCCATCATCACTAATTAAGAAAAGGAAGGTATGTAAGGAACTGTGTTTGTATTTCATATCTTTTATCAGTTCCTAACACATAATAGTGCAATAGTCCATATCTACATATAATAAGATGCATCAGGACATAGTTTGAGTTATGTAGCATGCAAAGTCTAAATGCACTATAGGTGTCAAGAAACAATTTATTTCTAATATATGTCGAGTAATTTTTGTTTGACGACCGAGTGGCAAGTGAATTTCGTGAGTCGGCCGAGGACAGTTGTTTGGCACTCACTCAACGAAAAGAACATTTAATGCTGACCTAAATTTTGACCATTGGAGTCTATATAAAGGAAAGAGCTATTTAATTTCTTCTCACCATGCGATTAAGAATTTCATAAGAGTGATTGTGCATTTGTGAGCTTGAACTCAGCAAAGTTTTTCAAAGATTTCTATAGCCTGCCGTCGGCAACCTTTTAGTGGAAAGTGCAGATTTTGTTACTTATTGAGGTACTCTATTTGTGATCTTTGAAACCCTATTTTTTTGAGAAAATGGCCACAAGTTCCTCTACACCAGTGAAGAGAATGGAGAATGAATATCTATTTGTTCAATTGGTAAGGAGCGACACTTGGGTGCCTCCTAATTTCCATGAAGTTCCTGAGAGTGCCATCAAGGGTGATTTGACAGGAGCGCTATCATCGATTCCACCGAAGGTACTTATGATCCATGATATTAGGTTATGCTATATGTGTAAGATAAGTGAAGTCAAAGATCATGATCTTAGGAAATCTTAAAATAGATTGTGCATAGATGGATTTCTAAAAGATGAACACAAAAACTTAGCTGAGAGAGGGTTAAATCATGCCCTAGACTTTCCGAGAGAGTTCAGAATGGAATGGATCAAGATTATTTTGATTTGAATACACAACATGAACATATGGCCAGAGAATGAACCAGTCAAGATAACAAGAGAGATCTCTCATCGAGTAACAGGTTATCCAATTCTAAACAGAAAAAGAACTATGAAGTGTCAGAGTAAAGAGAAAATAGAAGAACTCACTGGAGCCATTTGGAACAAAAGAGGGATGATGATCTCTACGATTGCAAATTTGGAGCTTGATTTCACAGTTAGGGTTATAGCTCATAAATTCTATCAGTTAAGCTGAGTGGGTAGTGTCCCATGCATTACAGTCGACCAGGCTTGGAAGATTGTGAAGAAGGATCATACATATGACCTTGCCGAGCTTCAATTAATGCAAATAGATGAGAACCTTTCTTCAATCAGAAGGGGAAAGAGTTTAGTATGTAAGTTTGGATCTCTGCTCACTTGCATATTTTTCTACATACAAAACACTTTTCCTACTTTTGTAAACATAGTGTGGAAAACAGACAGACCTATCACTCAGCAAATCAATGCTTTTATTCAACAATTAGGTGATAATTTTGACAATGTTATGGGAACATATTTTGTGGAATTAAAGAAAAATATGAGGTTAAGGAGTAGAATTCCCCGTTCACTAGTTGAAAAACATTATGAGGATGTTTGTTTCCTTATAGACATAGATTAGACTTATGTGCAGGCAGTAGTGCTGAGGGTATCATGGCTAAGGCCATTACCTTATGAAGTAAACATTGATGAGACATTTGTAGCAATAAAAACTTTATTAGTAGAAGAAATTGACAACAGAGTGAAATGTTATGGAAACTATGAAGAAGCTAAGTCCAGAATCACTATGGACTTGGAGGCTGGCACTATGGAGAGAAAGAGGAAGAAAATTGTCAAAAATCTAAAGAAGATGGTTGGAATTTAGAGTGATGAAGAAGTAGAAGATGCACCTTTGGGGTTGTCAACAGGACATGGAGAAGATATGTCTAGTATAAAAGAAGAAAAGGAAAGTGAACCTCAAGAAGAGGTCACTGTGAAAGGTAAAGGGAAGCAGCCAATAGTTGTGGAGGAAACTAAACAAAGAAAAGCTAAACCTAAGGCTACCCCTCCTATTGCTAATCGGACAGGGACCAGGGCATCATATCTTTCCCAAATAGAAAAAGTATATACAAAGAAGAATGTCAGGGAGAGAAGCTCAGGGAAGAGGAAACAAGTTGAAACCAAGGTTGTGCTGAGCCAACCAGCTAAGAAAAGACCAAGAAGGAAGATATAATTGGAATCTAAAGATGATGAGGAGACATATATGAATGTACCTATCAACATACCTAAAACATCATATAAACCAATGACCAATATTGATGAGGTATGTAAGAACCTAAGAAGTAATTCAGGTTTAGTAGGATTCAAATTTATAAAGTATGAAAAATAGAGTGTAGTAAATAAGCATAAGATTCAGGAAGCTTTAATAGATATGATGGGAAAATTCAAGATGACACCTATAGAGATAGGAGACAGTGTTCCTATAGAACTATATGATATTTTGTCTCAAAAATGGAAATATGCACTAATGTCTAAAAGAAAAATAAGGGAAGGAATGTTGGCTAAGATCATTCCTGACTTAACAAAGAAACAGATAGCTAAGTTTATTGAAAAATATAAAGGAAAATTTATTCCTAAATAGAGAGCTTATGCAATTGAGAGGAATGATGTTGAAGGAGTAGTACAACAGAGAAATAGAATATGGAAGGAAATCTTTGGGTTAATTACTAAGAAGGTTGATGAGAAAGATGGAGACAACTCAGAGTCGAAGGAAATGCAGAAAGAAACTGCTACAGATCAAGCAGAAACTAAAACTGAAACCCAAGAGGAAACATGTGATGTACAAGTTACAAACTTGACAATGGATAGTCTAATTGACACTGCACTTGGAGAAGACAACAATGTGGATACCGAGGATCAAAATGAGTCGGCAGACACAAGTATTCAATCGCCTATTCGAGCAACTCAGGCTGAGACAAAGAAAGAAGGAGAAAATGAGGTAATCAATACAAATCCACCTAGTTTAGAGGTTGTACAAATAGTTTTAGGGAGTGTAGATAAGATGGAAGAAATTGCCGATAAGCCTACATAACAAGAGGCTATACAAGTTTTGGTTGATCTACCACACTCTGCATCATCTACTCCCACTGCACCTAAAATAGGAATTGTACCTGATCAGCAGGTAATCTTGACTCAGATGAAGGCAACAAGTGAAATTAATATTGACAAAGGTAAAGATATCATTGTAACTAAGCCGAGTATCAGCTCTTCAAAACATAAAAGGAAGAAGTCACATAAGAGGAAGTCACCTAGTCCAAGTGTCACTTTGGATGAAGTGATTGTGATTCCTAAATGGGATACATACAACTTGACATATGAGCAGATTTAGACTCTGCAAGACCTTTTGAAGAGGAAAAAGAAACAAGAGGAACTGAAGAGGGAACACCAACAAAAGAAAGTATTATATGAGATAAAGGATATTTTTATTAATGCTTTTGATATAACAGATGTAAATGCATAAACGTCAATACATGAAAAGTTAGTCCATATTGTGCAGAAAGTTAATGATGAAAATGTTGAGGCAAATGAGAAGTTGCTACAATATTCTGAGAGAAAATTTGAGAACAAAGTTTTGGAGAAGATATCAGTAGAGATTGATATCAAACAGGTTGAACTTTCTTCTCTTATTAGTATTCTTGAAGAAGTTGCAAATAATGTTTATTCCTTGTATAAAAATCTATGTGATGTAGAATTATTTATCAAGGATAACCAACAACTTATTGAGAAGTTACAAATAGGTTTGAATTCAATAGGGAGTACATTAAGTATGGATGCTAGTTATAGCTCCTTACATTTTGACAAGTTGACTCATGCACAGAGAAGATTAGCCAAGCTTATGGCTAAAGATGGCAGAATTAGAGAAAAGTTAATAACTATTTAGACTGCCTTATTACCTCATCTAGAGGTTATACAGAAAGAACTTAAAGATAAAAATGAATTAGTCAAGAGGGATTCTCATCTCTCGACAGCATATAGTTTGGTAAGTCTAGCTTCCGAGCTAGAAATTAAGCTACAAGTCATGAAGTTTTTAAAGGATAGTTGGGATACAATGTTTGCCCTAACTTTACAACTTCATAAGTCATTTTTGGATAAGTATAACTTGACCCCTTTAGTTATCAGTGACAAAAACAAGGGGGAATCAGATAAGAAAATGGATAAAGATGTGCAGAATCAGGCATAATATTTTGTATAACATGTATATTATGTAAGTATGAAGTATAATCTTAGGGGGAGTATGTTGTGTACTTAGAAAATTTTTGTAAATGTAAAGAAATGATAAGTGTGTTTTTTCCACTAATATCAAAGGGGGAGATTGTTGATCTCTAAGTTTTGTTGATCATTAGTGTCCCACACTTAGTCATTTATCTCGGCAGGTTAGCCGGTCATCACTGTGGCCGAGCTATCCAGTATAGGCCAAGCTATCTGGCATAGTCATTGCCAAGCATATAGTGATTGCCAAGTGACTTAGAAATTAAGAAAAAGTTGATCTTGTTCATGTCGAGAGCCAGAGTTTTAAAGTGTCGAGCAAGACAGTTTTGACATATATGTTTGGAATGGCACAAAATTGAAGGTAAACTATTTTGGGCCGACTTGTTCTTGTATTTAATGATTTTAGCAGAGTTAATTATGCATTAATTATTTGAACCCAATGTGTGGCGTGGAGCCAATCAAAAAATTGGAATGCCTAAGCGGCATAATCATTTGATCCTGATCATTGATCTAGATCTAATTGCTAGATTCATGAAGTATATTAAGATTGCTTCTTAAACCCTTAAAGTATGTGTGTGTGTGTGTGCGCGTGTGTGTGTGTGTGCATGTGTGCATGCGTGTGTGTGTGCGTGTGTGTGTGTGTGTGTGTGTGTGTGTGTGTGTGTGTGTGTGTGTGTGTGTGTGTGTGTGTGTGTGTGTGTGTGTGTGTGTGTGTGCATGAGAGATAGAGAAGGTGTATGCATACATGAGAGATGTAAAAAGGGTTATGTTGATAGATGAAGCATAGATCTTGTAGAATGAAAGAGCAATGAATAGCAAAGTAAAGACATATCAAATTATTAGATCAGAGAAGGTATTGGAAAGAGGAGATCCATTATCAGCATCAAAGTGCATAATGAAGGATCATTTCTTGAGACATTCTAACCAGTGTATTAGGTGAAATCTCTTAACAAAGTGGTTCTAACTGGCCTTTCTAAATCTCTTAGCCGAGTGCCTAGTTTGTTGTAAGTTTAAATCCTTTTACAAGGTAGATTGTAATGATCTAAATCTCTTAACCGGGAATACCTTTAACCAAGTAGATTACATTTTTTGATCAAACTTTGTAGCCCTAATAGGCAGACTTTACTGTTGCAGTAGTGAAGATCTTTTTGGGTGTCATCCCCACCCCAGTTTTACCTTATCGGGTTTCTGGTTTACCAAAATTCTGTTGTCTTGAGTAATTTATTTACTGTCATGGATGCTACTAGTTGATAGTTCAATTATATTTATGCATGGTTGTGAATCAGTTTTTTGTTTTAAAGTATAATAGTTTAAGATCCGATTCACCCCCCCTCTCAGTATCTTACTTTCCCATATTGTATTTCCAACACTGATCACATAGTTGACTATTTTGACGTCAATGACACCATGATTCATGATATTTTTTTTCTTATTCCACCATTTTTATTTATCCGTTGCATTTTTGTTCATGTTCATTTTGGTAGGGTCTGCAAGGATACCTCTCTTGACCAGGTTTTTCTCATAACAAAATCTTCGTTTGATGAGCTGCTTGAAGTTTGGAGTGAGCTACAATTTTGAGGTAAATGACATATCTGAGATCAGACTATTAATGAACATGACTATGAGGTCTTGTTTGGGCACATTATACATTATTATGTTTTTAGTGTTCCTCCACCTTTGTAAGAATTTAACAAAGGATTCTCCATCTTTTTCCTTAATGTCACAAAGGTCCTTGATGATGACCTTACATTTGATGTTATGATGTGGAAGTGAGCAATAAAATTTTCAGATAATTCTCCTCAAGACTGAATACCATGGGGTTGGTGTGAGAACCATTCCATTGCTGGTCCAGCTAGACTCTGTGGGAACAATCACATCAGGTAAGTTTCATCATGTGCAACCTCAATGAAGCTAGCAAAGAACTCTCTAATATGCTATATAGGGACGTTGGTACTACCTCTGTATTTGTCAAATTTGGGCACTAAAAAGTGATTGGGAAACAAAGACATGTGAAATGAGTGATCAAATGGGTATGGGTATAATCCTCTATTGTGTAGGACTTGGTTTGCCCCTGATTTTGTATGTTCATCATTTGGGTTTGTAGACTTTACACTTGTTGTATTAGCATGTCTATCTGAAATTGAGAAATGTTTGTGGCATTGAATATTTGTGTCATGATAGGTATAAGGCTTCACCTCTTTGTTCTTTGTGATGGGATGTATGATCTAGTCGTTGGGACTTGGTATTGATTTCCCAGTGCATGATTCTGATACAGGGGAACTTGATTGGTCCAAGATTGTTGTTGTTATTGTTGTTGTTGGGGTAATTATTATTGTTGGGGTTGTTGTTTTTGTTGGGATCCCTATAAGAATAAAGATGTAGCCTTGGGTGGGTGTTGACTAAATGTTAGAACCATAGAGATTGATCCCTATGGGAGCGAAGTATTTAGCCCAAAGCTAGCAGGGATAGAATGTAGTATTTGAGCAATCGCAGATGGGTTGTTGCTCATTTGTGGAATTGATGACATAGCATGAGTGCTAGCTAGAAAAGGCCACAAGGTCGATGCTTGAGATAGACTAGTGGCTGGGGGTGCACTCAATTGGGAGCATATCATGCTTTGCATGGATGATGTGCTAGCTTGATTTGCAGAGATAGTTTGGTTTGGCATAGCCTGCGCTGCTATTGTTGTCATTGATGATGGAAAAGACAAATTTTGGGATATCACAGGATTTGTTTGAGAGGGTCAAGTTGTGCTTTGCCCTACTAGATGGTTCTTAGACCATATTTTTGATAGATTAAATTTAGAGGGGAGTTTGACTCCTTTTTTAATAAACATGGCTAAGAATCTTTCATGGTTTCTCTCCACAACAACATCAACTATTTGTGTGGAATAAGCATCTTGCTCTATGTATTCAAGCTCCTCCTTTGTGACATCTTGGAACATTGTTGGTCTACAAGGACCAATAGGATGCATATTATCAATGTAAAGATAAGGATAAATGTTTCTGAATGGGTCATCCTATTGGTCTTTTTTACCATGGGGGAAATTGGTTAACATAGGATTCACCAGGTTGAGTTCTAGCCTTCTACCTAGTATAAGGTCCTCCATAGGGTGTGAGAGACATGGTGTTATCTAGGTTTTGAACTAAAAAAGTGATATAAATAAAACAAAAAAGGATAAAATCTCAAGGAGAGTTTGAGTTATGCTTGACAAGGTTAATTCTAGGGACAGATTTTGACATCTCTTGATTTCAAAGATTTGGGTGATGTAAAATATTGATTCTGACTATTTCCTTAGGTGAAACAAAGTCGCTGATAGAGATTGATGAAGTTGAGATGACAGGATCAAGATAATCTAGTGTGAACTTTTGAACTAACAATAGCCAAACTGTCAAATAGGGATGATCTTTAATGTTTAGAGAATCACACAATATTCTTCACTTTTTGCTGGGATGTGTACATTGATCTTTTACATGAAAATGGGGAATCTTTCCAATGTTTTTAGACTGATAAAAAATTAGAGTGCTTGTAGAGGAATCCAAATTTTTTGATAGAATAAATGGATAGGTTGATAGGTCAATTGCGAAAAAATTCCACCATTTGTGGCAAATTGCTAAGTCAATTACAATAAATGTTTAACGATTGCAGAAATTAAATGATTGATTATGGAAATAAAGGGCTTTATTGTGGTAAAAATCTGTCAATTGCGGCAAAATTTTGTCAATTGTGACAAAGTGCATTAATCTTGAAAATGAAAGTGATTGGTAATCTATCTGATAAAAAGATGATCTTTCTGGAATAATGATGTGATTCTGGAAGAGATTCTTGTTGACACACTAGACCTCAAACACGTTTGATTCATTTTGACAATTTTTTTATGTTAGTTTTGCATTTTTGAAACTGATCATACAAGAAAGCACAATAGACAAAGTGTTTTGAAGATCCATACTAAAAGGTGTATGTTCTACAACTTTTGCAAGTTGTAATGTTTTCATGTGGTCTAAACAAAAAAAGTTATATTAGTCTAGGTCAATTTTGGTTTCAAGATGAAATATTATAGGCTTAATGCTTTGATGTTTGTTAGCTCACAAAAAAATCATTGCACTACTAGGACATGAAGATGCACAACGTAGGTGCCCATGTTTTTGAATTATCCATATATTTTTTTCATGCTAATGAAGATCTTTTTCATCAACACAATATCCTGGAACACATATGCTGGGAATCTTGGGGGGAAATTCTGGAACCCCTTGCACTATAATAAGACACTTGTTCAGAGGTAAAATGGGTAGGTCTCTAATTAATGGGTTGTAGTAGGGTCCATGGAGTCTATCCAATTAGTTTATATGTGTGTGCCTCACTTAAGAGCCTAGTTGACCATGCTGGCTATGATGACATGTAACTGATTGAATGTTTGATAATGTTAAGTTGAAGATGATGCAAAAAATTAAACTAGTTAGTGGTGTGTATTGTCATTGATGTCAACTTGATATCATCTGTACGGTCATATACATAATGCTAAAGACTTCAGAGAATCAATGGAACAATGATTATGCTTTCAGTAATGCATAAAAGTCAAGTATTCACTAAGTGATAGACTACACTAACAGAGTGCACACCATCGATAAAGATAGAGATAAAGTCACAGTGATGCCCGACGAACAAGAAGACAGTGTTGCCTGACAAGAAAGATCCGGTGATGCCCAAAGAACAAGAAGATAGTGTTGCCTGACAAGAAAAATCCAATGATGCCTGATGAACGGAGATCTCGATGCTAACTAAAATTGCACCGACAAAACTGGCAATTTTCATCATCGACGAACTATAGAATTGACCGACATAATAGAGAGATCAGAAAATGAAAAAATATCTAGCTGGCAGAGCTTAAGGATAGACGTAACTAATTGTTTTATTTGTTTTATTCAACCATAATTAAGAAATTGATTTATACAGTTGGCAAGAAGATAACTATGAGATAAATCAAGAGTTAAAGCCATAAATCAAATTGGTTGGATTGTTTTTCATGCCAAGAATCAAGAATCAAGAATCAGAAATAAAGGAATATCGTGTCTATATAAGAGAAAAGCATAATTCATTTCCACATGCACTCAAACACACGGGGGAGTGAATTGAAAGAAGATGCTGAAGAGAAATTGGTGAAGGATAAACTTCATATAGTCCTGATCAATCAAGCTAAGGGAGAGTTAAAGAATTTTGCAAACACCGACGAACGGTGAAGCACAACATCATAGAGAAGAAAGTGTGAAGCACAAAGGAATTGAATTCATACATTGATCAGAGAGGTATTGTATGCAAATAGATCTGAATATCTACAATTCAAAGTTGCATTAGAAACAGGTCATTGTGTTTCATTTTAACCATTGAAGCATTAAGTCTCTTAACAGAGCAGGACTTAACCATCTTCTATAATTGAGGTATATCCTAACAGACTACCAAAAAATTTGATTCATGATAGTACCATTGGTCTTACCTAAAGATTATTGACAGTCTAAGAAGGAGGCTAATTCAAGGATGGTAGTGTAGCTGCCAGATACTAAGTGACAACCTATGTATAAAAATCCTCTAACAAGGTCACACTTAACCATGTGTTTGTAACCTTTAATAGGGTTGGCTCCTAACAGGGCTCACTTTAGAAGAGTGAAAATTTGGGGTACCGGTCATAGTGGTTTTTTCCCTTAACAGGGTTTCCACGTTAAAATCCATGTGTTATATGTGTATGGTTTATTTCTTTATTGTTTTACATTTCACATATGCATTTCTGGATTGATTGGTTTACTCTGCATATTTACTAAGCTTCGGTAAATAAGTTTTACTGCTTATCGGTAATCAAGGAGAATAAGGACAGACAAGGTAAACTGACAGACATTTAATTATTTGAAGTATTTCAAGGCATACATCTTGTAGGGACTTAATAATCTAAGGTGTATTGATTGGTGGATTAAAGTTTAAAGGATAAATTTTTGAGGCAACTGATTCACCCCCCCTCTCAGTTATTACTAACAATTGGTATCAGAGCTTGTGTGCTTAGAAGGAAGGTTTCGAGACCTAAGTAAAGATCACAAGATGAACAGATGAGATGTGCCCAAGTTGAACAAAGATAACTTTGCTTCATGGAAAAGAAGAATAAGACTCCACTGATCAGATATTGAAAATGATATTATTCAATACTTAGATACTGAATATGTGTTGCCTACAGGACCATTGACGGTAGATCAATTGAGAGTAAAGCATGAACATAACTACATGGTTATAGAGATTTCTTCCTCACTCTCTGATGCTGAATTTGAGGATGTCAAAGATTGCAAAAATGCAAAGAAAATGTGAGATAAGCTAAAAATTGTACATGGAGGTGATACAAATGTTTTTAGAGCCAAGGTAGAAATCCTTAGAGGAAATTTTGATGATCTCAGAATGAAACAAGGTGAAAACATCACTCAGTACAACACAAGAATAAAAGAAGTAGTCAATGCTATACGAGGCATTAGAGGTACACTTGAAGAGGAGACAGTGGTAAGTAAAACCTTAAGAACCTTATTGCCTGTATATGCTATTAGAGTCTCTTCTATTCAAGAAATGAGAGCAGTAACAAACAATACAGTCACTCTTGATAGCCTGATTGGTAGACTGATTTCATTTGAGATGAATAATTTTGATAATAGTGTCTTACCAAGTTTAGAGTCTGCATTTAAGTCTTCTATGAGAATAAGAAAATCTAGTCAGAGACACTCATCTAGAAGAGACAGTAAAAGCAAAAGTGAAGAAGAAGATCTAGATGAAATAGAAGCACTCATGGCAAGAAGAATGCAAAGAGGCAAAGGTAAATAAAAAGGCAAGTTACCACTTCTATGTTTCAATTGTAAATATATTCAACACTTTGTCGCAAGATGTCCTAACAAAAGAAAAGATGACAGAAGTGATAACAGATCTTTTGAGAAGAAATATGACAGAGGTGATAACAAAGATTACAGAGGTTACCGATGATCAAAAATAAATGATACTTGAGATTACAAGGATAAAGGAAAGAAGGCTAGCTATCTAGATGCTTGCAAAGATGAAGATACTGACACTGAACCGGATTATGATATCAAGATAGTATTTGAAGTTGTGAAGGGTGATTCAGATGAAGATGAAAGGTATGAAGAAAATGCACTCATATCTAATATTAGTAAGAATGATATCTGGATTATAGATAGTGTCTATGCTCACCATATGACCGGTGATAAAGAAAAGTTTAGTACTTTTGAATACTATAAAGGTGGTACAGTAAGAATGGGAAATGATACACCTTGTCAAATTGAAGGTAAAGGAACAGTAATGTTGAATAACCTGATTAAATGTGAAAATGCTTATTGGGTAAAAGGA
>MU224038.1:3519365-3529628 GCA_018584345.1 Thuja plicata
GATGCTAGATACTAAGTGACAACCTATGTATAAAAATCCTCTAACAAGGTCGCACTTAACCGTGTGTTTGTAACCTTTAACAGGGTTGGCTCCTAGCAGGGCTCACTTCAGAAGAGTGAAAATTTGGTGTACCGGTCCCAGTGGTTTTTTCCCTTAACAAGGTTTCCATATTAAAATCCATGTGTTATATGTGTATGGTTTATTAATTTATTGTTTTACATTTCACATATGCATTTTTGGATTGATTGGTTTACTCTGCATATTTACTGAGCTTCGGTAAATAAGTTTTACTGCTTATCAGTAATCAAGGAGAATAAGGACAGACAAGGTAAACTGACAAATAGTTAATTATTTCAAGTATTTCAAGGCATACATCTTGTAGGGACTTAATAATCTGAGGTGTATTGATTGGTGGATTAAAGTTTAAAGGATAAATTTTTGAGGCCACTGATTCACCCCCCCCTCCTCTCAGCTATTACTAATAGGATACTTAGGGATAGTTCACCTGATCCAGGATATCATCAACACACCTCACCCGAGCTTGGCTAGATATAAAACAAAGCTTTGGATCACGTTCTTGTTGATATACCGATTGAAAGGATTATTGGTTTAAGGTCCTTCTTTGAGGAAGAAGTACATTCCCCAGACAGGTCTTTCTAAAAAAGTATAAAGGTTATTAATCTAACAGATTTGTGCAAGCACACCAATCACTCAAGACACAAGGTTAGTCGATTAAGTACCAAAATTTCAAGTGTGAACTAAGCTATCATCCTTACATGCACGCTTGTTTAGTTTTAAGCCCAAAGTAGATGAAGATTACTTGTCCAATTTTAATGCGCCAAATTCAACATTGTTTTTACCTTTGTTCAATTGTTAACCACCATGTCAATTTTAAGCACCAAATTTGAAAAGTGAGTTGATGATATTTTGCATACACTTTTATTTTTAAAGCACCAAAAAGAGAAATGAGTTGATTTTATTTTTCTTTGTTAAACTATTTCCTCACCACAAGCTTCTAAAGAGTGATTAGTACTAAAATCTTCTAACCATCAAATAAATAATATTCAGCAACTCTGAGATTGTTAAGACCGTTAAGGCTAATTATAACCTTGTACTTAGCTACAAAATGCTTGAGAGAATGTGAATACCTGTTGAAAGATTCACTTTGATCTTCTATTATGATTGCCAAGATTGCTCTTTATTGTGTGCAATAGTTCTCTTTATGGTTACTCTTAGTGATCTAGAACCTGGGGTTCATCTGATTATTATTTTGGCCATATTTCATTTACTCATTCCTACATAAAAATTGAGAAATAAATCAGATCTGATCAATAAATTAATAAAACACAACAATTGCAAAATTGTTCGGTCAAATGCAAACTAATTCTGTCAGATGTGAAATTCTAGAAGGTGATTGTGGTAAACTGATGTCAATTTCTATAATCTTCTAGTAATAGCGAAATAGATCGGTCAATTGAAAAAATATACCAGATACATAGACAAGAAACTATAGAAAATGATTGCAAAACCCACAAATCGATTGTGGCATTAAAATATCCAATTGTGGAAAAGTTTCATCAATTGCGGAAAACTTCCGTCAATTGTGAAATTACAAGTTTATCAAAAAAATTAAGAAAAAAGAAATTGTGACCGTACAGTCGAGGCTAGAAATTATGTTTGTCATCTTCAATCAATTATCATGATGTTTGATTCACGTTAGTTTCACCAAAATGTATAGGTTGTGTTCTATATGCTCAATCAGGAGGGTTATTAGCACCGATTTTCAATGGTGTAATCAATCACTTACTAAGAACAAACCTATGAAAATAAAATAATAATAAAAAATAGAGGAAAACAAATGAATGCAAACCACAATGCTCAAGGCTTCTATTTCTTCTCTCTACTCTATCTAAAACATTGTGTGTGTGGTGCTTAATATTGATATCTGCAACATATATGACTTGGGAGTGTTGAGAAAATGATTATCAATTATGATCACAAGAATGCTTTGATGCTTCATATGAGAATCCTGTAGAGTAAGGGTGTACAAGGGCTAAAGGAAGAAATATCCCTCACCTTAAAGGGAAGCATCAAAGAAAGAGACCATTAATTCAACACCTTATGACAAATCCAAATACTGGTTCAAGAACAAGAATGTGACAAACAATGGCATTGTTGATGCTAAGGTAGCCTAACTAGTCATGCGCATACAAGCACCACCAAACATCCAAAAAACCCAACCATAAAAAAATATCTAGAGGATAAAAAATGCTGACCCAAAATTCCAGGAATTTAACCAAGCCTTTCAAAAAAAAATTCAATAAGGAACACCCCTCCACGTCGAGACCTTATGCCTCTTACAAAACCTCTTGAGAAACTATTACAGTCTCATTTAGTCACCCTACCCAAAATAAGACATTACAAGGGTCCTGATAAACCAACATGGTGGAAAAATTGTTTTTGTGATTATTAAATAAATAAGTGATAGAAAATGGCCAAATGCATGCAACAAAAATACATTGTCAAATATTTCATCGACCGCAGTGAAATTGAAGTTTTTGCCAATTTAGGCACCACCAATCAAGACCATAAAATATTTTACAAGAAACAAATAGATTATGGAAGAGGTAAGGCCTCCACATCTAGCCATGATAATAAGGAAAAATTCACTTATACCAAACTTGACCATAAACACCATCACTGTCTGAGGCCTAGACACTAATTATGCAATTACCACTTATTGCTCCAAAATCACAGTACAAGAGGCCTCATCAAAATAGTGGTTCCAAATAAATAATCTACTCCACCATCGGGTCAATATAATCTATTATACCATTTGAAGAAGAAATCAACAAAATTATCCATCTATGAACTAATTTTCATTTTTCCAAACCATAAAGCAACCTAAGATACAACCATACAATAGTCATCCATCCTGAAAGACATAGATGTTGACAAGTTTTAATCCATGGTGGGAAATCTGTCTACACCGCACCATGTCTCTTTCACTGAGAAATACCTTCCAACACATAAAACATCTCATAATGATCCTTTATATCTTGAATTATTCATCCACCTCCACAAAATCAGATGAGTCTTGATAGACAGAGGAGCGAGTCTTAATATATGTACACTCAAATTATTACAATCACTGGGATACTCTAAGAGTTGTGTACATGTTACAAAATAGATCATAATAAGATAATATTATGAGGAGGAACATCCCTCCAAGGGTTTCATAAGCCTCCCAATAAGACTGGATCCAGAAAGATAAGACACTGTATTCCAATCACTTGACCTAGAGTTAGGTTATAAAATGCTCCTAGGATGACCATGGATCCATTCCATGCAAGTTGTACAATATACTTATCATCAGTGCCTAAAGTTTCCTCATGATGGATTTTAAATTACCATGTCCAGTGATAGAGATCCTTTTCTTTACTATACAAATGTTAGAGGATTTTTTACCAATCAGGTACGCAACAATTAGGAGGCATCTAGTATCACCTCATATCAAAACATAAACTCTGCAAACCTTGCTAAATCAACTGCAGAATCTATATAAAAACTCAAGAATAAAATTTAGGAGAAAGGATGTGGAGAATACACCTATGTAGACCCCTTCTGTGTAACAAATTTTCCCATTTCACCTCATTCATATGGAAAAATTGGGAAACCTCTTCAAAGGAAGAAACAACTGGCACTTTTTAATCCACCAATAGTTTTCGTAAGATGGGGTGACATACATGAAGAGAACATTGAGGAAAACTTATCTTCTTGGTTGTATACAGATGATGAACCCCATAGATAAAAATTACATTACATAAATATGGATGAGGGTACACCATTGTCCATAAATAAGGGTTTAATGGACATTCTGGCCTTGGAAAGAATGAACAAGGAATTGTGGAACCAATTGCACCTACCCAAAACCTGAAGCATTGTAGTTTTGGTTATAAAACACGTGCAAAAGGCATTTCAAATACCTCACTAATTACTGATAACAATTCTTGTGTTTATAAATAAGTTGAGACATTTAAAGAATTATATTAAGACACAAACTCAAATAAATAGGAATGGATTTCCCCACATACCACCAACACCCTACATCTTATAACTATCATTTCCCGACTGTCTTTACCAAATAGACCCACAAATTACTGAGATTAGATTGAGGAATTGTGGAACTAATCTAAACCTCATCCTCATCCTCATCAGAAACTTATGAATAAGTGTCTGAAATGTATATTAATAGCTTGACCTAACACTCAATTTATTCCTTCCAATAGCTTTGGTTTACCTTGACCTTATTGATTAGGAACAACAAAATCCACCAACCATATACGTTTTCAAGAATGATGAAGCTATTGATGAGTTCTTCAAAATAAGACAAGGTATACCTATGGGAGACCACAAGGAAGGATTCAACATAAAATTGGATAGAATAACATACTTTGGGGAGTTATATCAATCCTCCAGTCGTAAAATTGAGAAAGAAAATGTAAGGTTATTAGGTGAATTTCAAAAGGTACCTTCTAGATGCAAAATAATAAAAACAAAAGGTGTATCCAAGGGTGAAAAACTCTCTAAGGTTCTTGAGGATGAAGATATTGATATACTCCCCATTACTAAGGAACAATCACCACTTCTAGCAGAGAAAACACTGAAAATCAACATTGACACTATAGAAACAAAAAGACTTATCCACTTGGAAGAGTCGTTAAGACCAGAGGAAAGAGAATGATTAATTTGATTCTTTAAGGATAGGAAATTAAAATTTCCTTGGGGATACTCTGACATGCATGGGTTACATCCCAAACTATTGCTACATCATCTATCACTAAAGCCAAGGGTGAAACCGTCCAAATAGAAGCTTCGCAAAATACATCCAAAAATTGCATTGTTGGTCAAAGTAGAATTGAAGAAACTAATGGATGCAGGATTTGAAAGGCCTATTGACTATGTTGATTAGATCTCCAATTTAGTACCTGTGTCAAAATATTGTGGATCCATAAGATTTTTTACTAACTTTAGGGATCTTAATTTGGCATGTCTAAATGATGACATCCCCTTGCCAAACATTGACATGATTGTTGACCTCAACTCTGGGTATAAGATGTTATCACTTGTGGATGACTTCTTTGGGTATAATTAGATTAAAATTTCACTAGAAGATCAACACTAAATAACTTTCACTTATGCATGGGGTTCTTATTGTTGGTGTGTCATGCCCTTTAGTTTAAAAAAGTTTTGATGCTACATATCAAAGAGAAATGAAAAATTTGTTTCATGATATGGTGCACATTGCAATGGAAGAATATGTTGATGGCATATTAGAAAAGTCACTAGAAAGGAATCTACACCTATTGGTATTAGGGGTAGTCTTTCCTAGAGTCCAAGAATACAATGTAATGTTAAACCCAAAGAAGTGTTTCTTTGGAGTTACATCAAGAAAGTTGTTGGGATTCATTGTCTCCCACAGATGAATATAAATCCACCCTGAAAAGGTCCAAGCCATTATCAATATGCCTCCATCAACAACTCTAAAGAACCCCAGGAGTCTATAGGGAAAACTACAATCAGTCAAAGGATTGATTTCATAGATGCCTGACAAGTGGCATCCATTATATTACTTACTGGACAAAGACATAAAATTTGAATGGAAAAAATATTGTGAAAATGCTTTTCAAACACAAAGAACTATCTTCTTTCAACATTGGTCTTACTTGCACCCTTTCCATTTCAGCCCCTACTATTATACATATCAACTATAGAGAACTCACTGGGGGCCTTATTAGCACAAAATTACTCAGAAGGAAAGGAAAGAGACATATACTATATCAGTCAAACACTTGTGTCTTATGAACTAAACTATACTACAATCAAAAGAGAATGTTTGGCTATAGTTTTTGCTTCCCAAAATCTCAGACACTACATGTTAAGTGACAAGATGATCCTAAAAGCTAAGATTGATCCATTAAAATACCTATTAAGCAAAGACATATTAACAAGATGGCTCATCAAATGGGTCATGATTCTTAGTGAGTTTGACATCAATATCTAGTAAAAAGGGAAATAAAAGGTCAAGATATTTTTAACCAACTAGAAAATGCACCTTTACCTTCTAGTCATCCCACGTTGATATAGTTTCCAAATGAAAGCATTTTTTCCCTTGAGGAGTAGAAATAATAGAAACTATACTTTGATGCTTGTCACACACAAAAGGAATCAAGTATCGACATTGTATTTCTCACTCCTCAATGAGAATTCATTCCTAGGTCCTATAGGCTGAGTTTTGATTGCACCAACAATATAGCAAAGTATCAAAAAAGTCAAAAAAGAAAAAAAATGTTGCCTTGGAAAAAACCTAGCAATTTGATGGAAGTCTTCCAAGATTGGTTTGCACTACTCAACTAAGGTCTTAACTTGCCTTAGTCTACCAAGGATACTAATTCTCTTCTAGAATCCACAAAATTATTTATTCTAAACACCCTAAGACTATTCCAACTCCACACTAAGAGTTAGTTTTTCTGTGCTCAATCTTGAAATATTTCCACCATTGAAAGTACTCCTTGCCTCTATGATTCCTTAATTGACTCCAAGCTCAAATCTTCCGAATCATCTTCAAAAGTTCTCAAAAGGAAATTTTTACCTTCAATAAATCCATATGACATCTTTTGAATCCCATTTGAATGGGTCTTCTATCCCAAAGCGATAGAGTTCCACCTTCACAATGCTTTTGACCCTATTAGGCTTAGTAGCCCTATCCAGAGGGGTTTTTTGGATTCTTGTCAAAAATTTACACAAAACCCCCCAAAAAAACCTAGGAATTGGATACCCTTTTCCAAGACCTTAAATATTTTCAAGTTTTTATCTCCTCAAACCATCCGTACACTATTGTCCTGAAATGTAGGTATTTTAGGCCTATTTTCAAGCATTGACGGTGACACACTAATTTCTTGCTAGAAATGTGTCAAGATGGATTGGAGAGGATATAGGCTCATAGGAAGGGATAAATTAGAACCTAAGGCTCCTAGAACCACACTTGGTTTCTTTCCCTCACACACTCCTTTTCAATGGCACTTGGTTCTTACTCTGTTACACCCCTAACCATACTGATATTATTCACCTAGGGCATAACCCTAAAAATAGCAGCTCAAATCTTCAGTACCTCTCCTTTCATATTTAAAATTTACATAGGCTCCCCTAAAACATTCATCCACCCTTAGGAGATTCCCATGGTTATATTTCATGGGGGAGCCATGGATACACAAACTACTCTAGACTGGACCAGCAGACTCCCTAAATCTTAATCAATTTACAAATCCTACTAAATTAACTCTACGATACTTGCACACTGAATGGAAAATTCTTAAAACTAACTAGTCAACACAGATCCAACACTAATTTGATCAATTCCACCCATATAATTACTCTATAACTCAAAAATGCTCAAATATTGCTAAAACCCAAAATTGCAGAGCTTCTTACTATTCCAAAAACTTGCTTACATTCAATTTTCCTTGGGAAATGAGTCCTTCGACATCTTAGGATACTTCCCTTACCATTTCAGGCCACTAGCATTGATTTTTCACCTCCATCTTGAGAGGAGTCCAAATGTTGTCTATGTTGCATGCAACATTGTAACAATGCAAAATGTTGTCAGGATAACATTGTAACATCTTTTACATAAATGCTTGAAACTAACTTTTATGACCTCTAATATGCTTGATATGAGGAATATACATCATTAAGGCCTTTTTAGGCACTTTCCCAATCCTAACTGAATCTAGGACCCATTAAGACTCATTTTCCCTACTCAAGCCAAAATTATACATTAAAGTAAACTAACTAGACTAGGTTGGATTTGACACTAATTATCAATACACCTACTAACACACCTTGAAAGACCTACTAAGGTCAAAATTAAACACACAGTGACTTGGCTATGGTCAGTTACAATCCAAAACATTTTAGGGCTTAGAGGTTAGCCTAGGTGCTCCTGTACCATCCTCCCTAAGTGAAAGAATTCAATCCATCCTCGGATTGAGTAAGTCAAAGTCAATGCCTAACTTTTTTAACTTTTACTCCTTTATCCATGCTACATCTACATCTAGTTGTCCTTTCCATTTCACTAGGTGTTCTTTGTAATCCTTCATTCTAGTCTTTTTGTAAATTCTGGATTCCAGTATGCAGTTTACCTTCTTGACTGGTGTAGATGGAAAATGGAGTTCTTCTACCTCTTAGATGACTTAAGTCAAGCTCTGATCTAGATCAGGTATTGGTCCTTCGTATAAGACCAAGTTTGCAATGCTAAAGATAGGTGACAAGCCACTGTTCTCTGGTAACTCCACCTTGTAAGCATTTGCTCCATTTAAGGCCAGTATAGTGCAGGGGCCAACTCTTCTCATCTGAAACTTGTGTGGGATTCCTTTTTGTAGTGTAGCCTTGTTGAGGTGTACCATCACTAGATCCCCAAAATTTAATTGGACATCCCTTTTTCCTTCATCCACCTTACTCTTGATTTTCTCAGTATTTTCAATCAGTGTCTTCCTGACTGTATCATGGACCTCTTGCATAGCATAGGAAAAGTCCTCATCATATCCACTCCCTTTTACTCCATCCTTCAATTCTCTTAGCTCATAAATGCCTCTAGGGTGTAGGCCATTGACAATTTCAAAAGGTCTCTTACCAGTAGTCCTATTCACAGTATCATTGTAGGCATATTCAGCTGGGCCTATGAGTTGGTCCCATGTCTGATGATACTCCTTTGTTAAGCATCTTAGGAGATTACCAAGACTCCTATTAACTACCTCCATTTGGCCATCAATTGGAGGATGGTATGCACATCCAAAAGATAAGTTGGTGCCCAACTTCTACCATAGAGTCTTCCAAAAATGACTCATAAATTAGGTGTATCTGTCTGACACAATGCTCAAGGTTAATCCATGTATTTTGATTACCTCTTTGAAGAAAAGATAAGCTATCTGACTGGCATCATTGGTTGTCTTGCAGGGTACAAAAAAATCCATCTTACTGAATCTGTCCACTATTACATAGAGACTATCCATTCCCTATCTTGACTTAGGAAACCCAACTACAAAGTCCATGCTTAAGAATTCTCATGGTCTCATTGTAATAGGAAGTGGTTGGTATAGGCCAGCATTAGAAGATGTACCTTTGGCCTTCTAACACACAATACAACTTTCAACATACTTCCTAATGTCAACATTCATCTTTGGCCAAAAGTAAAATCTTTGAACAAGTTATTGTGTCTTACTGACCCCAAAATGGCCACTCAATGCACCATTGTGTTTCTCCTAAATCAAATTCTCACTTATAGACCCTCTAGGGACACATAATTGACTTACTTTAAATAGGAGATTACTTTGCAAAGTATAGTCAAAATATTTAGTATGAAAGTGGTTCTTACATTCTTGGCATATCTTATAGATGTTTGCAAAGTCTTCATCATCACCATATAGATCCTTGAAGCTATCTATTCCCATGCTCTATAGTTGTATCTCCTGGATAGTCAAGGCTCTTCTACTCAAGGCATCTATAACCTTGTTCTGCAATCCCTTCTTGTGTTTGATATTGAATGTGTATGCTTTCAGGTACTCAACCCACTTCATATACTTGTCACTGAGATTCTTTTTGAAGTTCAAGAAACTTAATGCTTGGTGTTCAAAAAAGACTATGAACTCTTTTGGAAGAAAATAATTCCTCCACTTTCTCACTGCCTAAACTAGACCATACATCTCTAGGTAATAAGAAGAATATTTATTCTTAGCTTCAATCAACTTCTCTGAATAGAAAACCACTGGTCTTCAATCTTGGATTAAGACAACACTAATTACCACATTACTGGCATCAATTCTACTATAAATTACTTTTCAAAGCTTAATTAAATCGATCAGATTTTCACAATCCATTGAATTTAGAGCTGAATTTCTGGCTTAGATTGTGTGTATTTTTTAGCATCAAAATTTTGGATCACACTCTGTGATCCATCATCAAGATGAGCAGAGAGCAATAAGGAAAAAGTAAAAATAAGATTTAGACTAGGCCTCACTCAAAGGATAAAATAAGGGCTGGGTGAGAAAGAAGGCACAAAAAACAAGGGGGAAAGGAGAATAAAAGACTATCTAAGGGCAAAAAAGAGAAAATAAAACAATAATAATAATAATAATAATAATAATAATAACAAAGACCACGAATTAAAAGCACAAAACACACTAAAGAAGGACTAAAAAGAAAAAG
>MU224038.1:3530806-3543101 GCA_018584345.1 Thuja plicata
CACAACGACACAAAATGTGGGGGGAGGGGGGGGGATGAGAACCTACCAACAAGGGAGGGGGCGGGGAGGGCTATTGGCTCAGACTGGAGGAAAGGAGCACGAAAGATGGGGAAGTTCAAGGATGGTGGCGGTTATCCAACATGGCCAAAAGAGGTTTCCAAGATAGGTTTAAGGCCCAACCATCATCCCAACTTAGGTTAACGGGGTGGTAGTTGATTTTTATGGCTTCCTTAAGCTTCCTCTTGAAATAGTTGTCCTCCTTGGCTAAGATCTGGGTGTTCTCCATACATATATGATGTTTGGTGGAGGATGAGTGTTTCGCCAAGGTATATTTTTGGACCCTATTGTGCCTGATGTCAGCACAATGCTCATTTATTCTAGTGTTGAAAGACTGGCCTGTTTCGCCTATATAGGGTGTACCACAGGAACAAACTACCTTGTAGACTCCAGAGTCTAAGAGAGAGTCCTTGGAGTCTTTAAGAGAGGGAACTCAATTTTTTAACTTAGATATGGGTTTGAAGGCAACGCAAAGACCCTTTTTAGTGAGGATTTTTTCAATTTTTTGGGAGATGCCATCCACAAAAGGAAGGGAGGCCTACCAAGGGTGTTAGGTTGGGTTGGGGTGGGTTTAGGAGCGGAGATGGAAAGGTAGAAGGAATTGGCTTGGTTGAGAGCCATGGAAATTTTCGTATGAGAATATTGATTTAGATTGAAGACTTGGCAAAGATGGGTTAGCTCTTGGTTTAAGTTTTCATTGTCGCAAATTTTGTGGGCTCTCAGGGCTAGGGTCTTAAGGATACCAAATTTTTGGGCAAGGTGATGGTGGAAAGAGGAATAGAGGTATAAATTGAGTGAGGCCTAGTCTGCATCTTATTTTTACTTTTTCCTTATTGCTCTCTACTCATCCTGATGATGGATCATGGAGTGTGATCTGAAACGTTGATGCTAAAAAATAAACACAATCTAAGCCAGAAATTCAGCTCTAAATTTTCAAAGCTTGGAAAAACCAAAATAGGTTGTGTAGAAATATTTTTCTTTAACAATTCAAAACCATGTGCAGCTTGTTCATTCCATGAAAACTTAGTCTTCATGCCTCCTTTTATAGTGTCCAACATGGGAGCACAAATTGCACTGAATTGTTTGATAAAATTTCTATAATATTGGGCCAGGACATGAAAACTCCTTACCTCTGTTGTTGTCCTTGGAGTAGGCCAATTGAGGATGGCTTCCACTTTTCTTGGATCCATTTTTAGGTTCCTTTGAGATAGTACAAAACCAAGGTATACTAACTTTGTCTTGATGAACACACACTTTTCTAAGTTGATCTTCAACTTCTCTTCATGCAGCTTCTTAAAAACCATTTCCAAGTGTTTGAGGTGTTCTTTTCTTGTCTTACTATAGATGAGTATATCATCTAAGTAGACTACTAAAAAATTTCCAGTATAGTCTTTGAGGACCTCATTCATCAACCTCATGAATGTAGATGGGGAATTTGAGAGTCCAAATGGCATTAGAAGCCACTCATACAGTCCTTCTGTGGTTTTGAAGGTTGTTTTCCACTTATCCCCTTCATTTACCCTGATTTGATGATAGCCACTCTTTAGGTCTATCTTTCTTAAGTACCCTGCTCCTCTTAGATAGTCCATTATGTCTTCTATCCTAGGGACAAGGAATCTATACCTTATTGTAATCCTATTGATTGCTCTAGAGTCTGTACATAACCTCCAAGTTCCTCCCTTTTTAGGTGCTAGGATTGTGGACATGGCACATAGGCTAATGCTCTTTCTTATAAGGCCTTGTTCTAGGAGCTCTTGGATTTGTCTAGAAATTTCCTCATTCTGTTGAGGAGTCATTTTATATGCTACCTTATTGGGTAGGGTAGCTCCTAGTATTAGGTCTATCTGATGGCTTAAAGAACTCTTAGGGGGTAGGGTTGATGATTTTCCATCACTCACTATACCTTCATACCTTTTTAACATCTCTTGGACTTCTTTAGGTAGCTTTGTCCTCTTCTCTGTTTTGTCTGCAATTTCCTTTGGTTTTAACACTAGTGAAAATACAACTCCTTCTCCTTCTTCTAAAGTCTCTAAGAACTATTTTTCACTCACCATGAGAACATTAGGACCAATTGTCTTCAATTCTGCATCCTCCAACAGTGACTAGATTTTGTATGTCACATTTTCCTTCTTGAAGGAGTATGAATTTTTCACTCCATCATGCATGGCCTTTCTATCAAATTGCCATGGTCTATCTGGGATAAAGTGACATGCATCCATAGGTAAGACATCACATAAAAATTTATCCTTGTATCTCCCAATTGAGAATTCTACCCAAGCTTGCTCATTCACAAGGACATGTTGTCCTTTGTTTAGCCAAGTGACCTTTTAGGGACTGGTGTGGGGTATCCTTTTCATATTCAACTTGCTAACTTCCTCCTCTGACACTATTTTGTTAGTGGACCCTAAGTCTATGATGACTCTACACACTTTACACATCATCTTACAATTTACTCTAAACAATGATCTCCTTTGACTGAGTTCTTCCTTTACTGGCTCTTTGATTAGAGTTCTTCTCATCATGAGATTCTCTCCCTCCTCTGATTCTAATGGCACTTCAGGGTTCTGATTTCCACCACTTATCTCCTCATGAACATAGCTCACTCTTTTTTCACCTCCTTGAGAGGTCCTTACCTTCTGTAGACACCTATATGCTAGATGTCCTAACTGATTATAGTGATAGTACGTCATATTGGAAAAATAGTTGCCTCTTCCTTGGCTACTGACTCTTCCTCTATTATTAGAGTTCCTCCATCTACTTTAACTTCCTCTATTTAAGTTTCCTTCATGTTGTTTAGTGATTTTAGTCTCTTCTTGGCCTTTAGATTCAGAGTTTCTTCCACCATATCCATCTCTTTGTCCTTTGTTATCTCTTCCTCTACCCCCTTTGGAGGTTATTGAATATTGTTTCTTCTTTAACTTGTCTTCCACCTTGATAGAAATTTGGTGGCACTTCTGAACTTTGTCTAGAGTTAAAATACTCATCTCATCTTGAATGGTCCATTTAAGTCCATTAAGATATCTTTCTACCTTCACTTTTTCATCCTTTTCTATTCTTGACCTCATACAAAGTCTCTGAAATTCTTTAGTGTATGAGCTTACATTTTGGTCCTTCTATCTTATACCCTGTCTTCGTTTGTGCAGTTGGATTTCATAATCCTCGGGGATATAAGAATCTCTTACTTTTGTAACCATAGTTTTCCATGAAGCAATGGGCCTTTTCCATTCCTTTTCTTTCTCATCTTGGAATTTTTCCACCAAGTGAGTACAGACCCTCTCAGTCTAGCTTTTGCAACTTTTAAATTTTGAGCCTTAGTGCTACCATCACACTCAAAATGGTTTTCTAGTCCCTCTATCCAATCAAGGACTACCTCTAGTTCCATTTTTCCACTGAAAATAGGAACTCCTTCTAATGCTTTTCTACTCATAGCTTTTAGAGCTCTCAGGAATGGCTCCTCATGAAGGACAGGGTTAACTTTAGGGATCTCATCTTCAAGGGAAATCTCCTTACCTTTCCCTTCAATGTTTTCCTTCACTTCATCTTCTTTCACATCAACTTCATCCAATTTTTTCTCCAGTTGAGCCAACCGATCTCAGAGTAGTCTATTCTCCTCTTCTTGTTCATCTACCTTCTTACCAAACTCAACATTAGTCACCATTGTGGACTCTCCAACTGATTCTTCTAGTTGTAACATTAACCACAAGCCTGTTCAAAAGAGGCTCTGATACCAATCTGATGGAAGTGTTCCAAGATTGGTTTGCACTACTCAACTAAGGTCTTAACTTTCCTTAGTCTACCTAGGATCCTAATTCTCTTCTAGAATCCACCAAATTCTTGAGTCTACACACCCTAAGACTATTCCAACTCCACACTAAGATTTAGTTTCTCTGAGCTCAATCTTGAAATATTTCCACCATTGAAATAATTCCTTGTCTCTATGCTTCCTTAATTGACTCCAAGCTCAAATATTCCCAATCATCTTCACAAGTGCTACAAAGGACATGCTTACCTTCAAGACATCCATATGACATATTTTTAATCCTATTTGAATGGGAATTATATCCCAAAGTGATTGAGTTCCACCTTCACAATGCTTTTGACCCTATTAGGTATAGTAGCTATATTAGCTCCTGAAACCATCCGTACACTACTGTCCTGAAATGTAGGTCTTTTAGGCCTATTTTCAAGAATTAATAGTGCCACACTAATTTCTTGCTAGAAATGTCTCAAGATGGATTAGATAGGATCTAGGATCATAGGAAGGGATCAATTAGACCCTAAGGCTCTTGGAACCACACTTGGTTTCTTTCCCTCACACACTCCTTTGCAATGGCACTTGGTTCTTACTCTGTTACACCCCTAACCAAACTGACATTGTTCGCCTAGGGAATAACCTTAAAAATAGAAGCTCAACTCTTTAGTACCTCTCCTTGCATATTTACATTTTACATAGTCTCCCCTAAAAAATTCATCCACCCTTAGGATATTCCCATGGTTAGATTTCATGGGGGAGTAATGGAAACACAAACTACTCTAGACTGGACCAACAGACTCCCTAAATCTTAATCAATTTATAAATCCTACTAAATAAACTCTATAGTACTTGAAATCTGAATCAAAAAGTATTAAAAGTAACTAATCAACATAGATCCAACACTACTTTGATCAATTCAATCCATCTAATTACTCTGTAACTCAAAAATGCTCGAATATTGCTAAAACCCAGAATTGCAGAGCTTCTTACTATTCCAAAAACTTACTTACATTCAATTTGCCTCAAGAAATGAGTCCTCTGGTATCTTAGGATACTTCCTCCACCATTTTAGGACACTATAATTTATTGTTCACCTCCATCTTGAGAGGAATCTGAGTGTTGTATATGTTGCATGCAACATTGCAACAATGCAAAATGTTGTCATGACAACATTGTAGCATCTTTTACATAAATGCTTGAAACTAACTTTTATGACCTCTACTATGCTTGGTACAAGGAATAAACATCATTAAGGCATTTTTAGGAAATTTTCCATTCCTAATTGACTCTAAGACCCATTAAGACCCATTTTCCCTACTCAAGAAAAAAGTATACATTAAAGTAAACTAACTAGACTAGGTTGGATTTGACTCTAATTACCAATGCACCTAGTAATACACCTTGCAAGACCTACTAAGGTCAAAATTAAACCCACACTGACTTGGATAAGGTCAGTTACAAGCCAAAACATTCTAGGGATTAGAGATTAGCCTAGGTTATCCTGCACCACAATCAGGCATCTTCAGTGACACAAAAAAAGAAATACAAGAGAAATAATTTTCTCCTATGGTGTAAACCACTTTAGTGGTGCCTTGGGAAAGTACAATGGTGAAAAATGGGTAATACAACACCATTTGTAGAGATCATTTCTATACCATCTATAATAATTCCAACCTGGTATTATTTGTCATCTCACCTCATATTTTACAATAAAATCTGTCATGGTTTGAAATTCATCAATTGTCATTGTTCTCTCATACCATATTCAACACAAAGTCAGTCCACCATGGCCATTCTACAAAAAAATGCCCATTCTATCCTGACTGGGGGCACCCCAATGTCATGATCCATAAAGTCTTGAAAATAACAAAACATATTGAAAAATATCTTGAAAAAATCTAAAACTTGAAAAAATTCCTTCAAAAAGTTCAAAAACATCAAAAAACGTCCTATAAAATTTCCAAAAACATTTGCAAAAAGTCTCGAAAAAAATATCAAAGACATAAAAAAATTGAAAAGCCAATAAAATTATACAATAAAACTCCTTTTTACATAAACCAATTCTTTTGCATTTCAAAACAAGCATTAAATGACATCATACAACAAGTCTGAGCTTCAACGAAACCAAGTCAAAACTATCAAATTATTAGTAGGTCCTCATTCAAACTGAGCTACTATCTTATCTATCAACTAAGTCCCATAGAAAATTCTTTTTTCAAAAGTCATGTTGTCTTAGACAAAGGAAGGAACACTCGAAACCATACAAGGTAGTATTATATGGTGTACCTCACTATTGAAACAAGAGAACATCATCAAACCATTAAAATTCAATGTCTAAACTAGTACAAAAACACAAACACAATCAGTATGGCTTCTTACTTGTTGAGTCAAGTTTGTCTTATTATGTCTTTATTTTCATAAGTCATTTTTCTATGCATCTCTGTGATTCCACAAGTGACTAGAGATGTCATGATGGTCCATAACTTATTTTCCTTTGTCTACTTTTTGTGGGTTATTTTCCATGAAGTCTTAAAAGAGCATTTTGGGTGTCTGTAGTAAGAGCCTTCATATCCATATGTAATTTTAAATTTTAAAGCCTGTTGCAATAGATAATTTAGTTGTGATACACCACACATACCTTGACACTTAACGCCTATCCTAGATGGATTGGCCCACATTCATTTTATTTTCAAAGTGCCTATTAGAATGCAAAGGGATAGTCGTGCCTAGATCATTAGTATCTGGGTATGATGGTATTCAATTTTTCTATAATAAAAGTGGCTCAACGATGAAAGCAATTTCCCAAATAAGTTGGAATTTAAAGGGGGTTAAAATAATTTTGGGGTTTCAAACATGATTCATTCTCATTCTCTCTTGTTTCTTATCCTACTAACAATTCTCTTTGTTAGTCCTACCAAAACCCTTAAGCTAAAGTATACTGATACGATAAAACACTACATCCTGCATGCATAATAATGTTAGTATGCATACATCATAAATTATACATATAGTTGTATAGGTTGTGTTTTGTATGCCTAATCATGAGGGTTAGTTGCACTGATTTGCAATGGGGAAATCAATCACTTACTAAGAACGAACCTACGGACAATTAAATAACAAGCAAAGATAGAGGAAAATAAATGAATGCAAACCACAATACTCAAGGATTCTATTTTTCTCTCTACTTCTTCTAAAATACTGTGTGTGTGGTTCTCATTATTGGTATTGACAACGTCTATGACTTGGGAGTGTTGAGAAAATGATTATCGATTATGATCACAAGAATACTTTGATGCTTCGTATGAGAATCCTGCATAGTAAGGGTGCACAAAAGATTAAAATCTTAGATCCTTCAAATGGTTGTGAAGGTTTGATTATATAGAATATGTAAAAAGATTTGAATGGTTGAGAATGATCCCAAAGATTAGAGAATGAATGGTTAAGATCAAAAGGAACTAAAGAAGCAATCAATAAACTCCACCTCTTCAACTAGGAGAGAAGAGGTAATGTTTTAGTTAACTGAGGAGCAACCAGTAAACTCCACCTCTTCAACTTAGAGATAAGGGATGATATTTTAGTTTAACTAAGGAGCAACCAGTAAACTCCACCTCTTCAACTTGGAGAGAAGAGGTAATTTTTAGTTAATTGAAAAGTTGATCATGAGTTACCTTTTTGAATTTGAGAAAATATTTATTTGAATATTTAATTGATTTTTGTAATTAAAGTATTCAAACATGTGATAATTGAATTCTTTTTTATTTAGAATTGAATTATTGATTAAAATTAAATTAATTTAAATGAAACTAATTTAATTAGAAGAATTAATTAATAAGTTTAAATATTTAAATTTAAACTTTAGGAAATTGAATTTAATTAATTAATAAAGATTAAATAATTAAGGTTATTTAATTAAATAAAATTAATTATTTAATTAATTTTGGGAAAATAATTAAAAGGATTTGGGGAATGGATTTAGAAGAAATAGATGATTAATTAATAATTAAAAAATCCATTAATTAAAAGATGAAAATTAGTGTTTTAATGTAAGGTCACAAGTATGTACATATCATAATGCATCCATCCATCACATAAAAGCATATAAAACATTAAACTCATAGTTGCTTCATATAAAGTGCATATGAAAAATATTAAAAATATAAAAGTGCATAACATCACATCATATAAGAAATGCATACATCCATAAACTAGGAGCATATCATAAATCATGGCATCTCATAAAAATCATATAAAGCATATCATCATAGAACACACGTGCATCACATAAAGCATACAGTAAAGTATATCACATCCACATCATATAAGGCTGCCAACATTGTATCATAAATATAACTTGAAAAGTCTCATGGTACAATATCATAAGGAGAGCTCGCAAGCTCGCAAAAAATATGCAAAAGAGTCTACATAATGATCAACTAGTACTACCTCTTCCCTTTGTTCTTCGAGGCCTAAGTGCTATAGAAGTCAAAGGCCCTACCCCAGTATTTCTTGTAGGAGCATTTGGAACTATCTGGGAAGCTCTAAGAGGCTACACAACTGCCCCACTTCGGTGAGATCACTTTTTCCACTGAGATCAATGAGATGCACTATAATTAGGCACTCTCTGAATATTTAGGCACTCTCTGAATATCCCTAAAAATCCATAAAACTTTCAAACTATCCTACAAAGGCCAAAATAATTCATAAAGTATACTGAAAAACAATACAAAAATGTTTTTAAAATGTCCTAAGGAAATCATAAGAAAATCAAATATCCCTATAAACATTTTTGTATTGTTTTTCAGGATACTTTATGATTTTTTTTTGTTTTGGATGGACATGATTCAATAAAGATGCTCTGAAATTGGATAAAACATATTTCTTTATTTGAGAAGTGGTTGAAATTTAAGACTTAATTAGCATTAAATAATTTAAAAAAATTAATTACGTGCAAGAGAGAAGATAATAAATAAAACAAAGATTTTATTTATTTTAGAGGAAGTTTTCTTCAAAAAGCATATTAAATAAATTTTAAAAAAACTTATTTAACTGGAGAAGATTTTAGAGAAATAATTAAAATAAAGATTTTTTTTCATTTTTAGGAGAGAATTGCTTTCTTTGAAAAAAAACAAATAATTAAATAAATTAAAGAATTCACTTAATTATAGAAGACTGAGATAAATAAATAAAATAAATGTTTTATTCATTTTTAGGAGACTTTATTTTTATTGAGAAAAATAAATAATTAAATAAATTTAAGAATTCTTTTAATTATAGAAGACTTAGTTAGCTAATTAAATAATCATATAATTATGAGAGAAAATGGAAAAAAGCATTTAATTAAATAATAAAGATTATTTAATTAAAGTAGAGGAAATTGATTAATTAAATAATAAAATTATTTAATTAATATTAGAAGAAAATTAGATAATTAAATGATTAAAAATTGTTTAATTATGAAAAGGAAGGGAAATGTTAATTTTTTGAATTTGAATTAGAAAAGTGACACTAATTAATTAAATAATAAAGATTATTTAATCAATTAAGAAGAAAGTTTCTTGCTTGCAAACATTGGACAATTTTAGGTGCCCACATTCTCCCCCTCTTTGATACAATGTGATTTTAAGCGTTGTGTCAAACAATAATTAGAAAACATTTGCCCCAGCTTTCTCTAATGAGAACAAGGTAATGATGGGGTAATACAGTGCCCATCGAGAGATTGTTTGTCTAACAAAGTCAGAAATGGTCTCTCAAAAGAAGAAGATGAATGTTTGATGAAAGGATGAAAGAGAAGAATAGTTAGTAAGAAGTGAAGACTTAGTAGATGACGATGATTACTAGATTGACATTGGATATAGAGATGGTTGATAGAGAATTGTGTCTGGTTTCCGGAAAGATAAATATTATATAACAAAAGTGACAATGTCCAATTTTAGGGAGGACATACCCTGTGTAAGACAAATGCTTATTGATTGAATGATAGAATGACTGATTGATTTGACCAATTTGATGATTGACTTACTTGATTTACTGATTTGGTTGATAGAAGAGATTTTAGTGACTAGAATGAATTAATAAGAAGTGAATACTTAATTAGTTGCAATCAAGATTAAACAGTGATGAATCTGAGTCTCTACAGAACATGTTCAACAACATCATCATTGCACCTTATTTGAAAAGAAATAAATGTGGAAGTTATCCGTATATTGACCATCAAGACATTGCTGCGATCTCTATTGTAACAAGTAGATAATAAACAAGGAATGTTTGACATCGTTCTAGGGTTGTCTCAGACTTGGGTGTATGTGGTTTCCATATGCATGACAATACTTATCACGTTCATCATAAATCATCCTTGCCTAATTTTTTTTATCAAAACACTCCACAAATAACAAAAAAAGAAAAAAATTATTTTGAACCATCCTGGTCACTCTTACCACTCAATGGTATCCTTGAGGAGCATAAGAACACAACTATGGAATATAAATCAATAAAAAATTGACTTGACTAAATTTCTCAACAACCTTACTGATCATTTTTTGGATTCATTTTGATGTTTGGAGTGTCTAATTTCAGGAATGGATTACTTATATAAGACCTATCTCTCTAGTTTTAAGTTTATCTGTCACTCTATAAGACATTTGATTGATCAATTAATTTGATTCTGATCAATTCAATTGATGAAAGATTGAATTTTTTATAGTGATGGGTCTCATGAGTCCATTATTGATTTATGAATCTCATCGATTTAATTTTGATTTGTGCTTGATCGCCACTTTCTGCTTGTCATGGAAGAGATGATTTATTGCAAGGAAATTCTGACATGTTTGTATTTATTTTTTGGTCCTTCAAAGGATTCATATGTTTGGAGCCAAGGTATGTGTGGCGTATCACATAGGTGAAGGCCCTTATCACCAATGCCCCATACATCATTTCCCCTTGATGAATGTTTTTATGTTTTTTATTTTTTATTTTTTTGGATTATTTTAGGATCTTCTAAGATGTTTTTCATCATTTTTTCAGGACTTTTTGAAATTTTTATAAATATTTTGTTGGAATAACTATGGAAAGTTGGGACTAAGAGGGGAGGGGTGAATCAATACCACTAAAAAATTTCTAACCATATTCACTGATTAAACCATATACTACTGCATGTTGATTACCGAGTTTATAACTTTGAAAAGAAAGTAATGTAATGCTAATAAAACTATAACATCAAAATATTAAATAATAAAATTCATAACACCATGATTTTGGTAATACATAAATCCTTGGTTAGGGGACAGAACTTTGGTGGGGATGACACCCATAACCTTCACTAACTGCAGTATAAAGGGTGCTCGGTTAGAGTTACAAAGTTTAGCTATTTCTGATAGCTTACCCAGTTAAGAGTCTATATAAGACTTGTTAGGTCTACTTGATTAAAAGATTTTTACTAACTCTAAACTTAGAGATGTACCTGTTAAAGGATTTACAAATATAAGACTAGTTAAGATCTACCCAGTATTGGGATTTAAAGCTCTCAATACAATAGTATCAAATAACTTAACAATGCCTTTAATAAGTGCATCAAATTTAAATGTAGTTCATAATTTATGTGCTCTAATTTGTGTTACCTTAATCTCAAACTGTAACACAGTTATGTTCTTCTCTTCTCTAAATGAATTTCTTCTTAGTGCTCTCTACTCTGCTCTTGTTCTTCAATAATTCCTTTAACTTTTTCAGCAACAACTTCAATTCTCTATTGTTTGTCTCCTTCTATGTTTTTCTCGCATACAAATTCAGCCAATATATAGATGAGATTATGCCTCTTAATATTATGTGTTAGGTACACTATGAATTTCTTTTGACTGTTAGATCTTCTTTCTAGCTCAGTGACCATATCACTTTTACCTTGTTGCTTGTTATTTTTCTTCGAAATAACAAACTTTCTTTTTTCCATTTGATCTATGCCTTAGATCTTTACCCTGAGTTATTTAAATCATTGATCATGTAACAAATTGTTATACGTGCTTGTAGACTCTTAATTAATGATGTGATAATCATAAAATATGATCTGATTGCATTTTGAATTAACTATCTAACGTAGTTGAGTAAATCCACAATACTCGGTTAAATGATCTTCATCACTCGGTGTACTATCAACCTAGTGTAATACACATGCACTCAATGTAGTGTGTCACTTGGTAACTATAGGTGTTTGGTACTCTGTCTTTAACTTTGTTACTTTACCGACTGGCTCAGTGTGCATTACCAACTAGCCTTATACTAGACTATCTCCTTTTACCGATTGATTCTTCTTGACTCCATGACTTTGACTAAACTAATGAAAACAATAATATCTTGTAGAGATAAAAATCTCCCCCTCTCAAAGACTCGAAAGACTCTTTCTTAGACGCTGGAGTCTACAAGGTTGTCTGCTCCTGTGGTACACCCTATATTGGTGAAACAGGCCGCTCTTTCAGCACCAGGATCAAAGAGCATTGT